>CAKNYM010052847.1:20935-45376 GCA_932195095.1 Andricus curvator
TAAAACAATTTTTATTTGTTTAAATAATGTTTCCCTCTGTAAAGCGAGAATTGGTTAAATAATTACCAATTAAGTTAAAAAAGAACTACTACTTTTGACATTCATCAACTTTGTACGATTTATTCCGAAAGATAATAACTTTTCACGATTTAGAGGGGGAAAAAATTGTTTAAACAAATAATAATGGTTTAAACAATTTAGAATTATCTAAAAAATATATATATATATATATATATCTAAAATATATCGATTAAAAATAATTCATGTTGGAAAAATTTAAAAAAATACCGTCTTTAGCATGAATTTGATAGAAAACTGCTATTTTTCATTTTTTAGGGCATTTTCGGGGCACAATAAAAGAGGATTTGGAGTGTCAAAATTTAAAGTTATTGGGTGGAAATTATTCCTTGAATACTCCTTAAGAGGACTATACTTTAATTCACAAAAAGTTTATAACAAGTACTTCTTTTTTCCATTTTTTTGAAAATCGAGCTTTTCCCATTGAAAACCCCATGTTAACAAAAAAATAATGAATTTCTTTTTCCGGAAAACTAAAAAAATGGGGGGGGGTATCACAAAAAATCGAAACTCGAATTTTTACAGGTATAAATTTGGGCATTTCTCAAGGTGTCTTGACATATCATCAAAATATACTAAGCAATATACTGTGAAAAAGCAACAGCGTACACGGAGAAAAAAATCGCACTTTTATAGTAGGCTGAGCTCTTAATATTACAGCACGGAACTTCATGTGCGAAATTGATATGAATTTCTACCAATATTGGCACCAGATTAAACATTTTTAGTATTAAATGTCCTATACTATAAAAGAATCAAGCGCATGCCGTTATTGCTAGAGTCACATGCCCTTAGAGCAGTTGTGCCTTGTGGAAATAGCTCCAACTTTGCCTTGCTACGGTTGTAAGAAAACCCATCCTATTAGAGCATGAGTACTCTTACAAAAGAGATATTAGGCCACGCCTACCGGCGCTTGCGCATGGCCTAATATCTCTTTTGTAAGAGTACTCATACTCTGATAGGATGGGGTTTCTTGCAACCGTAGCAAGGCGAAGTTCGAGCTATTTTCGCAAGGCACAACTGCTCTAAGGGCATGAAGCTTTGTACTTTTTTAGGATAAAGGGATTCCTGCTTAAAATGAATGAATTTTGTACCAGGACATATTTTTTTCTCCGTGTAGTGAAAAACAAAAGACAAGCCGTGGACGCCTTTCAATTGTTTATCGGAGCACGCGAGCCAACGCGACTTTTGAATCGACAATTTGCGGAATGCAGAAATGAATTTTCGGATATAATAGTTCGCAAAACGCTTGCAAATGGGTGAAAATATCGTCGAATCAATTGTCAACAATAATTATGTGCTATAATTAACAGATCACGTGTCCGCAAAACTTTCACGTTAGGCAAATGCCGCAAGCGCCAGGATTCTCCGGCCTCGTGCGCTGACGCTGTTCTTTAAAAATCAGTAGCTCCTACAATTTTCATCGGATCGATGTCAAATTTGGCCTAAAACTTGGCCAAATGGTGACGACCATGGAGATATGTTTCTTTTTGGCGAGACTCGTGAAATGAAAAACTTCCTCGCTACGTGAAATGTGAAAAACGCGGTCTTCCGGGTCGATCGATACATCGATCGAAAATATTAAACCATAGATCGCTACGATATTTTTATTCATGTCATTGGCTTCTGTAAAGAGTCATGAACTTCTAGTTTGAATTTCAAGTGATTTGGTCAATTAGTTTTCGAGAAACCGCAGTTTAAGTTTTATTAAACGTTGGTTTTATTGCGTTTATTCGGGCGAAAAAAAATTAGTTTTCATTTTTTATTTTCAAAACTAGTTATTTTACAAAAAATGCCTAATAGAAAAAAGATGCGCCTTGACAAGCCGCGTCGAGTAATATTTTTTGTTAATGGAAATTTGCGATTTCCATTTTTTATCAAGTTTGACCATAGTTTTACGATATTTCGAGCGCTCGGCGACTTATATTATCCGGCCCTTCAATCATTTTCATTGAAAATACCAATTTTCGATGAAAAAGCCATGTAACCTAAGGTTATTCAAAATTGTATATTTTATTTTAAATCTAATGATTCTTGTTTAAAAGAACCAATTTCTGACGTAAAACGATAAATAATATTACACAAAATTGTTGGAAATAGGGAATCTTGTTGATTTTTATTTTAGAATGCCGATTTCTGGTGAAAAACGCTAACACAACCTATGATTTTTAGAAAATGTGAGTTTGTTTTGAAACTTTATGATTTTACATTAAAATTTTTCTTTAAAAATACTTATTTCGAGCATGAAGCACTTACATAAAACATATATAATATTTTCAATAATTTTTTTGATAATTTGAAAGTTTTTATTTAACTGCACAACAGTATTAAAAGGCATGAATGTTTCTCAATTTGCCTAAGGTTTTCTATGATTTTTATTATTAAAAGGGAAAATGGTATAATACAACTTCAAGTAGTGCAAAGCCAATTAGGTTTTCAACAAAAATGATTGCAAGATTTTCGAGACAGAGCGTTGCACCACTTTCTTTAGATCACAGTGAATGCCAGTCGATCAATTTAATCCCGAAATTATATCAAAATGATATGCATCGCTTTTATACAAATTCTGGATTTTTTTATCAGCAAATTGCACATCAGAATGATCCGATTTTCAAGATCAATTGCTTGTTATGCATTTTTATAAGTAGCGACTGTCAACTGTCAATTGTTATGCCACAACCAAGTCATAACATGCATATTGAAATTTTGAAAGTGATCCCCGAAGAAGTTTCCTACATTTTTTTAACGAAAAATCATTAAGATCGACGAAAAATTGAACAACGTAAATTTGAAGAAGCACTTTTTAAAGATAAAGAAAAAAATACAGTGCCATAGAGATGCATAGCCCAATATAGGAAAATTTCATTTTTTTCCACCTCGAAATTGAACTTTTTCAAAAGCTATTTATTTTATTGGGAATTGATCTATTTTGTTGGAAATTCACTTTTTTGATCGAAGATTAATTTGATTAGCCTAAAATTTAACTATTTCTCAACTATACCTTTTTAGTTGAAAATTAATTTCCTTTGGTAGAAATTTTATTTCTTAGGTTAAAAATCCAACTATTTTATGTTGAAAGTTATTCTCTCTGATTGAAAAGTCTGCTACTATCATACTTTTGGTTGAGAATCCGTCCTTTTTAGTTAAAAATTTCATTACTTAGTTGAAAATTTCGTTATTTTGTTGAAAATTTAACTTTTTTGTTGCAAATTCGTATTTTTTTATTACATATTAATTTTTTTTTAGGAAAATTTAACTATTTCAATTTCAGTTGAAACTTTTTTTCTCTCTTGACTGAAGAATATTTCATGGCTGAAATATCAGCTATTACATTTTTTGGTTGAAGATTCATCATTTCAGTTAAAACTTCATTTCTTTGATTGAAAAGGCAACTATTTTATTGAAAATTTATATATTTTGTTGAAAATTCATCTTTTTGGATGAAAATTTAACTATTTTCTTGCAAATTTGTTTTTCATTTAGTTAAAAATAATTTTTTAACTAAAAATTGTACTATTCTATTTTTTGTTAAAAATTGATCTTTTTTGTTGAAAATGTAAGTTTTAGAAAGAAAAAAAATTTATTTCTAGTGCCAAGATTTATAGCCCAATATAGAAAGCTTTACATTTTTTCTCTCACAATCAAATTTATAATTTTCTAAAGGATTCCTTGTTTTAGAAATATTATATCGACCATGACTAACCTGCGACTTTCAATGTTTCAATAATAAGTATAACAACTTCCACTTGACAGATATGACAGAAGTTGCGTAAAAATGAATTTTGGTTCCGCAAAAGTGGATAATTGATAATCAGAATGATATACAACGGTTTGATATCCCAGGGATTACTGTGAAAGGAAAATCCTTCAGTAACGTGCGAATTTTCTATCTAAAATCAGCACTTAAGGAATGGAAAAAAAACCTTATGGCCAAATCATGAATAACAAGTTGTTATGAATCATATGTAGTTGTACTTGAGACGTGCTTCAACTTCTCGCGGTTATTGCCCTACTATGCGGCTAATTACAAGTGTGACGAGTGCACTTGCCTGGTGGAAAGGTAGAGCGCAAAACGCGAGGATTTCATGAAAGAGGTTAAGAGTTAGGGCAAGGCGTGAACTGTGGGCGGTTTTACGGCTCGATCTCCCTCGTTACTACGGGAAATGATTATTCACTGCGGCTGCCGTTCGTTTGACGTTGAATGAATGATTCCGCTTAGACGGTAACATACCCAGACGCAGTCTTGTTATTCTGAAGGTGTTCAGAATTTAGTAGTCTTGTCTAACCGTACCTCATTTTTTCATGTAATAGTTTCATTTAGCCAATTTTAAAAAAAATTTCACATTTTTTTATAGAAAAATGAGAACAACATTTTTGTTTTACTTCAACCTTCTCACTCGATAAATTTTTCTTTCTTAAAAAATAATCAACGATTAGATCTGAGAACAATGTGCTAAAAATGATAATAAGGTACCGGGCATATTTTTAAGTTTGTGAATCATCGATTAACAAATGTTAAACAGATTTTATTATAAACAGTTGTTTGTCAAATGTTATTTTCTCAGAAAAAACTTTTTTATCTTAAAGTGTTAAAAATGAACTTCAATGTTTATTGAAACTATTATTCATTAGCCTATGAATGATCAAAATTCCTATTTATCAGAGGGTTTACTTCGGGGTTTACAGTCTTGCTCCTTTTTCTCGTTTTTCCACTTGAATGCCAACTGAATTGAAAATTCATATTGAAAGTTCACTCTTTTCGGTTGAAAAGTTTACTATTTTCAGATTAAGAATTCATCTGCTTTGATTAAAAATGGTATTTTTTCTTTCAAAATTTAATTATTTTGACGAAAATTCAACAATGTTGTGAAAAAGTCATCCTTTTTGTTTGAAAATTCAACTGTTTTGTTGAAAAGTAAACTGCGTTTGTTAAAAATTAACTTTTTTTATTGAAAATTCACATTTTCGGGTTAAAAATTCAATTTTTTGTAGAAAATTCGTATTTTTGTCTCGAAAATTCAACATTTTGATAGAAAATTCATCTATTTTAGTCGAAAGTTGAAATACTTTGTATTGCATTCCATTTTTAGTTGAAAATTTGTCTTTTTCCGTTGAAAATTCAAGTATTTGGTTGCAAATGTATGAATTTTGTTACAAATTTGTCTTTACTCTAATCCTTTAGGCTACAAATTTAACAATTTATTTGAAAATGTATGTATTTTTTTTTAAACTTATATTTTTTGGTAGAAAATCAATTTTTTTAAAACTACAATTGCTTGGTTGAAATTTAATCTACCTCAGTCGAGGATTCAGGTAATTTGTTGAAAATTCGCCTTTTTTATTTATATACAACGGGCTTCTCAAAGAATCATTTTATGTTTGTTAAAGACTCATAATTTGAGTAAAAAATAATTTTTTTTTTATTAAACTACTTTGATAAAAATTCGTTTTTTTTGTTAAAAATTAATTTTGTGAACTGAAAATTTGAGTATTCGGTTGAAAATTAAACTCTTTGGTTGAAAATTGAACTGTTTTGCAGAAAATAAGTTTTTTTTTATTGAAAATTAATTTAAAAAAATGAAAATTCAACTATTACATTTTTGGTTAATAATTAATCTTTTTAGTTTAAAAATTCAACTTTTTGGTTAAAAATGAATGTAATTTGTTGAAAATTCGCCTTTTTTGGTAGATAGTTAATCTTCTTGGTTAAAAATTCAAGTTATTGTTTAAAAATGTATGTATTTTGTTGAAAATTGAACTGTTTCGTAGAAAATTTAACTTTTTGTCTTAAAAATTCAACAATTTGGTAGTAAATACAAGTATTTGGTAGAAAATTAAACTATTTTGTAGAAAATTAGTTTTTTCATTGAAAATTATTATTTTTTTTTTTAATAAAAATTAACTTTTCCATTTTTGGATAATAATTACGGAGTGTCTCGTCGTCCCGAAATTCGGGATGAGTAGTAAAGTATTTTTCATAAGGTGGGCTAGTCGCCCAGAATTTTCGGGACGACTAGTCCATCCCCATTTCCAACTCCCCCAATTTTTCGGGACGACTAGCTACAGCCTAATAATTAATCCTTTTAGTTTAAAAATTCAACTATTTGTTTTAAAAATTCTAAAATTTATTGAAAATTTGTCTTTTTAGGTAGATAATTAATCGTATTGGTTGAAAATTTAACTCATTGGTTTCTTTGTTGAAAATTTAACTCTTGTAGAAAATTCGTCTTTTTGATTCAAAAATTCATCTCTTTTGGTAGGAAAAATTGGGAGGGGGGGTCAAAACTTACGGACCCTAACAAAAGGTGGTACGTGGTTCAACATTTTAGAAAAATATCGTAAACTTTACGTTATTTATGCACGGTAAAAATCTGGTAAAAAGAGTTTAATAATGCCGCCCTTAAATTTCATCCCTTGAGATGAAAATCCATCCTTAAGAAAAGATATACTGAAATAGTTCAGTTACATATATAGAGATACAGTAAAATCTCTAGAACCTTTGATATTCATGTTCCTCGAGTTTTCTCAAACTCGTGGAAAAAGCAACAGATATCACACAATCCTTACTCTTCAGAAATTCTTCTTTCTTTTTCAGCTTTTTCCACTTTTGAAGAACATGAATACAGAAAGTTAAATTCGCAATATTTGAATAAATAATAAAAAATATTTTAGCAAGACTTTACGAGGTCTTAAAGACATCATATGCGACCGTCAGAACAGTTTTTAGTGAAAGATAAGTTTGCGGTAATAAACGATATAGAACCTTTTTTAGATGTCATAAAGACATCTTTTAGTTTTATTTGCAGTGGGTTCTTAAGTATCAGCAATATTGAAAACTTCAATAACCGGAGGCTTTCAGTTAGATGGAAAAGTTGATGATATTATAAAGATGATGACTAGCATAAAATTCTTGTGCAGTACTTTTATGATTGCATGGATGTGGCGAAATGAAAGGTAAAACTAAGAAGAGGAGGGCTGCGCAATTTTCCGCTAGACTGTAATCTGTAAATAATGAACTCACGACTTTGAGCCAGGGCTCCTCTCAACGTGGGACGAACACGACTCAGTAAGCTCGTAGTTTGTATCGTCGCATCGTTGCCTGGTGAGGCTCAAACAAGCACCGGGTCGAGCTATGAAAAAGCTGCTTGATATTAAAATTCATGCAAATTAACTTTGAAGTTAATTCATTCTTAAATGCCATCTCTCCACGAAATTCAGCGTATATTGTGAACAATTTGTAGGTATTGCTCTAAAGAATTTCACATACAAAGATCACATTTGAATTTTTTACTCGATTATTACTTCTCAAGGAAGTAGACAAATAAAAAAATACAAAGCATACATTTTTAAAGTCAATTTATTGAATTTTAATTTTTTTTTAAATTATTTTTCCGCAAAAAAAAAGTCCCCATGTCAGATTTTTTTCGGAACTTAAGGTGAGGATTTTATACGTTTCGAGAAAAACGGAATGTTATTTGTCTGATTCTTTCGTCTACAAAGAAACTTTCTAAAGTCGAATGTCGAGATACTGTTAGGGGCCGCCCATAAAGTACATTACTAATTTGAGAGGAAGACGAAGTTGGGCCAAAAATTGAGGTTGGTAACAGCGTAAGAGAGGAGGGGGGTATTGAAAGTAACTTTGGGAAATTAGATAATATTAGTGCATTACCTAATGATGAATAAGAAAATCCATCTACTTTTGGTTAAAAGTTTTTTTTTTGTGAAAAGTCTACTATTATATTTTTGGTTTCGAATTCATCTCTTTTGAATCAAAATTGTATTATTTGGTTGAAGATTTCATTATTTTGTTCAAAATGCAACTATTTTGATAAAAAGACATCTTTTTGGTCAAAAAGTCAACTACTTGGTTTTAATTTGAACCACTTTGTCAAAAATTAATTTTTTTTGTGAATATTATTCTCTTTGGTTGCAAATTTAACTATTTTTTCGAAAATATGTTTAATTTTTGGTTGCATAATTATTTTTTTCATTAAAAATTTGACTCTCCCATTTTTATTTAAAAATTGATCTTTTTTATTAAAAAATTCAACTATTTTGTTAAAAATGTATTTCTTTATGGTTGACAATTTTTTTTTTACTGAAAATGTAACTTTTACATTCATGGCGGAAAATTGTTATTTTTAATTGAAAATTAATCTTTTCTTGTTCAAAATTAAACTACTTGGTTGAAAATTCATGTATTTTGTTGTAAATTCGTTTTTTTTTGTTGTTGATAAATTAAACCGTTTTTTATTTCAAATTACATTTTTTTCAAATAACAACTACTTACATAGTTTAAAGTTCAACTAGCTCGTAAATTTTTGGTTTGTTTGTTTAAAGATTCATAATTTTAGTGGCAAATTCAACTATTGAGTTATAAATTCACCTTTTTTTTGAAAATTCATATTTTTTGTTCAATATTCAACTGTTTTGTTTATTATTTGTCCATTTAAATGGAAAATTTATCTTTAATGGTATAAAAATCATCTTTGTTGATTGAAAATGAACTTTTTTGCAAACTTAAACATTTTGGACTGAAAATTCAACTGTTTTCTAAAAATGTATTTTTGGCTCAAAAATTCAATAGTTTGGCTAAAAATGCAACTGTTTTTTGTTGAATTTTTATCTTTTTTGTTTGAAAATTCGACGGTCGAAAATGCATCTTTCTAGGTTAAAAATTCAACTATTTGGTTAAACATTCAAATGTTGTGTTAAAAATTTATCCTTTTGGGTTGAAAATTCATCTTTTATGGTAAAAAATTTATCTTTTATGGTAAAAAAGTAATCTCTCTCAGTTGAAAATAAATGATTTGGTTGAAAATACAACTGCCTTCGAAAAATTTCGTATTTTTAGCTTAAAAATTCAATTATTTTATTGAATATGTAACGGTTTTTGGTTGAATTTTAATGTTTAATAATGTTAAAGTCATCTTTTCTGGTAAAAAATTCAACTTTTTTGTTGAAAATTCATCTTTTTGGGTCGAAAATTTATCTTTTATGGTAGGAAATTTATCTTTTGTTATAGAACATTAATTTTTTTATGGTAGAAAATGCATCTTTTATTGTAAAAAAGCCATCTTTCTTGGTTGATTATTCAACTTTCTTCTAAAATTTTCGTATTTTTGACTTAAAAATTCAACTTTTTTGGGTTGAATTTTAATCTTTTTTGTTTCAAAAGTCAACCATTTGGTTGGAAATATCAATCATTTGGTTAAAAGTTATTTTTTTAATAAAAATTTATGTTTATTGGTTTTCAACTATTTGAGTTTTAAAGCAACTTTTTTAGTTGAAAATTCTTCTATTTCCTTAGGAATTTAATTTTTAGGAAATGTTAAGAATATTTTGTATTGAATACACATTAATTTTATTTCAATCAATTCATTCCTATATTTTCGTGAAAAAATAATCCTATTTCCAAAGTTTTAAGATCATTTTGGGCTGTGAAGTCTGATATTTTAGTTTTCAAAGAAGGATGGGGGCAAAACTACGGCCGTCAAAGAAGAAGAACGGGAGGGGGGGGGGGTAAATGAAAAAAATGTTAACGAAGTTTATAGACTGTCCTTTAAAAAATAATTCTTTTCTCTTCAGTACAGCGCATATTCGTTGAACCTCCAATGATATTTGTTTTCTTTATCTTAATTTATTTATTGCCATATAAAAAAGTTTAATCTATATTGGAAACGAATTAAATAATATTCTGATGTCATACGAAAAGCAATAAAAGAAACATTAGCTTAAACCGCAGGTATGTGAGATACTGAAGCAGATCTAGCCAGTCAAACATTTTACACAGACCGGCAATAAAGCTGGCAGTATCTAGGACGCCCAAGTAGAAACTGCACGTTGTAGTCAGACTAACGATATATCGTGTCTGACTTGCTGAAGTTTGCTCTCTACATTTCCTTTACATCCATCAAGCTGAAGGTACTGAAAGCTGCATTTTTTTCTCAATGAAGTCAATTTAGTATACGAACAATTTTAGTGCATTTTTATCATTTTTAAAACTTAAAAATATTATTCCGTATTTAGTTCCGTTTCCGTAAGACGGGACTAAGTGGGATATTTTTTAGATTTTTCTCAGTTTTTACCGGAAGGAATCAAGATGAGATATTAATTCTTTAAATGTATAATGTCCAACTCTTCTTTTTTCGTATATTGGTGTTAAAACGTTTGATTTAGCGATAAGTAACTAGTAATTGCAGTCCGAAATGTGTCCGTCGTCCACTTACAATAAAAAGGCAAAAATAGATTTTCAGTAATACTAAGACCATGTCCCGCTTTCCCCTAAAAATCCGAACTTTTTTTAAAAATAATTATAGAGCTAAAACAAAGTATCATAGTCTGCCTAAAATTTAAAATAATTTTTTTAAGACGATGTATAATATGATATATAACATACACTAATATCCAAGAAATTTTGGTATTGAAGTTTAGCAAGTGTTTTTTACTCGACTCAACGGAAAAGCAGTAAATGATATTTATATAAATATTATTTATGTAAAAACTTATTTACGAAGCTGGAGTAAACAGCCCCTAAGATAAAGTTTGACATATATTTTACGGAAAACAATCAAATATTTTTCGAATTTGTATCGACAAAAAAATCAAATTATAAAATACAAAATTATGAGTGGCCCGGCTTTCCCAACGTGTTTCAGGTTGCCTCATTTTACGGTACGTTCGCATTAAGAAATGGGGTTTCGTTTCAAAATCAAATTTTAGATATCTAGTGCAGAGTTTCAGAGGCAGGACAATTTTGAAAGCTCTAAATTTTGAGAAGCTTTAGGTGATTCACAAATCCGAATACCAATTTGCCCTAATTTCTATCACGTCATGATCATGCTAAAGTCCTTCTAGGTAGAGTAATTCCTAAATAAATGTTTTTATCTAAGCATCTAAAGGTTTTTTCATCCTCTTGTATATAAAGTGAGGGTTTGTGAAGTAGGAAGGTTGACTTACGAAGTTTGGATTCCTTTTAAAATGCTGCATTACCAGAAATATACTTTTGTGAAAATTCCGCTACCAGCTTTTGCAGAAACTTCTTTGAATATTGACGTCACATTTCTCCTCTGATTAACATCGTTCGCAAATTTAGAAATTGATATCAAATTAAAATAGTAAACTAAATATAAAAATTATTTTATTGACGTGTATAAAATTAGGGAAAATTATAATTCTGAAGAATAAAAATGTGGTCAAACGGTAATTCAAAAACAAGAAATTTTGCAAATGATTATTCGTTCAAATGGATTTCGGTGAAATACACATTATTAAAAGTACAATTTCATAAATATATGCACCTCGTTACAAATTCGACTAAACAATGTGGAGACTGACTAGTATTTTGGAATTTTCCGTAAATCTAACAGGTCAAGTATAATGCTAGGCTCTTCAGAGTGCCTCAAGATGATATATTTCGAAATGTTAGTTGAATCATCTTATCTGCTGCTACTGAACGAGCAGGAGCTCGAATATTGCACAGCTTCAATATAGTTTTGAATTCTAGTCGAATAATACGTAAGCCCTGAGGGATTTTCTTGGTTCGGGAGTGACGGGACGCTGCTGCTACTGCACCTTCATCAGGACAACCGACTCAGCGTAATTTGCTGTTGGTACTTGTAACCACTTACCTTCGGAACACTGTTAGAATCACCCGGAAACTAGCGATCTCGAAATGAATCTCTCCTGCAAATAATGCTCTCTCATTGAAAATCCCTCTGCAAACAAATTATGTGTGTAAAGGATGATTAATACGTATCATACCACATGGTAATCCATTTTCAGGTTTACCCTTCAAATATAATGCCCTCAAATTTTAAACCTAAAAAAACATTTCTGCTTGCACAGCGTATACAGATATCATTGAATCATAAAATTATATCTGTTAACTAATTGTTAGCTAACAAGTTCTTTAAAGGTATTTTATATTATGAATGAATAAATTATTCTCTTCCTGAAGAATAGCTGATTTTTAGATACAGTTCTGGTGTAGGGGAAATTTAATTCAAGTTCGAAATTAGCCGAAACGTCCCAACTGGTTGGCGCAGTGAAGCTCGAGGAAGCCACGATTCGGGATTTAAGTTTTTAATGGCTCGTCGCCTTATCGCGAGACTATTGGATGAATCCCCTTTCCATTTCGTGCTGTCTGCCTTCTCCCACAGTGAAAATACCGTCGCTTAAGAGGATCCAGCAAGGTTTTCACAATGGCCGCTCAGCACGGACGGGCGCTTACCCTCGGTACGCCGATAAACTTTCAAAGTTGCACCACTTTATCGTTTCGTCTCATTACCGGGACAATGAGGAAGATTGCGTTTCAGTAACTAAGATAGAAGGCAAGAACCTCCTCGAAGAGGTTTGCACGGCTCATCGTGCCACGATACACTTTCTACCATAATACACAGACAATTTTGCTCAACTTAAATAGTAAAGTAACTTTTCTAAAATTAGCTCTTAACGGCAAGCTTAGAAACTTCGTTACATAAGATTTTATTTGAATTATTTTATTCTCCGAGTACTCCAAGGAAATTACGACTTACGCCTACAAAAACGGTTTCGCCGCATATACTGACATTAATTATGTCGTTCAAATCTCCATCTTCCTCTATCACCCCCTTTAACCCTATCAGATCCTATCTTATCCTCTCCTCACTCCCCTTATACTCCACTCGATTCACTTCCCCTGTCTAACTCCACCTCTCCGCCAACTCTACTACTACTCCGCTACTTCATTTCACTTCCCCTACCCCCGCACTCTCAATCCCCTCTCCAATTTATCTTCCCTTCACTACTACCCCTCACTTATCCTTCCCTCCTTCCCCTCTCCTCTCGCTTCTGTTACTTCCCCTCCCCTCCTTATTTTAACTTGCACTGCCCATCGTTTCTTCCCAACCCCTCACTTCTTCCTATCAACATCCCCTCTCCTATCATGAATTCCCCTCGCACTCATCAATAACCCACCCCCACTCATTGCACGCTGCCTTCTCATGATTCCTTTCTTTATTATCTACTCCCTCCCTCCCCCAAACCTTTAGATTCTTCCCACCCGTCGTATACTCTGCGCACCCTTCACCCATCCATCCTCTTTTCTACTTCTACCACTGTCACTCAAATGCCCCTCCCCTTCCCCCCGTATTTCCCCTCACTCTTCTCTTCACCCACCCCTAAACAAACAGCACCCTCTCACTACCCCTCTTCTGCTTCTCTTACCCTTCCTTTTTCACTCCTCCCCCCTTACTTCTTCTTTCCTCACTTACTATCCCGGTAAAAAGCATGACGGTCGGACAGACGGATGTAATGATCTACATTAATCCGTGCCACTGGATTTTTGAAATTAACATGGGGTTTTTAATGGGAAAAACTCGGCTTTCGAAAAAATGAAAGAAAGAAGTTCTTGTTGTTAACTTTTTAGTGAACTTCTTGAAGAATGTTTAAGGAATAATTTTCGTCAAATAACTTTTAATTCACCCCCCCCCCCCCTTGTATTATCCCCGGAAAGTACCTTAAAGAATGCAAAATAGCAGTTTTATGTAAAATTCATGCTAAAGACGGTATTTTGTGGAATTTTTTCAGTATTATTATTTTTATTAGATATTTCACAAGTTTCGAAGTATTTTTATACCAATGTTGAATTGTTCAAACAAATATTATTTCTTTAAACAATATTTTTTTCAATAAATCGTGAAAAGTTTCAATTAATGAATGTTTAAAGTGATATTTTTGTGAAATGGAGTTTGCAATTATTCAAACAATTAAAATCACTCGCTCCTTTTCATAGGGAATTCGGTATATTGGAATATTGTCTTATCACAACAAAATCGATCCTATAACTATCTATAACGTAACTGAAAAAAATGGTTTAAAAATATGATTATTGCCTAAAAAATTAGGGCATGCGTTCTAGAATAAGAAAATACTGAATAATAAGCGACATAGTGTTAGAGATTCGAAAAAACGCGAATTTTCTCCACCTTTTCTATGAAAAGGCGCAAATAAATAATTTATAATTGTTTAAATAATTGCAAACTGTCTTTACAAAAAAATGTCACTAAACACTCATTAGATGCGTCATTAATTCCAGAAAATAGTATCTTTTCAAGATTTATAGGGGAAAAAATTGTTTGAACAAATGAAAATTGTTTAAATTACTGCAAGCAGTCTTTCAGAAAAAATATCACTCTGAGCATTTACTAACTGCGTTAAAAAAATTGTTTAAACAAATGAATATTGTTTAAATAATTGAAAAAAATTGTTGAAAAAACGAATTGCGCTCGACTTTCATTAACGGTGTCATTAATTCTCGAAAATAATAACTTTTCACGTTCCTGTGACCCAAAAATCCTGAAGGAGCACAATTTTGTATCGTATGCTATATTTAAAATATTCAAAATATCTATACTTCACTTTAAGATAGTTGAGCATTATTCGGAAAGTCATTTTTGAATTTAGAATTTATGTATTTATTTTTTTCATCATGAGTGGCGAATTCCACTGTCAACTCATTTCCTGAAATATCATGTTAAAGTCAGTCATACGAAATAATTTTTGTCAGATATTAAAACTCAGGCGTAGGTCTCAATTATTTATTTGAATAAATGAACCTCTATTTACAGAATGTCCCAATTAAATTTCAAAGTGACATCTTAATTGAAGAGATAATAATACAAAATGTATTGCTAGATTTGTTTAATGTTAGTGCTTGGTATATAGAAGATTGAAAGTAATTATAATAATATACTGGAAGCTAAATTGAACCATACATAATTTTACCCCAACTCCATCAGGATAACTTTTTACTTGTTTATAATTCGCATACGTATGAAGTTGAAAATGAACCCACCATTTTTTTAGTTAGTTTTTGCAAATCAATCGATGTAATCCAACTTACATTATTCCGATTTTAACGAACAATGCACAATGTAAAGCATAGAACAGAGGAATTCCACGAATCTACAATGAAGCCTTCCTACATATTGATTAGTTGACCTGAAGCCGCAGCTGTTTGTTCAGGACTTGAATCTTATCAGCCGTTACCCTTTGGCTTTGAATACCAAAAACCTGCTGGGATCGGCAAAGAGCTTTAAGATTCAGCTTTTCTCTCAAAGACTGCCGAGTGTCCTTTTCTTTGATTTCAAATATCATTGAACGAGACAAGTAAACTTGATGGCCGATTTTGTCCTTAATGAGTTATCGAGACGATGAGTGAAAAAACTCACTCAAAAAATTTTAATTTATAACTAACGTTTTAAAATATACATTTCTATTCCAGATCTTATAATTAAACTCTATCAAATGCTTCAGGAATTAAAGTACTTTGGAAATAGTTATAGATTGCAACGACCTAAAATAGTATTCGAAAACCCGTATGATTTTTATAAACCAAATAAACCTTGTGTAACTCACCTTGAATGTTAATTAAATCAAGATTAATAAGTTCTCTCATGAATTCTTGTATGCGACTAATGTGGTAACTAGTGTAATATATTGCTTTTAGAAGAGCTTCTAAACACAACGTTGAAGGGGATCCCAAAACGCTTTTAGTAGAGACATCAGAGACATTCTTAGGAGCTCTTCATACTATCAGCTTTAGTATACACTACAAATTAACTTATGTAGATTTGTTTTCAGTTCATCGCACTATTGTGTGATTAACGATTAGCGCTGTTAAAATTATGTGTAAATTTTTAATTGAATTAGTCTACCCAATACAATGATTCACAACTGCCCATCTTATTTTACAACTCTGGGTACAATTACCCTTCACAATAAACTCGAAACTCAATGATAAAATTTATTTTCAATTAAATCTAAACCATGTTAAGTAAACACATAATCCTCTAAAGTTTAGAACGTACAGGTCAAAAGTTTGTAGGTATTGACACTTAGTGGCTACAACGTAAAGCTCGATGTTAAGTGGTACGGATTTGGACCTCTTAGTCAAACAACTAGAAGTGAACCAAGAAACTCTGCAAAATCTACAATGAGCAGTGCAATATTCCCCAAAGCTTGCAGTTTCATTGTAAGAAGAGAATAGGGAACTTGCAGGTTATAATTTGAAACTCGTTGCTCAAACTCAATATCATGAGCTATTAATTCTGTAAATTAATTATATATAATAGCTTTTTGTTTATCACTTTTCTTCCTTTTCCAGTCACAAATGATATCTGAAATCTATCATTCTTTAGGTCAGCAAAAAAACTGTTCAATTCACGCACACCCGTAATTCTGCAAGTGCTAATCGCTGTTCCTGAAAAGCCGTAAGCTATAAAAAGTTCGGTAACATTCACCATGTGAAGGTGCAAACTGCTGCCTTTAAAAAAATATACCGTTTTTTGTTCTCTCGTCTCTACAGGGTTGTTCGATTCACAGCTTTTAATCCAGATTTAAAACGCGATAGTCTCTAAAAATATTAAGTGATTTTATATTGGGTTTAGAATCATTTTAAGTAGATTAGGCTTTAAACAGATTATCAGAGTAGCGTATTTCGAGATGATGCCAAAAAAGACCATCTTTAAGGATCTCAATGCACACGACGGTGTGAAAAACTGCAGATTAGACGATTTGGTAGTTTATTTATTTTTTTAAATAATTTTTCACTTGAGCACACGTATGTAATACTTTTGTATATCCATCCTGGTATTATATGTGTTGTTTGTATCAGTGTATCCGAATCAGCTATAGCCAGTATTCACAACACGTTTGATTCAATCGCGTTATTGCACGAAATATCGATGGCAATATTACCCCTTTACTTGTTTATTGAAATGCGCCAGCACATAATGAGAACAAACATTTTGCCAGCGACGTTTATGGTTGTAAAATACACACAATAACAAACAATAATACACCATTCAGTGAAAACGTACTTGAGCAATTTAGCCGTGCATATAATTTTTAATTTGGACACATGTTTATTGGTCAAACAGTTTTTACAGAATGTTCTCAAACAAGAGGAGTTAGATGAAGTTCTTTGATTAATGCTTCAGTACAAATTGTATCTGCAATTTGTCTCGTGTGTGAAAAATTCTGAACGATTAATTCAAGCAACGGTGAGCTGCTAAGGGGTAAAGTGAACGATTATGCTTCGAGCTTAAATCGCCATTTATAATCCAGTCGACCACCAAGAGCCTGCTCGCCACCCCCTTTTTCTCTCTTACTCTCTTTCACACTTTTCGATTCTCAACTTGTTCTCTTCCTCTCTCATTCGATTATACGGCCAGGCACGTTGTTTACCCGATGTCCTGTCGTTTTCAGAACACACGGTTGGAAAATGCTGGCGCACATGGATGGACGACAAGAAAAATGCTCCATCACTGCTAGTGTAGTCTTTTCTACAGGTTGGCAAATATCGATTATTTTTAGTGCACTAAAGGCCAACTTCAGGTGCTCTCAACACACTCGAAAATAAATCAAATTTGAAGAAAAGCGAACAAAACGTGACAAATACATTTTTTGAAAGAATTGATATAATTGTTTCTGTGTGTAAGAAATATTATCGATCCGATTATTATCAATCTTGAGTTGGCAAAAGAATTCTATTCCTTCTCGGTTCGAAAGTCTATCACCAAAATAGAATGAATTTAAAAGAAATTATTTGCAATTACATATGGGCATATGTCTAGAACCTTTCGATTTTATGTCCCTCAAAAATACCTGAGCCATTTTAGTAAATAACGAAATAATTATTGTTATAGGGTGTGTATTATAGTGTCATGTATACTGTTGAAATGGTTTCAAATAAATGCATACTCTAGATCACAGGTGCTTGAAGTTTGAATATGCTTGATTGTCAGTAAAGCCAGCTTGTACTAATCCATATTTTCTTCTGCTTTTTATACTTATAGCCATACAAGATAAGTTTATAAAACGCGGTATTCATCTCAAATTAACTAAACCAAAATCATTTTTATTTAAGAAAATCTGTATTTTGTTCAATCTAAACAAAGTAATAGGCTTTGAAACTATGTCCCTTGATTTTAACACTTCGACCATTATGATTATATTAACATAATTTATTTAGAGAAGCAAGCTCGCACATGTTGAAAAACTGTTGAGAATTCAAAATCTAAAAGCGTACGTTATGTATAACGATGATACTACTTGAAATCAAATTTAAATTATTGGCAAAGTTTATAGATACCTTATCGTGTCTCTTATTAGGCCTCTTGTGATTGAACTTAGCAAAAAATACGTATTTACAAACTTATAACAAAAATATTCTTTTCATAATGGTCAATGGTTATAATGAAAAAATAAAATAATAAAATAAGTGTATTCAGCTTAAAGTTGCTGATTCACAAATCTCGATTCACGTCATTTAAGCAAATTGTCTTTCTTGATTATAAATAAAAGAATTGTTATGATTAGCCTATAGACGTTAGATTCTTTCAACAATGATTCCTTCTTCACATGAAAGGACCCTGAAGAGGGAAAAGCAAAGAGACAAGAGGAGAAAAAGTGCTGCCAAGCGTAAGAAAAGATTAGCATAATTAGGTGAATTTAATAAGAAAGTAAAGGAGAATTTTCCAGTTCTAAACAAATTTTCTAATGCTATCTGGTAAAACACTAAGAAATTAATATAAACTAATTTAATTTGTAATCATTTCATTCAATTCACGTAAGTTTAAACGTCTACATTTTCAAAACGTAGAGGGTATATTTAATTTGAAATAATTATGTTTATAACCATGGAATCAAAATTATGTTTGTATATTGTATTCATCGAAAGTAGATCCGGAAAGTCGTTAAACCATAGGAACTAGTCTAAGAATGGAAATTTCGATTTTTGCAATTAGAAGTCCATACTCTGTAATTGTTGTATCGTTATTTATCTGCATAATTAATTAATTTTTAATTACAAGTCTTCACTCTCATTTAATTTCTCGTAATTAATTACACGATAATTTATTTATTTGTATCGTTTTCTTTGACATAATTAAATATTTTTAATTAATAATATTGATTTGAAGACATCAATTTTCGTCTGCACAAATGAAGAAAACAATTAGCAACGTTATGTAATGTAGTAAAATTTCCAATAGTGTGCCCACCAAAATAATACATATCGTTTATTTTTTAATTGAAAAGTGAAAGGTTCTGGACATATGCCCATATTCATTACGTAAATAGGTGAAACTTGTTAAACATGTAGGCGAAACTATGCAAGAGCAGGTCACTTTGTGGAGTAGGTCATTTGAACTTTTCAGAATTTGCCAAAAAAATATTCACAAAGATTTGGAATTCAACACTTAAAGCAATATTCAACGTAACTGAGCGCAATTTCGTTGAGATATTATGAATAACAAATGTTTGAGGTTAAAGAAAATTACTTTTGAAATTAAAACAAAAAATATAAACATCTCATTAAATGATATAGTCATATTTTTTCTTGGCTTGTTTTTGCTTTGCGATCAAATTTTGGAACTTAATAAATAATACGTCTGAAGATAAAGGCTCTCTAGTTTTTTATTTATAATTATTATAGTACTTTTTTTAATCGCTACATATTTTCAACAGTAGGCTAGCAAAAGTAGGCTATTCTAAATTTTTGTTAGTAAGTTTGGTATCACTGAATGGACTGGAAGATGACAATTGCTGATCACGGTCAAATATGCCATCCTGTTAATTCAGTTTGATTAGGTTTTGCGAGAAACGCAAATTACTAACCTTTTGCACCCTTCGTGATGTTAAAATGTCAATGTATGAAGCACAGTTCATTTCAATATACATATTGAAAAATTTACGGTATTTTTCCCTATTAAAAGGGTTCAAGTTGATAGATCATATCATGATCGATTTTATTGTTTTCGGACGAAAATAGTTTAAAAAATTAGTTAAGATTTTAAATATTTCAGATTTTAACAATCACATAAAATATGCATTTACTGAATCAAAAGTATATGAATAAAAAGTAAATAATAAAAATAAGCTTTTTTTCATTTAATATATTTGAAATCCAGACTGATTATAATAGCCACTTTCAAATTTTATTTTGAATAATGGCTTTCAAACTACGATATATATCCCTAAATATTGAGAAAGTAACTCAAATGGATTTGTCACGTTTTTGTTCACTTACTCCTCATTTTCCAATGTAATAAAAAATCATAAGAATTTCAATGTTAATTCTAAATATATTTCATTAAATTTGTTGTTTTCATTTCTATTTCTTTCTAACTTTCTATTTATTTCTCTTCAAATATATTTCAAACCTAGCCTAATATTGCCTTAATCTATCTCAAAAAAAATAGAATAAAAAGAAATAGAAAGTCATACGAGTAGAACTTTTGGACAGAGAAATAATATATAAGGTGATAAGGAAAAGAAATTATTTTTAAAAAGAGAAATTGGATTAAAGAATCTAGAAAATTAGTATATATCTGGAATGAAAAATAAAATAGAAATAACTAAGAAGATATGATATAGAGCAGAATATACTCAATTCAAGAGAGGAATGTAATAAAGAGGATTAAAAATAGAAACTTTGGAAAGATAGAAACGATAAGGAAGTATAGAAAATCATATATTTTTCAAAAAGAAGAATGAGGTCGAAAGTTTGCGAAATATGATAGAAGAGGATATCATTTTTGCAGAGGAGGAACTGAAAAAATATCTTCTGACAGATTGTATATAGATCCACTAACATTACAACTATTTGACGAGAATGTACAAAGTGATGCAAATATTCTTATTTGATAAGGAGTATTCTTTTCATTGAAGGCGACACTTTGCTACACTTGAAATGTGACCATTTTTCGTATAACTTCCAGAATCATCTTACACATCTGGCATAAAATTTCTTTTCATAAACTACAAAGTATATTTATGTCTTCTACACGGAGAGTTTTCAAACCTTCCAAGGGTGCCATTTATCAAGTTTATAATATATGAAATTTTATTTTATGAGACTGTCTTATAAGCCTGATCCATGAAATATTTGTGAAGAACAAGAAACATTTATTTTTTAGTCCTAAAATAAATTGCATTACTTTATATCCTTAAGAGCTTCTCTTAACTAGTACTTTTTATTAGGTGAAATTTGTTGCGGTTTCCCAAAACATTTTCTGTCCAATATATGAAGTGCAACTATAATATAACCTAAGTATTCATACTAAAATATGTACATTAAATATCCAGAGGCGTGCTTTTTCTACAATTTTGTATGCCAATTTCAGAAGCTAGCAACTCAAATCCTATTTTCAGTTGAAATAAATATTATTCTTGGCAATACTATGTCAAACATATATATATATATATATATATATATATATATATATATTATATACAGAGGCCGTTAAATTGGTACACAAGCAGTTAATTACATTATAAAAAAAGCTTAAGAATCTTAAAGCAACCCAACTTATCGGCCCAAATCGCTTAAACTGACACCGGCCCATCTGGATTTTTTTTCAGATTTTCAGATGAACATATTTGAATTATTGAATTATTATCAATTTATTTAAAACCGTCCTTATAACAAAAGACACATCTCAAAAATCAGCATATTAAAAGTAAAAAACGAAATTTCTTCTATTCATGAGACTCTATTGACGTAATAAATCGAAAATTCAGAAAAAGTGGTCAGTATTCGAGAAACTAATATTTTTATAATGTTTGCAAAATGTGTGAAAACCAGCCTAATTATCACCAAAAGACTATCTTTTAAAGTGTTTTCAAATGCTTTTCAAAAGTCCTTTATTAAGTTCAAATAGACAAAAATATACAATGTTTTTAGAACATTTAGCATACAGCTACCTTGCCCTTTTTGCCCTCCTATTATAATTGAAATATTAACAATTCGCATTTTTCGGGTTTGTTAGCAATAATTTTCTAGAGCAAAGATCCAAATTTAAGAAATTACATTCAGAATAAATGAAAATTGAAATTCTTCTTTGAGAGCGAACACTCAAATTTAACTACAAAATTCTTGTACATTAAGAAAACCAAGAGTCCAACGACAAATTTCGAGAAAACACTCTTAAATGTTTCAATTAAAATAAAAAATTATATTAATTAATTTTTATTAAATCAATAATTGTATTTATCTATAATATATAATAGTATAATATATAACAATTAAATTAAATTGATAAATGTGTATTTTGTTTAATATTTTTAATTTGATTGAGACATTTAAAAGTGTGCTCTCCAAATTTTACTGTCGGATTCTTTTTTTTAACTTCCAAGAATTTCTTAATTAAAACAAAAGTCAGTATAGTTCAAATAAGATTTGCAATCATTAGGTTTATATAGAATAATTTTGTTGAAAAAAAAAATAAAACTTTTTTATTTCTATTTTTAATTCAAGGGTCCGCGGTCTAAACCTGTTGAATGACATATCAGAAATTTTACAAGGCGATGGAAAATCGTTGTTATTTTTGCAATTTTCAATATTTTTTCAAACCATAAATTTTTGTTGTTAATTAACTAGAGAAAAATAATACACGTTAGTTTTATAACAATTAAATTAAAATCGAACGTTGTATTTCAGTTTAGTTCAGTTCAAAATTCTTTATTGTTCATATTTAAATTACATTAAATCTTGTTACACAGTTTTTGGTTCCTATCTTGCGCGACTTTACCCAAAATTAGTTGATATGTTCTGGTTGTATTTGTTATTGACTTGTGAGTTTTGACAGTTGAGATTCTTGTTTTTAGGAAAAATATATAAAAAACTACTTAGTTTTGTGGACTTAACTTATATTACTCCTTAAACTAACTTATCCTAGACTATATACAGAAGAAATACTTTAGCTAAGTGCATTGAGCTGCGAGAAGTGTGATATTTCGAAGACTTTAGTTTTAATTTTGCAACAAATGCTGTGGTAATTTATATTTAATCCTGAAAGGTGCATCCTCATAACATAGCTTGGATGTATCTTTCAGTATTTCAAGAATAGAGAGGTGTTTTCATAGAAGTCTTTAGTTAATTTGTGAATTTCATGCTTGATTGTGGTGAATGTGAGTTTCGAGTGAAGCTCAGAGATTTTAGTCTCTCTTTTGGCATTAATGGCCATTCTTAGGCATTTATTTTGTATTTTTTGAAGATGTTCAATATTTGTTTTGTAAATGCTACCCCATATAGGAGCCGCATATAGCATGATTGGTCTTATCATCATTTTGTATACCACCAGCTTGTTATAGGTGCTCATTTTACTTTTGCTACATAATAAAGAGTATAACGATCCTATTACTGCAGCTGCCTTATTCCGCGCTATTCTAGTGTGTTTACTAAAGCTAAGTTTTGAGTCAAGTATTACACCTAGATATTTAGCATATTTTTTAGGTACAATAGTTTCATTATAAAATTTAAGATCTGGAAAAAAGTTATCTATATCATTATGGGAGAAGATCACAAATTCCGTTTTATCTGTATTTATCTTAAGTTTCCATTTTACAGTGAAAGCTATACATATGTTATCTACAAGGGGTTCAGCGGTCTAAACCTGTTATCTGCAGTGTCCGTTCAACGTGTTCAACGCGTTCTACGTTGTTTTTCAAGCTGCGGGCAAGTTTTATATGTCAAATGTTAGTAAATGTTAGTAATCGAGACGCGTCGCTAATCTTCGTCTTTACAGCGATCTGTAGACGACAAAATCGGAGATAACGTGAAAGTAGTCACAAATAACTTTCGACACACACATACACTTAACTGCACATAAAAAATATTCCATTTGTAGAGAATCTTAAAAAGAACAAAATAAGCTTTCATTTATTGAAATTCAATTTAAATTACGACCAACCCTATCCGATTCTCGAACTTTTGCTGTAGAATCGCTTACGAGTTCCACTTCACGGGTGAAATTCAACCGTCGCACAGTGGGAAATTCGGCAAAATTTTGTGTCAAAATCGTAGATCTCGGGATCGGAGCAAGTTAGAGCGATGAAATTTTTACGGCAAGTAGGTGAGGGGATAAGAATTAGAGGAAAAATAGTCCGGACACGTTAAAAACTTTTTTTGACTTTGATAGGAGGTCGCAAATTTGCGATTTTTAAACAAATTTTCAGTTTTTCATTTTTGTGAAGGTTAAAAATTTTTTTTTTTAATTACATGATATACGTTTTCGGTGTATTTTTTTACGCAGAATACGATGACGCTATTGGTTTTTTTATAGAACCCACCGGAAAAATTCTGGGAGCGGATAAACATTGCAAAAACTGGTTTTTCGTTTATAGTGCTTTCCATTTAGGTGCTACGACAAAACCAAGACCACCATCGTGTTCTACGTGAAAAAATACATGGAAAACATGTGTTACGTGTTTTAAAATGACGTTATATTCGAGAGAATCGAGAAGATTCTAGAGAAAATCACCTACCTCCGGCTTAGTTAGGTATAGCAAATCATCTGGTCTGATAACCAAACTTAT
>CAKNYM010052847.1:50376-91322 GCA_932195095.1 Andricus curvator
ATAAAAAGCGCCGTGCCAAAAGTAAATTACGTGTTCGTGTCAAAAAAAACACCGAGCAATTAAAGAAGTAGTAAGACAAACACTTGAAGATTTGGAGTTCTCTGATGACGGTAAGTTATTTTAAATATGAGAGCTGTTTTTTGAGCAAACTTTTTGTAAAATTTGAAGGTTATAGTATGTATATAGTATGCATATACAACTGTATATAACGAAAAAATATTTACTTTAAATACTTTTTCCATAAAACGAAAAGTTCGAAACCTAACCTCAAAATTAAATCATCTTATTTTATACAAAAGATGTTAAAATAGGATAATAATAATCATATTTAATATATTTAATTAAAAATATTAAAATATCAAATATGATACAAAATAACTTATTTAAAAAATAAGTTCAGTTTAGATATAACACCTTCGTGTATAAAATTTTGGTAGAAAACAGCGAGGATGTGGATCAACGAAGTTTAGAAGTTTCTGATGAACCCGAGAATTCTGCACATGATGAAGAAGAAAATGCAGTTGAGAATTTATGTTCAACTCTTAGATAAATAGATTCGATCATATATACAAATTAAAGAAAAGCAATAAATCTTGTTTTTGCTAAACCAAGTTCGTTTTATATACTTAAGATGAAAATCAACCCATTTTAGTATTTTTTTCTTAATTGGTCAGAAACCAGACTGCCCTCATTCAGCCCAAATAATAACTGGGTAGAAAAAATATTGCCCAACTTGGGCCCAACTTGTTTCCCCTAATATGGGTTTTAGTTGGTAGGAGCGTTACAACCCAAAATGGGCCCCACTTAGAGATCCCAGTTAGGCGCCAGTTGGTACTTGGGCAAACTAGCTGGAACCCAGTTTGGCCCCAGTCGACGTTTCCACACGGGCAATTGGTATTTTTGAACGAAAATGCAACAGTTTGTCTATATAATGAACAAAAATATCATATATTAATTCTGAAGTTAAGATACCAATCTTCATCAATCACCAAAATATTGTCCTGGCTTTTCTTTTATATTATTTTATATAATAAAAATATGAAATACCAAAATTGTGTGTCAGTATCAATTTTATATTTTTATTAAGCAATTTTAGGAGAAAAAAAAATAAAAGCACACGTAGCGCGCGGGTTCGTTTTCTAGTAAATAAAAAAATCCATGAGGTGAATATTCACCTTTGCTAAGTTCGAAATGGTTACAATCCTTTGCATATAAATTCATAAATTAAAATCACATAAACTTCTCCTTTTGAAAAGATTATAAACTTAGAGTTAGGAAGAATACTTGCACTTGTGAAAATGTCAGTACGAGTAAATCTTCCAATTACTTAAAGTATCGAAGTACGTGCCAATTTATAAGATGTGAAAGCACATTATTTATCCTGGACTTGGTTGGGAAACTCTGTGACAGGGGTCTAGCTAACGGCTTTTCTATAATACAAGTCAACTCTTGTACGTCGTCTCCACGAAACGGCTATATTTCCCCACCCCTCAATTTAGTAGTGTTATCGATTTTGTATTAAATCGCCCGGTAAATAACATTTAACGAGCTGCACTTAAATGGGTCGATGACTTGACACCTAAATCTGAATCAGCCATTTCTCAGCCCTCTTCTTTACCGGAACCGGTGATGGCTGTTTCCGAGACAACGTACTGCCAATATTTTTACTTCCTGTAAGCACAATTTAAGAACAGACTTTTTGTTCTTTTAACGCCTGCACGCGGTCCATTTCTCAATTTACGATCACTCGTAACATGCCAGAGAAAATTCAATCGTCCGTTGCGGCTGCGTCTTATTGGCACGACTAATCTAACTTACAAGCGTGACTGCTCCCGTTTACTTTTTTCTTTCTTCTCAAGGAACAAGAAAGAAAAGAAAATCCTGACAAATAAAGCACTGAGAGAAACTCTTTGATGACCCCTTTCATTCAAGTTGTTCCAGCTTCAAGTTACGACACAATTATGTCGTATTTCCTCAAGTAACGGACCTACTCACAATCGGATTGCAATCCATTTAGACGACGAGACTTACGTTTGAAGTAGACAGTCCTCTATCCTTTACTCACCTTAATTATCAATTAAATCCCTTAATGAATTAATTATAAACATCTTAATTACTTATGCACATTTAAAATCTCATTGTTACCAAAAAGTTTAAAATTTGCAGTCCCGATAGAATTGTGCCCATCAATCAAGTGCTAAATTCTTTTTAAATGCCTTATTTTAGCTGTCTTTGTTTAAAAATGGCAATTGGCTTGGAAGCTCGTAGCCAGAATTTAATAAAAAAATATATTCTAACTTAGTTGGAAAGATTGTTTCTATTGATAATCTAATGGTTCTATGTATAACTCTGTACTAGCTTTCAGTTGCACGCAAAAGAGCGTGCATATACAACAAATATACAAAAAGATGCTGTTTTTAGGTACTGCTTAACGCTTATGTTAAATGAAAAGGGCGTGAAAAATCCTATAAAAACTATCGTAGACAAAAACAATAGACAAAACAGTTACAATTTACAAATCTAAACAATTTTTCTACATCTTTTGACAATTAAGCTCGTTTCGTTCATCAAGCCACTACAAAGATTAATCCACATTTTTAAAGATGAGAATACATCATTTTTTTGCTTTAAACAGAAGAATATTTTCATCTCTATAACACTACACTTTCAAAAACATTCTTTCATGTAAAATCTCATGTTTTTATATAGAACATTTTCTTTAAAATTTGAAAATAATAATTTTTCATAAAATGAGACTGAAAGCAAAGCTTCCTGCAAGTTTGAGCAAGTTTGAGCGCGCCTAGGGCGCGCGACTGTTGGATCTCGCGCTTCGCGCTCGATCATATATTTATCTCGCGCTTCGCGCTCGGGCGTATTTACATCGCGCTTTACGCTCGGCTCCTTTAGATATCTGAACTTCGTGTTCGACTTCACTGAAAAGAAAAAGTTTGTTTGCAAATCTTATGAAATTATCAAAACCTCTACATATTAAGTGATTGTTAAATTTGTTTTAATTTTAGACTGAAAAGGAACTTTATTTACTCAAGGTTCTATCGACCTTGAGGAACACATTCTCATCCAGACACTCGCGCTTCGCGCTCGATATTTGATTTGAAAATCATTTGAACCTTGCGTTCCACGCTCGGTTCTGTGCACCGTATAATAGAAACAAAAAAGTTTGAGCGCACTTACGACGCGCGATTTGGTAAATACACTGAGCGCGCACTTTGTGCTTCGTGTTATATATTCTTCATATACAAATTATTACTAAATTTGTATTTGATTTCAAATGAAAAATAATTATATAATTTAAGCGACAAATTTTATTAGTTAAAATTTTATTTTAGCTTGTGCCGTTTTTCAAAAAAGTTAATTTTTTCATTTGGAATATATTCTTACAACAAAAATTGATTACAAGTTTGTAAACCTTTTTTTAATGCACAATTTTGGTTCATTTATATGTTTTCGTACCTTGCACTGTTTTTTCAAAAATTTGATTTTTTTTACTGCCAATGTTATTTTCACGAATAAAACAAAAACTACGCATCCTATCGAAACATGATTCACAGCAAATTTGTACCTACTCCTTGGATAAACAAATTTTGTTTATGTCATTTTTTTCGTAGCTCGTGTTATTCGTCTACAAATTTGATTTTTCTATTTTCAATGCTGTTTTTTACGAATAAAACAAAAACTACGCGTCATATCAAAAAGTGAGTCATTAGAAGTTTGTAGATCTTTTTTAGGTGCACAATTTTGTTGGAATGATCTTTTCTCGTATCTTGCATAGTTTGACAGCAAAATGGAATATTATAGGGTGTTCAAAAAGCAACGTTTTTCTCCTCCTGACTTTTTTCATATCGTGCGTTTTTCGGCCTAAAATGTTCATTTTCGTTTTTTTTTGGAATTTTCTAAATGCTGTAACTCGAGTAATTTTTTTTTTATCACAAAAAGTCATTAAAATATTTTGTTCATCATTTTTCGTACTACTAATAACCGTACATAGAATTTTCAAATATTCAAAAAAAGTGGTCTCAAAAATTTTCAAAATGTGCTCACTTTTTGAATTTTTATTCAAAATATCTGGTTAACGAACTCGTTCTTTTTTTTTAGGCCATAAAAAAGTGTGCCAACGCTTAATCAAATCTGATCATTTTTTCGAAAGTTATCGTGGCTACAGACAGACAGACAGACTACAGACAGACACCTTGGTAAAAATCGTTTTTTCTGACTCAGGAGGTCTCAAAACGTGGAGATTTGATGAAAACCGTCTATGTCAAATTTTACATAAAACCAATACCTTCTCATTAGAATGAGAATGTAACAACACACTGAATATTATTTTCTATTGCACACTTACTTGCCTCACCTTACTTACTTACCCTGAATTTTAGCCATCTTCGTATACAATCGAACTAAAGGAAGAGGTTTCGGCAAAAAAAATTGGTCTGAAAAATTTAATTTCCCAATTAATCTCATTTTTTAATCTTTGAAAACAAAAAAAATCAGTATAACATAAAAAATTTCATTTTTTATTTCACATCTATATGACAAAACCTTCAATATGAACCATCCCCGAAAAAATCGGACTAATAGAAAACCCCGGTAACACCGTGATTTTACAATCACGTCATAATCAAGGAATGAAGCTGATGCAAAATATCATTAGTGATTTACAATTATAATATTGCTATCAGTAATACGTTCTCTGATCAGCAGGTCTTTTTCATATAAACTGTCGTAATTTTTATTTTAAAAATGAATGAAGAGAAATACATATTATGCTCTTATTTCTTTAGAAAGTTCCAGTATTTAATATCTTTTCTCATGGGTATACCATGTTTTTCTCAAATTTGTTCGACATCTACCTGCAGCCAAAAGTTATAGTAACAATATTTAACTTCAAGTCAAGAAATAATTCAAAACATCCATGCGATAATAAGTTTTAATTTTTTAGAAATACAAGCCGAACTTTTAATAAAGCCTAGTGTTCTAATTTGATTATATTTGCAAAAGAAAATTAATAATATTACCTTGACCTAAATAGAAACTGCATATTTAGTATTATTCAGGGGCTATTTTTAAAATTGACCTCTTACATATCCAAGAAAGCCAGACACTGGCCAAGACGTCATAATCATGTAACTGAAATTAGTAACCTGTTCCTTTTGAATCATGTAATTGTCAGTGGTTGCGTTACCTGGGAAGTTTCCAGCATATAATTGTCTAAAAAATAAAATGTCTTCATTTTTCTTTATTTTAACCTCTTGAAAAAAATAGCACCATAGCATAGAATTTTTTTAACGAACATCTAGATTCCAAGAACTTTAATTCCAGCCATCTTCGAAGATAATGGAACCAAAAGAAGATTCTAGCATAGTGCTTTAAAAGAACGAAACTTCCTTATTTGTCTAATTTTTACCCACTGATAACAGAAAAGGAATATTATCGCATAGCGAATTTTATTTTTGTAGGCACGTCTACGTGCCAAGGCCCTCAATTTGAGCCATTTCCGAAAAAAAATTGAACAAATAGAAGAACTTCCAGCATAGTCTTCTTGAAAGAAAAACTTCCTCATTTTTCTTATTCTTTAATCATAAATAACAAAAAAAAATCAGTGAGACGTAGCAAATATTATTTTTAATTGTACATCCGGATAATGAATATCGGATCATTTATATGGTATGATAAACCCTGCACAAAAAAAGCGAGCTCGCTATAATTATACCAGGTGTCCAAAAAGTCCCGGGACGGCTGAATATTTCCTCAGATAAGATATTTTTCAGGGAGGTCAAGGTCATTCTTGAAATGATGTTTGAATGTAAGAATTTTGTTTATAACCAACAATAAATAAAAAAAAAGTTGAAGGTCGATATCCGCTCGGATCTGTTTGTGGAAAGTGATTACCATGTTTATTAATACCTAAGAAAAAAGTTGTTTCAAAATTAGATCACGCTAAGGCGATTTGTGAATCGATGATCCTTATTTATTTAGGAGGTTACCTAGCCGCAAAAAAGTAATATAGGCTGTATAGTGTCTATCGAAACCAGCAGATTACTTTCCTTTTCGATAAAAATATAAGTGCACAAATTTTTTTTATCAGGATTAGCGGTATTTCTCTCTTCTTTTATTTCTCTAAAGCATCAGGTTGAGTTTTTTGATATAACAAAAACGGTTATTCTTTGAATTGATTTAATAATTACTTGAATAATTAATTATTAACTTTAAATAACATTATTTACTCTAAATAAAATATTAAAATCCACGTATGAAAAAAGAGGCAATATGTTTGGGACAGAAGTACGTTTTGGATAAAGTTAATTTAAATATATTAAACCACATATAAACTTTTATTTTACTGTTAAATATGTTTTTACAGTCTCAAGCCGCATTTTTAAGCAATAAACAAAAGTTTATACTTTCTTTAATATGTATCAATTGACCCTTTAATAACATAATACAGGCACGGGTCCAGAGGGGGGACCACGGCGTTCCGCCCCCCCCCCCAAGCCCAGACTCGAATTTTTCAAATCAAATAATTGAAGTTCACTCTATACATATATCAATGTTACAAGCAATGTTGTTACAACTCTTGCCAATGTAGATTCCCATAACTATGTAATTCTCGCAGCCAATCAGGGTTTCGAATTCTATCACGGATGCAAGAGACATAATTTTATTGTGAATAAAATGATTTAATTTTTTGAAAAATTAATTCCAAGAGAATATTTAAGAAGATTTCAAAAGGTTTCCAAAACTGTGAAAATAATATTCTGGAAGATTTTAAGGCAATTTTTTTAATTTCGCAGGATTTATTAAAAGTTTTAAAAAAAATCGATTAATTTAAAAAGATATTCAGAAGTTTTGAAAAATTTTCAAAAATAATATAAAATTTGTAAAGATTCCAAAAGATGTAAAATAAGATGCTCCTGGGGCAACTTAAATAACAATCGAAAAATTATTCATTTGCAACGTTTTAAAATTAAAATAATTCAACTTCTAATTTAAGAAGTGTTTAATTTTAAAAAAATTGTGAACTTTCAATTTTTAAAGTTTCTAACTTAAAATTGCCTAAAATGATATAATTTTGAATAAATCTGTAGATTCATTGTTCAATTTAGTGCATTGAAAGTAATATCGTGCATTTACAATTAATACAAATTTTTAATCGTTAAAACTTCAGACAAATAATTGTTTAAGAACAAGATAAAATCTGCCTCAGCCCAGATTTGAACCGGGAATATGAATATCGCAAAGAGTGGAAATAGACGCCCCAATTTTGCTGTTTAAAAGTAATATTTTTCTAGTTTATGCTCGACTTCGAAAATCTTATGAATATTTTATACTTTTTGATTAATGATTATACCATAGCATACAAGACGCTGCTTGTAAATATAAAAACATAGTTTCTATTTGAACATTTGTTAATTATGTCAATAACATTCATGATTAATATAATTACATAGTTTATAATAGAAATTCAAAGCGAAGAAATAACTTTAAAATTATTACTAACAACCCCCTTGAGAGTGGAGGGGGAAGGGCAATTATTAGATGCCCCCCCCCCCAAAGCCCTTCTCTGGATCCGCGCCTGATATAATATAATAATAATATATTATAAAAAAATAATATAATATAATTAAATAATATGTTTCAAACGCACCCTTTCACCCCTACTTATCCGAGTTATCGTTGGGATTCTTATGTTGAGACAGCTACACTTATTACATAGATACATTGTTTATAAAAGTATCATCAGCATCCGTTCATTGAAAAATCGATTTTTTGTTATTTTTTCCGAAAATGTTGACTTTCTTTTGTTTCAAATCTATTTGGCATGCTAACATGAAGTTATTAATTGTTACATCAATTTGCGTTTTTTTTTCAATTTAGAAGCCTTTTTAACATCTTTTCAAAATTAAAATGTATAGTAATCATTACAAAACAAAATGTAATCTAAAAAACCAGTGTATTCCAGTTGAACCTTAACTTCGGCAAAATGTAGTCCTATTGGATGTAATTTAATGGAAATAGCTGTTTGTGATACAAGTGCGCAAAATAGGTGATTGCTCACAAGTTTGGATTTATCAGCATTAACAAAGTGATCAAATTTTTTTTTATTGATATCAAAAGAGTTTTAAATCGTCAAAAAGATGCTGTTTTTAAGAACTACTTAACGCTTATGTTAAATGAAAAGGGCGTGAAAAATCCTATAAAAACTATCGTAGACAAAATTTTGCTTATTTAGTAGCAACGGTACATGTAAAATAGGTTTAAATTGTTGAGAAGGCGTAAAAATTGATTTCCAAATCCAGAAAGAAATTTGAGAAAAATGGTAAAGTTTTTCCATTTTCAGATATTTGAACCGTTTTCTGAATATTTCCAAAAATGTGTTTTTTTAACATATTAGTCTTATTCCTTTCTGACTGCTAAAGACCGTGTAAGAAGTCACTTGCTTATGATTTTCAGGTGAACAAAACTTTGTTGACATTGCTTTTATTTGTTTTTTAATTTTTTGTTGACCAAAATATACATTCTTTCGTTCTCCTTCCTTGTGAAATCGATCGAGGAGATTTGGATTTGTCTAAACTAAAATCTTCAGTTTTTATCTCACATGAAACTAACAATAATTGAAATATGAATGTTCAACTGAATGAAAAAAATGAGAATTTTCTATAAAAAAAATTGTCTTGGAGTAAAAGTCATAAAGGTTAAAGAAATTGTGAATAATGAATATTTTAGTTTGGATAAAATAAATGTAATAGTCAATTGCTATTTAAAAAAATTGCAATGAAAAAAAAATGGAAAAATGTGCCAGCAGGAGGAATTAAGCCGCACTGTGCGGTTACAAATTCGAAGTGCTAATGTCTGATCTAACCGGAAATTCAGTGACTCTCGCAGCGCGGTCCACGTAACGTGCGTGGATTTTTTAAAAGACGTTTTTCTTAAAATAGCTGAAAAGAGCATCTTATTACTTCAGCATATTACAAATTTGGTAATTACCTATTACTGGGAGGAGTATGATTCGAAATAAGATTTCGATGGATGAGCTTATTTTGGATACTTTTCGATGTCACGCAGTACCTATATTCATATTAAAAGAGTTAGGAATCGCTGAAATTGACGATATTGCCAAAAAAAAATTTACTTTTCCGCTCGATGAATAATAGTAACACCTAGTCAAAAATAAGAGCATTGTTGTCCATAAACTTCGAAGTTTATTTGGATTGGAAAACTTTGGTTTTTAGGTGCACTGAAAAAATGGTTAGTTGGGACAACAAGCTTTTTATTAGTATATATGGTATTATCTGTGACAACTAATTTGATTGTAAAATAATTAGGATACTACAACTTCAATTTCTCAGAACTAATAATATGATAGTAAGACTTACTACTTGAAGTGGTAAGTACCTACAGCTAACTGAAAATGGTTATTTACCATCGGAATTTGTTGCGATAATAAGATAAGTAGTAAGGAAATCAGTAACATTCTTAGAAAGAAAAGTATTTAACACAAGTACTTAAGTGGCAGCGCCATATATTACAAACTAAAGTAGTTAGCCCTACTACTTTATTAATTGTCCCAAACAACTATATTTTTCAGTGTGGCACCGTCATAAGTTTTACTGCCTAACAAAAATTGCTGCGATGTAATCTGCCTGAATATATAAAGACTTACTTATTAGTTACAGTATTGTCCTCATCCATAGTACAATATTCTCATCCCTTATCAAGCAAATCAATTTCATGACTAGGTTCTGGATGAGGACTTTGAATAGTGTGGGTGGTAACGACACCGACAGGGTGAGGTGGTTAAATAGTTTAGTGGTTCGAACCGATGCGAACCGAGGCTTTGCCAGTAGCTGTTCGCTGTACGGGATTATGGTCCGCTTTGTGATCAATCGGGTTTATTGACGGCTAATCGCTGGCACAGCAAATCCGTATTCAACGTATCACCGGTATGACGTATGTATGTATCGCGCTGGGTCATCTCGAATCGCTGTGAACCCACAACAGGATCTAGTTAACGGAACAGCAGCGAATCAAGGCTATATGCTTTTCCATGAACATCAGACTGATCATTACTCGCCTAGCTGATCATCGTACTCTTGAATCTTCAAGATGCAGCAGTTCTATGCGATTTCCTGTGGGATTCTTACTTGCTCCGCTGCCAGTCTTGTATTCACTTACGTACGATTTCACTTCTGCTGCTTTACGCGCAAACATCTCAAGGCAACGTGACTCAGGTAGAAATTCGTTTCGCGTTTCACGTAACATGAAATTGTCCAAAACCAAGTTTCCCTCGTGATGAGATTTAAAACGAATTGAAATAATTCCAGACTTGCGTTCTATCCCAATTTTATACTCGCCAGTTCTGGAATGATGTAATCTACTGGAAAAAATAGTAAACTCAAAAGTTATCAGAAAATATCCTGTCATAAGACTGTACAATGTCTGTTAGTATTGGCTAAACATTTTTTCTTGAACTTTAGATAGATGGATTAAAATTTTTTTTAATTATGTTTCCTGATGAAACAATAATAAAAAAATTATTCAAACAAATTTCGAATACGAGTAGCATCAAAAAATCACTCTAATGTTGAAAACACAATGTTTCAAATTATTAGTATAATATAATCTACATTATTTTGTATTATTAGCATAGTGGTGAAATATAAAAATAAAACTGATAATCTCTTTCAATTTGTATATATTATTTTGTGACAGGTGACACTGTCAAATACGCTAATTGTTTTTATTTTTATTAAATATTTTCAATTGCAAAATTTTATTCTGAGAAAATCTTTTTTTCTAGATTACAGTGACTTTTTAATGCCTAGCTTCTTAGCTTTGGATTCTTTTTATTTTTTGTTAAACTACTGGGATATGGTTGTATTTTCACTTTTTAGATAATAAATAGAAAGGTTACTGGAAATGGTATACGGTTGTATTCTCACTTTTCACATAAATAATAAAAAAAGACTACTGGTAAAGGGGCAAAGGTGTGTTCTTACTCAGCCCTGTATACAGATATACAAATAATACTCTTCAAATAAACACGTTACATCCTAGAATTCCCCTATTCTTCTACCCTTCTGGTTGAAAGAGACTACTGGAAATGGATTATGGTTGTACTTTCACTTTTCACGTTTTGACAAGAAAGGATACTGGAAATGGGATATGCTTTTCTTTTACTTTTCACATAATGAAAAGAACGGCTACTGGAAAAGGGACAAGTGTGTGTTTCTACTTAGCCCTATTTTTTAAAATATAGCCTCTTTAACGAAATACACTACACCCCGTGGCCCCTAGAATGGCTCTTTCTGCATTGTTATTTTTAAAAAGTAGTTTTTCAAGTTTTATTGCCATTTTCGTGATCAACGCATGAATATACAATATACATCGATTTACGAGGTTTTAAAAATACCAATTTTCGTAATCATTTTTCATTGAATCTGAACGCTGTTAAAACGAGATATCTCTTTTTTTATGGTATCCGGTTTTTCGTGTCCTTTTTTTGAATATAATAACTTAATGCTGTTATTTTCCATGCAAGACAAATGAATCTGGGTTCTTACCAGTGGTATCATTTTATTACCACTCGAGACTGTTTTTTCTGAGTCTTAATGTAATACCTGAAACTAGCCCTGAAATAATACTTTGTTTCTCCAGTGAAAGGTTTCATGAAAATTAGTCAATAATTGACAGAGATATCCAATACAGGTAGAATAATCGATTTTCAGTGTAACATTTTCGTGGTTGTAGGTGGCTGTGAACAGATGCGAATCTTAAAAAGCCTATGTCAATATGGTTATCGCCAGCTACATTCATGAAAAATGAATGCCAATATGTTAATTTCATGAAAAGTTGCAGTGAAACATGGAGAACAAACAATAAACTATTTACAAACATATGAGTCTTCTTTTTGCTGCCCGCATTCGACTAAAATAAGTATTAAAATATAATTATAATATAATATAATAAAAAAAAATTGCCTAATACCACTGCGAAGCACTATGGCTGTGTTCACTTTGAATGTATTTACTTGTGCTCGCTTTATGAACAGTTTAATTCCTCATAGGAATCGAGTAAACTTGCTTCCTCATAGAGAGAGATTTATTTTAACTAACAAAATAAAATCACACTTATTTCATCAAGTTCATGTTTCCACCTTATACCGAAAATTTTATTCACAGAAAATCAGAGATACCATTAAATTTTTCAAATTTTATGAATCAGTATTGATAGACCATGAAAGATCATCAAAAGTTGATCAATGGATCATTTGAAGTGACCCGAAAAAGCGAACAATTAAATTACATACAGTACTGTTATATTCTCAAGATCAAAAAGGATTTCCTCATATCAAAAAGGTAACTAATTTTGTTTTAAAAGTAAAAAACCGGTATTGGTAGGTCATGGAAGGCCATGGATGGTTATGAAAGCTTCTTCGATAAGTCAATTGATGCGTCTCGAAGACGCGAACAATTGCATCAGACGAAATTCCATTGTATTCTTAATATTAGAAAAATTTGCCCCATGTATACAAGATAAACAATATGTTTTTCAAATTTATAAAACTGTATCGCTAGATCATAAGAGGTCATGGTAGGTCATTCGACGTGTCTCGAGGATACAAACAAATACATCAAATATAATATTGTTGTATTTCGAATATCAAAACAGTTTTTCTCATATAAGCAAGGTAACAAATTTTCTCTCAAATTGTGAAACGCAAAAAAGCTACTTCCAATTGGCCGATCTAGCTCAAAATCTCAACAGACGGACACAGGCACACGCGGACTTTTTTTGAAATTCCATTTTCAAGTTCCTAGGGTCGAGTTATATCGAAATATTTCAACAAATTCCAGTTAAAAATTAACTTTATTACAAAGCAATCTCTATGAGGAAGGAAAATGACTTTTCATTTGTACGAATACAGTATATTATTCACGTGAGCAAATGACTCAGCAAATCGGACACTTGGGGTCATGTGACCCCACGAATTTTCCGATTTTTCCCCGATTTCCTAAGTTTCTTTTCAAGTATTTTTTTCGAATAGTTAAGATATCACTGAGGGTTTGTAAATATTTTTTGCCTATTTTGTATTGTTTCAACATCACTCGTGATTTGTTTAGCCAAAAATATCGTTTCTTTTATTTGGAGGTGTGTCCTTCAAGGGTAAACCCCTTCATTTAAGCATAAAAAAGCCCTTACGTTTGCAGAACAAAGTGGAAACCGGTACCCTTTAAAATTGTAGGGAAACGTCCTAAAAATCAGTTCTATTTCAATATGCCATTTTGAGTGCATATTAAGTGGTGTAAACTTCACAGATAAAAAATAGGGGAAACAGTTCCTTACAAAAATTTTTCGCAGAAAAATTGTACCCTTCAGTTTTTCTCCAAATTTCCATATTTCTGTACACCTTACATAAAAGTTCTCTACAGATGAATGTAAGCGAACTAAATTATCTGTAATTTGACTAACAAGGGGGTTAGGTTGGTGTCCGGCGCCGATTTTTTTGTTACTTTGCAGGTGAAAAAAGGATCCCAGACTATGATACAAAAAAAAAATTGGGCAAACGTTCACATTTAGGGGTTGAAATCACCCCTTCTATATTTTTGAGTCTTTTGGTGTTTCAAGAGGTAACATTGTTTTTTATTTATTGTTTTTACACAAAATTGTTCTGATTGGTGCTGTATTACAATATTAGTGTGAGTTGTAAAAAGACTTACCCCATAGAGTATCATAATTTAGAAAATCTACCCCTAGAATGCTTCGCCATATGACATATAGTTTAAGATTTTGGACTTTGTTGCTGCAAAAATCTTGTTTTGTGGTTGTTTTTGGGTGGTTTTTACATAACAAGGGTTTATTAATATAAGAACAAGTGCCATCATTAACAAAAAATCAGTTGTATTATTATTGATTGTCCAAACCAAATATTTTAATCCATTACTTACAGAAATGTTGTATTAATAAATATATTTCTCATTCATTGATAATATTAAGGGGGGTGGATGACACCTAATTTAGGGGTTATTTCGAATAACGCTGATGATTCTTAATAGAATTTAATATCAAAATAAGATGTTTGCAGCAACAAAGTCCAAAATCTTAAACTATATGTCATATGGCGAAGCATTCTAGGGGTAGATTTTCTAAATTATGATACTCTATGGGGTAAGAGTTTTTACAACTCACGCTAATGTTGTAATACAGCATCAATTAGAACAATTTTGTATAAAAACAATAAATAAAAAACAATGTTACCTCTTGAAACACCAAAAGCCTCAAAAATATAGAAGGCGTGATATTAACCCCTAAATGTGAACGTTTGCCCAAATTTTTTTTTTTCATAGTCTGGGATCCTCTTTTCACCTGCAAAGTAACAAAAAAATCGGCGCCGGACACCACCCTAACCCCCCTTGTAAATAAAATTCTGGCCCTATATGTCATGCCAAATATAACCCTTGAAATTTAACCCTTTTTCCCCGATTTCGCTATAATGCAGTTTTCCACGAATAGCTTGCTCTCAATGCATCTGAAGATAAAATTATTTGTAAAAATTATATAAATCACATGCTACTCCCAACAAAACTATTTTCAAAAAAAGAGAATAAGAGCAAACTTTGAACGTCCATATTTCCAAAAGTATATTTCGCAATCGTATACGTTGTTTTTTCTTTTTCGAAACTATTTAATTTTTATCTTGGTATGAATTGGCAGCTAGCTACTGCCATTATAGCGAAATCGGGGAAAAAGGGTCGTAACTTTGAACCTGTTAGGGCTAGATCTTTTTTCATTCACCAGGATATTGAGTGAATATGAACATTTTTAGAAAAACTGAAAAGTACGATTTTTTCGCAAAAAATCCGAAAAAAGGGCAAACTTTGATAAACCTAATAGGTATATAGAGAAGTATTGAGGCTTGAAAATTTTTTTTTTAATTTTGTGAGACATTTGTTCCTCTATTTTTTAAGTGTATACCACGCAATATGCACTCGACACGAGGTATTACAAAAAAAAACAGATTTTTAGAATGTAATTCAATCACCCGTTTCTCCAACGTGATGGGAAAATAAACGAAATCAGCCGCATGAATAAACAAAAAATAACAAAATAAATCAAACAGTGAGTCTGTCCAAATAGTAAGAACTCGGTTGAAAATGTTGAAGTTGTCCAAAATTTCAATTTGTGAGATGCACGGCCTGATTTTATATTTAATTTGTCTCGTTTGTTTCACGGATTCGCGGTTCACAATAGTAGTAATAATTCACAAATACCAATCAAGAAGAGCTGAAAACTGGAAAGAACAGTAATGTAATTTGAGTCTTCTGTTCCACTTCGAAATTCCTCTGTTTCCCCTGAAAAAATATGTTCAATGTGTAAAAGTTTATTTATATCCTGACTATTAGAAGTGGACCATTTTGACCCAAAAACGCGTGACCTTCTTTTCCAGATTATTGGAAATCGCTCAGGATTTTCCAGTATTAAGGCGGATTGAGCGATGCCGACATTCCAATTTTTGAAGCTGGATATCAAATACTTTATAACAGAATTTGAAAATTTTTTTAATTAATATTCTGTGTGTTAGCAATATTTACCATTTCTTATCACAGCCCCCATAGCACGCTATAGAGAGATAAAAGTTTATTTTTCAGCCTATTACAGGAATATTCCTTGGAAACTTTTGAAATATTACCACGGAATATTTTAGTAATATTGAAGGAATATATGAACGTCCCATAATTGGAATATGTAATTGGTGTATGTATAATGCTATAGTGGATTATTTCCGAAATATTTCCTTAAAAGTACATTTTAATATGTTTGGAATTAATTTTATGTCTTCCTTAAAATACACTAATATATATACACTTGAAGTTCGATCCAGATTAAGTTTCCATTCTCTAGAACTTTACTAAACCCGCAGAAAAGAGAAAACACGGACAAAGGGAGAAACGATGTATTTAACACTTTTAAGTGAAGGTGCAAAAGATCAATGAGGCTCGGTCAGAGGTGTGGAGTTAAGAAAGACGAATAAGATGGGGATAAAAAAGTTGATAAGAAAAAGTCGAAAAAAAGGAGAAGCAAGTGCCTTGTGTTTCCATACTAAAACGCGATGGTAAGGGGAAGCTGATAAGATATATCGCTGCGGAAGTAGAATAGTACGCGCACGTATACCTACGGACTACAGACGTACGAACTGCGGAATGGAAGAACTAGAGCGCCATATGGTAGGGTCTCACCAAGATTTTATATTGCGATCACCTCTATCGCCTCGATCACTTTTATTTCGACTTACCCCTACCTGAGAATCTTTTATAGCAATACACACTATTCTCTTTTCATATGGTTTTGCCTTCTATTGTTGGAATTTCACCTCATAAAAACTTTCATATTATTTATCGTTCAGATCATAATTAAAAAACTGCGCACATTCTCGACAATATGGAGCCTATTGCTTAGGATGTTCTTATGATTGTTTTATTAATTATGCACACTTCAGTAAAATTAAACTATAGCATAAATATATCTTTTACACCGCAAATTTTTTATGAATCTTGATGCTTAATTGTCTACGTAATTATTAGGGTGACCCTTATTTTTCGAACTCAAAATTCTTTTGTTTCTAGGAAGGTGTTTCGTTCCAATCATTAAAAAAAATAATGTGCTCTAAGGTTTAGCCAAATCGGGTAATATTTACCCCTAGTACATGTTTCTTAAAGTTTTTCAGATGATTCTATAAACCAAGTAACGCAACCTTCTTTCAAACCCCAACAAATTAGTGTAGAGAAAAAAAATTTCAAAATTTGCAAAATAGCGGACTCATAAAAAATTACCAATATGGTATTAACTATAGTCTTGAACAGAAGGGATGCGAATTTCGTGCGAAAATCTTGTTAGCGGCTGCAAAGAAAGAAAATGCTGATATTGAAAATTAAACATTTTGAAAAAATTAAGAATAGCGTCTGTTTATCTTGCAAAAAAATTATTAATTTTCCCGTTTTTGGTGAGATGAGCTAATTTATTTTCAGACAGACTTGGCAATATTATCTATTATTTACCACCTTGAATATAATATAAATTTTTCGGAAAAATGAGTACATATATTGCGGACCTGTAGCCATCTTGGCTTTTTTTTTCAAATTTCGACTGCCACTGATTATTGCGTACTTGCTGCGAATAAATTCATTCATCTTGTCAAGTTCAAGAGGCTCTTCTTGAAAAATAGGAAAATTGATAGTTTTTTGTAATCTAAGCAGCCGCGACCTCGGATCTTTCCCAAATTTCGGATTTCACAGACTATTGCATTTTTTTTGTGAATAAATTTACTCATTTTGTCAATTTGATAGGCTTTTTTCTGGAAAAGTACGGAAATAGTAGTTTTTAGAAATCTAAACAGGCACCATATTGGATTTTTTCATTTTTTTATTATTTTTATGTTATCACTTGCTTTGTAGCTATTAAAATTTTTTCACGAAATTTGGGTCCCTTTTTTGAAAAGTATAGATAATACCATTTTTTTTTATCTTTTGTGAATTCGACGAAAACTGAGACTTTTTTGTGGATTCAACTACAATTTAGAGTAGATCAGTTTTGGGGCTACTGGAACGAAGTTTGCTTCTTAAAGCAAAATAATTTTGAAAAAAAATTAACAATGTCACGTTCGACAGGCTATTTGTAAGTTTACTTACATTTTCCACGGAAAAAAATAGTTAAACCAGTGATGTTTATCCGTGATCTAGCTACAAAAAAAACGACGTACGTTTGATCTCAAAGTTTTGTGAATTTGCCCGAAGGAGGAATTGTTCGGAATTGCCTTTAGTGGACTTCGAGTCAAAAAGGATTGTTCTGGTTTAAAAGGCTGACAATTATACTTAACGGAAGGAATTAAATTGAGTTTAACATTCGTCCTCATCTTACGGCATTTAACAGGATTAACTTTCATTCAGTTTGTACCCTCTTTAACAGAATTAAAACGTATTCGTTCATTGACAGAAATCATCATAAGATTAAACAGGATTGAATATTGGAATCAATAGCAGAGCTAGTTTTTTAAACTTTAATAAGTTTTCAAAACTTGATTTAGAACTTTTTTTCCTTCGAATGAAAATCGTTAAATGGATATATTTTAGTTTTATTGATTGTATTTTCCAGTATTTTTCTGTTTGAACTAAAAAAATTTCTTCCGTTCCGTACTTGAAAATTTTTCTAGACCCTTGAATTACAATTACAATTTAAAACAATTACTCCTTCGAACCTTGTTCCGTATCTCGCGTGGTTTGTTTCAAAATTGGGGTTTTCGATTTTTTGGGTTTCGTAGGAAACCCTTATGCAGTGCTTAAAATGTCTGTTCGTCCGTGAACACGCCTGACGCAAAAACTATTGAGTCTACTGACTTAATTTTTTACATGGAGATGTGTTTCACATGTCTAATACGACGGAAAATACTTAAAGCCTTGAGTCAAATGCTCATCATCGGTTTTCTATGCAAAAGAAAAAGAAAATTAAACCATTTTGACTCCTCAAAATGACGCTATGAACACGCCTAGCGCGGAAATCATTATGTCTACCAACATTATTTCTTCATGAAGATGTGTTTCACAAGTCTAATGCAAAAAAAATCCTAAGAACCCTGAGGAAAATGCTCATCACAGCGTTGGTATGTAAATACACAAAAATTTAGAACTTTTACCTTAATACGATCCTGTGCTACATGCTTAGCCCAGAAACTATTAGGACACCGATCTCATCTCTTGCATGGTGATGTGTCTTAATGTGTCTCATGCGAGGAAAGATAGTGATAACCCTGAGAAAAATATTCATCAAGACGTTGCTATGCAAAAACATAACAGTTTAAGCCTTTGGATACAAAAATGGTCAAAATTTACTAAAATTTGGCTCAAAACCTTCATATGGGATAGGGAATTTTCCAGAAAAGCGATAAAATTGCGGAAAAATCTTAACTGTAGCCGTTCTTATGAAACCCTTAAGTGAGAGCGCTGGCCACCCGCTGCAAGAACTAATCTTTTATAGAATTTTCGATGTTTAAGACCAAAAGAACGGGTCCTGTACAAAAATGGTTTAAAAGTATTAGTAGGTCTTTTAAAAATCTACAATTCTTCTTTGAGAAATTTCAACGCATTTCACGTCATTTGGCCCAAATTTGGCATTTTCGATTTATTCATAGCATTTTCACTGCATAAAACCAAAACGACCATTTCTATCGAAAAATGATTTCATGAAAATTTGTAGATCCTTTCAAAAGTTACAATTCATCTTTTGAACTTTTTTTTACACATCTTGCGTCGCTTGACATAAAATGGTAATTTCCTATCCATAGGTGTTAAAAGGCAAAAGAATTCTTTTCCCTCGTGCTTCTCCTGTTACAATTTCCAACTCTAAACAATTTTCCTACATTTGTAGACAATTAAAATTGTTCAATTTATCAACCAATTAAAAAAATATTCATTTACATTCTTTAACGATCAAGATATTGAACAATTCAAAATTTTTAATTTGGGAAAGGGTTAGAGGGAAAATGAAGAGCCGCGATCTGTTGGATGTCGATTAGAATACATCATTTTTCTGCTTTAAACTGGAGAAGATTTTGATCTTTATAACGCTTTACTTTAAAAAAAAATCATTCCAAGTAAAATCTTATGATTTTATGTGAAAAATTTTCTTTTATATTTAAAAATAATTTTTCGCCGTAATTATAAAACTAATAAAATTAATTAATAAAGGAAAAGGGCAAATGTATAAGATATATTTTGATAAGGGTGATGACAGGAAAAACCATAAGAAAATAAGACTGAAAAAAAAGCTTCCTGTATAATATTCTAAAAAAAAATATACGCTTTTATAACAACTGTTAAAGGAAACAACACCCAAATAGAGCAAATTTTATTTTCTAGTAAACATCTACATTCCAAAACCACTAGAAAAAAATACAGCAAAGTGGTCCAAAAAACGGAATTTATCACTTTTCTAATTTTTAGCCCACTGATAATAAAAAAAAACATTACTACGATAAAATTTTTTCTCATTTTTAATAAAAATTGACATCGTGATTTTAATAAACGTCTACATAGTGATATAAAAATCGGACTAATTGAATAGCTTTCAACATACAGTGGTCTAAAAAACGAAATTTCTTTATTTTTCTTATTTTGTAACCTCTGATAACAAAAAATATGAATATAACATATGAAACTTTATATTTTAATAAAGATCTACATACCAAGACCTTCAATTATAGCCATCTTCGAAGACTATTGAACTAAAAAGAAAGATTCCGGGATAGTAATCTTGAAAAACGAAATATAATTATTTTTCTAATTTTTTACACACTGATAACAAAAAATCAATACCATGACACAGCAAATTGTATTATTTAGGGCAACTCAACATGCTTAGATCTTCAATTCTAGCTTCTACGAATACTATTGAACTAAAAAGAAAGATTCCAGCATAGTGATCTTAAAAAACGAAATTTCCTAATTTTTGTTATTGTTATTCACTGATATAATAAACGCAATACTATGATATTGCAAACTTTATTTTGTAATGCGCATATACGTTTCAAAAGACGTTTAATTTGAATCATCCCTGCAACATATCGGACTAAAATTAAAGTTTCCATTATAGTGGTCTAGAAAATAAATTTCTTCAGTTTTTATATTTTCTAATCACCATAAATAAACGACACTTTATAAAAGCAACTTTTATTCTTCAATCTGTATTAGAATGTCAAGTTCTTTCATTTGAGCCACCTTCGAATAAGAAAATCGATGAGCTATCTTCGAAGAAAATCGGATAATTTTTAGAGTATGATAAGCTCTGTTCAATAAAAGGCGGTCGCTATTAATATATATGATGATTACTAATAAACAATATATATCAAATAATGGGCTTCCATATAAAACATAACATTCACCTATATGTCTTTACGATCGTATATATAACCACTATTCGTATAACCCTCTGAAAATATATTCGCCAGCCCATATTTTTACGTGACGTGCTGGAATAGAAGTTTTTGGTTCTGACAATTGAGAAACGTCATAAGCGTAAAGTTCGTGGTACGAATAACAAATACAATGGAATATGTCTAAAAAGTATACCACCCGTCAAAACAGAATTTCTGTTATTTTGAAATAATTCATAAATGTGCAAAGTTGTTATTTTATCTCCTGTGATTATAACTTCACTCAATTTATATTGGAACTATTATATTGAAAAATTACTGGCTAATCAAACAAAAATAGTGCATGCGAAAGCTTCAGATTTAGTTATAAGCTTAATAGTTATTTCAAAATGTCTTAAACTTTCAGCAATTGCTGTCAGACGTGTACTAGTATAAAGGAGTCCGAATTTGAAATACTTAAAATATTCTTGAATAAAATAAAAAGTTCGCTTCATTGGCAAATGTAAAGAGACCCGGAAATTAAACTATTTAAACAGAATTTAACTGCTGATTTGCTATTCAGAAACGTAACTGTAGTTCCGACTCGTTACACATCATTTATCCATGTCTCGGAGGCTGAGCTTTAATTCATTTGTCTCGCAACCTTCTTTAAATATTCCAGCTTTATATGTCCGTTACATTTTTAGCTTTTGCTCCATTTTTGCAAGCGTTTATTATTTTTCTCTTTTTTCTCATTTACAGTACTTTCGTATTGTCCCTTCACAATGGGTTTAAGTTCAGAATAGAAATTGTCGTTTCAGAAATCTTTATTCTGAAACAGGTCTAAAAGTTTTACATTTATACTCCGGCAACAGAAATACAACATTTTTATCGAAATAATATTTTTAAATGGAACAGAATTGTAAAAAAATGTTGAAGTTAAGGAATCAAATGTAGATCAGGGTTTCAATCCAATTTTTTTTCTCGTAGAAAAATTCAAGCTGATTCTTTGACATAATGAATAAAAAGCATGGATTTTATTGATATGAACAGGTAATGATTATTATAAACAAAAGTATTGTTTCTTACCTTTACTAATATATTTTTTAATCATTACTATACAAATGTAACATAAATATTTGTGTAATTTAAATATTATTATAAATACTTGCACGTCATAACTATTATAATAAATTGCAGTAATTAACATAAACCTAATATTTTCCGGCAATTAATATTATTCGAAATTAAAATTTTTCTAATAAATACAATGTTATAAACAAACGAAAAATGTGGGACGATTTCGTTGATAAAAATATATATTATCTACTCTCTTTAAATGATAATCAACAATTTTGGTTGATTAACGCAAGTTACTACGGATACAAGAAAATAAATTTTAGTTTATTCGAAGTTAATTTAGAGGTAAATAATATTTTTGTAGGGTAATCGCAATTTTGCGTGGTCAATTATGAAGTTCCTGAATATGCGGATTAAAATTTTTATTAACAACCGTGCCGTCGTGTTTGGTTCCAGTCAAATTAGGTATAATCAACAGCAATAATTCAACTAAAATATTTTAATAAATATTTTCCAAATTAAATCTCCAACATAACCCATCCTTTTCTTACTTTATACTTCAGTTTTGGACCCCCTAAATTAAATACTTTAATTCAACAATATTTATTAACTTCTCAACTGTAAGAGAAGATATTTTTTTAAATATTGTTTCGTCAAAAATTGGATCATCGTTAAATAATGCCATAAAATTTTCCAACAATTATTTAATATTATTTCCTAACAAAATTTTGCAAATCAGGCGAAACTGGAAACAAGTTTTTTGTTTTTTAGAAAGATAATTGTACGCTGAAAGCAAAATTTCAAATCGGGAAGAAAATTTAATACAAAAATTTTAATTTCAATAATAAATTGTTTACCTTACTTCTTTACGGGAGAGTTATGGAACATAACAAAAGATTTTCTGGATAAATTAGTCTAGAAACTACAATTTTGATCCGATTTGAGTATTTTCTATCAAATGAATGTTAACTAAATTGCAAAAATATTTGTGAAAGCCGATTAAAAAATTCTTTTTGGTAATTTTTTATTTAACAACAAATTTGACATTTAAAATTTTTTTATAAACGATTCCATTTTTCGCAACTAGTAATATTTATGTAAAACATCATGATATCAATGAAAACACTCCTTACAAATAATGTTCAACAGGTTTTAATATTGAAAAAAATGGTTTATTTTTATATTAACAAATTCATGAGTGAAAGTGCTACTTCAAGATTAAAAATAAATTGAAACAAACTTGGAGACCTTATTTTAAATTTTTTGTTCGGGATATACGTACCAACAATGTGTAATCAATAGTATTTTCAAGTACAAAGTAATTGTTAACGTTATAAACAAATGCATATCTTAGCTATTTCGCGCTCTAAAGACTTCGTTATTTTGAAAAATTGATCAAAAATTTATCGGAATTTAATAAAATGTACGAATTGTTAAAATTTAATAACAATTTTTAATTGTTTAAATAAATTTAATAAACAAATACACATTTTCGTCTATTTTCAACGGGAAGATTTCGTGTTTTCAACGGAATCTATTTTAAATTACTTAGAAAAATCTTTTGCTTATGATACTTTACCAAGCAACAATAATTTTTCATCCTATAAACATTCTATAAACAACGTGACTACTTGTCAACAAAAGGGTGTTGTATTTTTTACATCGACTGCCAGTGACTCAGAAACGAACTTATTTATCAGGACTCTTTTAGACGACAATATTTGACATTTATTTAAATAAATTTCACAAACAAATACAGATTTCCGTCAATTTCCAACTAGCAGATTTCGTTTTTTCTGAGTTTTTTCTGAGTCATTGGCTGTCGATTTCTTAAAAAAAAAACATTCTTGTTAAAAAGTAGTCAAGTTATGAATTTTTTCGTAAAATAAATAATTATTATTGTTTGATAAAGTAAAAAAAGCCTAGGATTTTTCCACATTATTTAAAATTGATTCCGTTGACAAAATGAAATCTGGAGGTCAAAAATCGACGAAAATCTATATTTGTTTATCAAATTTATTGAAACAATTAACAACTATTTCCAGATATTCAAAGATCGTATATATTATTTATTGCGTATAAATTTTCTATGAGTTTTGTTAAAGCAACGAAGTGTTTACAACATGAAATAATTAAATATGCATTTGTTCATTACATTTCTTTCTAAAATTAACAATCACTTTGGATTTCAAAAATGTTGAAAAACTTTTCATTATTTTTATGTATATACCGAACAAAAAAATAAAACTTAAGTCTCCAAATATTTTTAATGTTGAAGTAGCACTTTCAATCATTAATTTGTTAATATAAGAATAAATGAATTTTGAAAATGTTGCCTCTTTCTGAATATTATTTATAAGAAGTGTATTCACTCTGATATCATGATGTTTTGCATAAATATAAGTAGTCGCAAGAAAATGGGATCGTTTGTAAAAAAAAATATTTCAAGTAAACTTTGTTATTAAATAAAAGATTAAAAGAGAAAAATCGGCTTGCATAAATCTCTTTGTAGACACAGTACCGAGTACCCAGGTATTTTTGTAATGAACAAGTAAGAAACTAAAACCATAAAACTACTTTTAGACCAAGATTCCAGTCAGACTCCTCTGCCTTAGATAAAAATAAATTTATCCACTTTATCAACTGCAAGGAAGAATAAGAGATGATCATCCATTTTTCAAAAGGAAATGTCACGAAAGTCTATTCTGGAATTATCTGAAGCTGATTCAGCAACTAATCCCTCAATTAGAATTAAGAATTCGAAGAAGGACAGCTTTTACGAAAATTAGCACAATTTCTATAATCTCTTCTTCAATAATTCTTGAGAGGGCGACAAAGTATCCAACTCTGAAAAGTAGAAGAGGCGATGTGAAAGAAAGTAGGCTGACGGGTTGAGGCAGGTCGGAGAGCGAGTTGAGTGAGAAAGATGAGAGAGGGTGCAAGTGGGTGAAAGGGGTAACTTTTATTTTTCTTATAGTACCATCTCTTCTTCTGGATTCTCCAGTGGTGCACCAAAACGGGACAGACTCGGCGTGTTTCTAGCACGATTTTCTGAAGTGTCTCAAGCCCGCTAACCCTGCTCTATTCTTCCTTTTTCTACTTCCCTATTTCTACCTCAGTTTTATGATACAGACGTTGGTGCACGTAAAATAAATAGTACAATATTCCATAAATCACTATTTTAAAGCGGATTCAAATTATTTCATTAAAAGTGTAACATCAATACAAAAAAGAGTAATTTTTACCTCTATTTCAGGGTAAATTTTTCCTGCAACAAAATTTATTCCATCTTTTTTTGTATCGACGCGGAAAAATTCACCTTTACAAACATGAAAATTAACCGCAACAAAGAATCATCGTCTGTTTCTTCTGTGAACGGGGGTAATTATAAGAAAAAGTTATAAGGATTCAGCTCCGAGTTCAGGGAAATTGAGGCTTCATTTGCTCCTTAATACAATTTGTAAAGAATTTTTCAGTGCATTTGTATAAAATTCAATCAGAAGAGGTACTTCCTTTATTTCATTCGTGATGAAATATTTAACACTATACTTTCCTTTAACAAAAGCTTTACGCAAAGTCTGAACAAATGTATTGAGACTCTTAGATTTTTTCAAACCTTTAAGTAACAATACAAGTTAACATAAATATTTTTTGAGATTTTTTGAAACAAGCGAAATTTTAGACACAAATAAAAGAATGTATTTACTGAAATCATACTATTATAAATTTCACTTTATTTATAAAAATGTTTTATCCTAGGTTTAATAGATATTTTCATTTATTTGACTCATATTAGTTAACAAGAGAGAACTAAATGCAATTAGTACAAGTGAAGGGTCAAAAACAAAAAGGGCGTAAGCCTCACTTTTTTCTAAATGCGTTTTTTTGGGGAAAAAATCTTTAGAAATATGCCCTCATTTTTGTGTATATATAACTACATATATATAACTACAAGAAAACTATCCACCTAGAAACACTACCCGAATCGGGTAGTGTCACGCCTACCCTGAAAGGGAAATGGCTTAATGGTATACATATATAACACATTTTTAGTTGCATGCGAAATATTTTTTATGAATTTTCAAAAAACAAAATTCCCATTGTTCCCATTGGAAAAATGGGAACGTTTTTTTAACGCCATGTAAAATTTCAGAAATATGGGTTATGCCCTTTTGATTTTTGACCCTTAAAATGTCAAGATCACAAATAGAAAATAAATTTAAAAATAAAAATGCGACTTCAAGGATGTACTCTTCATACAGTTAATTTCAAAATTTATCAAGCCTATCTCATGATGTATAATATTTACGAAGGTAGACGCATCGTTAATTGCTGTAAATTTTTAAGGAAAACTCTAAGCGGATTTTAGCTAAAAAAAATGTTTTGCCTAAAATTTTCAATTTAAAATAGAACTAAATAATTTATTTAAAAATTGAAAACGTTTGTGAATTACAAAGCTTAAGAATTCGAAATTTTTGTGATATCAGGAGAGAAGCAAATTTAATTTTTCAAAAATTTTAATGATTAATTATGCAAAAATAAAATAATATTTACCAAGAAAAAAATTACAGAATTAAACAAATTCAATTAAACCATGGACGTGTTCGAAAAAATGTATATAACAGACATAATGAGAAAACGTCCCCGGCGAAGTTAAAATTTTTCTTGCTAATGTTTTTATTTATTTTTGCATAATTAATTATTTTTAAACAAATTTATAATTATAATTTATTCCGTTATTTTGTTTACTCTCTAATTTTTTAAATATTCTTTTCAACTTCTCAGTATTTTAAATTAGAAACTTTTCAAATTATTTATTTAATTTCAAAAAACATAAAAACCGGGAGTTATTCCAAATTTTGCAATTTTCAATTCTTTGGTTATTTTTATTTTTTTAACACTTTCAGTTCCTAAAACGAATGATTATTTTACTTTAAAATATGTTTTGTATTATCATAATTTTATTTTAAAGAATTCATAAATTCGGGAGTTTTTCAGATTTTAAATTTTCTAGTTACTTTCAATGTTTTTAATTCAAATCGTTTTTTTTTTAAACTTTCTCATTAGTTTTAAATTATAATCTTTTTATAATCTTGTTCGATTCATCATTTCCTAAGATCACGTGAAATCAGGAATTTCATCAAATTTTTAATTCGTCAGCTGTTTTGGAGTTTTTGTAATAAAATATTGCTTTTAGTTATTTGTCTTATATACAGCTACTTCACTGGAATTTCAAATTAACGCGCGTAATTTAAATGGCAAACCGTGGTCAACAAAAAAAATCCTGACTCCAAATCTGATATCCGTACATGCGATCTGACTGCGGTAGCTGCACCTTTATTGCCAAGCTCAGGCATTTCGAGACAGCACTCTAGACTATTCGAGCATGCGCATTATGATATGATATATCGTTTTCTCCCGCGAGAAGCGTGTGAGTGAGCGCCAGGTTTCCATGACAACCGTGCATGTGCATAACAACACGACAACAATTGAGAATTAAGGTTACTGAAATTTTTTGCAACTTGAAAAAAGGTTTTGCTTAACGATAGTTTCCAGGTCACAATTTGTTGACTTATTTCTGTACAAAAACACAGAAATAAACAAGCACGTATATTGACAATATTTACGGGAACAACGATGCCTTGCAAAGGGTAAATAAGGTGCGCAGATGTCTGCAGATTCTTAGAAATGTAGATTGAAATATGGTTCTTGAACAAACCTCCCCATTCTCATCCTCTTTCAAGAATTTTTATTTTGCGTAAATATCGAAAAACTGAAGAAGAAATATAAAAATTTTAACAGTTCAACCTTCCTGAAGCCATGATGAATATTTGTACACCAGAGTCTCGATAGATGAAAAATCTCGGGAGTTGCCTGAAAATAGCCTTGTTCATATAGCGCGTACAGCGAAACGTAAACAACGTAACAGGCAGGGCCGCCTGAATCATTTCCATAATATTGCGCAGTCTACTTGACTGAGTAGTATAGTGCATGCGTCCCTTCAGAGGCGGAGTAGGAACCGTGTCTCACCCTGCCCCCTGAGAAACTGGGTGGACCAGCAATTCTAGGAATTCATATAACGCGTGCGATCGCGCGTTCAAATAGTGAGACTCTGGTGTACCAAATTTCAGACTCGTATGTATTGTGATTTGGGAGAACACTGATCACAAAGGATTTTTACATGAACCTTACAAACTCCGGTTTTTAGCCACAATGGCGTGGGGCACCGGGAGTTTAAAAATAACATACACGGAGAGAGTGAAGGGGGGGGGGGGGAGCTCAGTCAACCGTGAAAGAAAGTTACGTCGCCACAAAGTGGGCAGCGCGCGGGTACTCGGCACGTATGTTACCTAATATTACATATTCCTACTGGGAATGGTTCACACGGTTCTGACTGTTTACGTTCGGAGTCCCTGGATTTATGGCGAAGGCCACTACGAGCCATGCTCGAAGCCGTGCATGAATCCAGGTTCCAGTGTATAAGAAATAAAATGCTCATAGAAACTTCCCTAAATTTGTATCTTAAAATAGCCGTGGGATCTCACACAGCTGAGAAACAGAGAATGGTAATTTTATTCTACTAAGGAATAAATCGAATCGACTCTGTATTCTAGAGGAATTTCGAAAGAGCATTCTATTAGACAAAGCGGGGAAAAGACGTACCACTCCGAAGAAAAAGGTGGAAAATTATCGAGACGAGGTAAACGCTGGACTTAAGCGTCTCTAATTGATAAAGGTAGTTACTCGCCGATAGGAATAGGTATCACGCAAGAAGAGGAGGGTTGAAAGTGGTTACCTTCCATCCGCTCTGCTCTACAATTCTCGCACGACCAGCCCCTAGGGCTGCTCAGGGGCGTGCCGCGAACTGTTTTTCTTCACAGGAACAAGGTAAAGAAAGAAATGTAGTTATAGCCATAAAATGAGAATGAAAAAGAAAATGAGATGAAGGAAAATAGAAGAAAAGAAATGCTGAGTTCAAGACTTGAGTGGCAGAGTGATGGCTGGAGATGTATACAGAAATCGGGATGGACAGAGGATGGAAGATGCCGTCAGATCGCCTGATTAATTACGTCTCCGGAAGTAACTATCTCTTCTCGCCAATTTTCACAGATTTGTCTGTTAGATAAGTGAGTGAGGTACGTGATGATAAAGAAAAAGTTGCTAACTAGACTTTTCCCTAATAGAAGAAAAACCGAGGGATTATTCACTTCTGAAATCATTTAAATCTCACTATCCTTACATTTTTTAAATCCGAATTATCAATTTAAGATTCCAGATCTCTCACTGTGACTCGATTTATTTTATAATACCCCTGAAAGATCTTTAGAAGATTCGCGAAGATTTTTGAACATTTCCAAGATCCGCGATAAGATTTAGAAACTCTTTTTCATCTGTTTTTGAGTCTTACAATCAGATTTTTTGATTCCATAGTGACTTTGAACAAGATTCCCAAAGTGAATAATAACTAAACCGCTAGGCAGCTGATTAGGTGCGACTTCTTCTCGCAAAAGAAATCAATGTCATTGGAACGGCCAACTGTTTTTGAAGTCTGAAATATTACTTAATATTTGGGATGTTTTTACAATTCTTGATAGCTGCGCTATTTGGGATTAATTAAAAAAGTCCTAACTATACTTTCGTTATTTTGTAAAAAAGACGATATTTTAAAATTGATGAGATTGAAAACTAGATAAGGACTCCCCCCCCCCCCCTAGTAAGCAGATTTTTTTTTCTAAAGATGTCACATATTCATTGTTGTAAAAATAAAAAATAAAAATTCCATGATTAGTATTAAAATGATAGCATATTTAACAAATTTATTTTGATTAATAAATTATAAATTTGCGATTATTTTCACGGTCATACTCATAATCAACACTTTGAAGTACGTCAGTATAGGTGATTTAAACAGAACGTGGAGAGAATTAGTAATGAACGTGATTTTTCCAGATTAAAAATGGGTGTTTTTGGGCAAAATAATAAATTTTTTTGGTCCCTTTGACTGATATTTTACTTCTGGACCTGGAAGAAGATTTCCCAAGAGATTTTAAAACATTTACTCAAGAATTCGCAAAAGTCATCAAACTAAACAATTACCAAAAGTGAATATACAATAAATATCATTTAAGAATCTACTTCTCTGTGTAATCTACATTAGAATTAAAATTTGAAAATATGCTTCTTTCTTATTGTAACTAATTTTAGATGAAACTTTGAAGCATACTTCAGTAAACTCAATCAAGGATACATTTTTTTATTCGACAATAGTTATTTGGACTTTACATTCCGTTAGAGGCAGAAGGATATTCATTCCAAAATTTCTTTTTAAAAAACACACAATTCATACAACGCTAGTTGGGTTGTTTTGATTTAAATAGAAATTGCTTACAACAGCTTATGGTTAAAATGAGGGTACCTGTATAATTCCTAAATTACATAATTAAATAAGAACTGCAGCTTTTGTTAGAACGGAAGCAAAAACACCAAAATTGCCAAATCAGGAATTTTAACCCAAACTTTTTCTTTCTAGGTTCACTTAGATATCTTCTTTAAAATTTGTATCAATTATCAACGAATCTGTTTTCGTCGATTTTATAAACTGTTTTGAACATTAGATAGATTTTGAGATTGACTGTACATGTAGTACATCCTGAATCTAAAAATTATAGTAACGATTTTGCAACAAATCTAAGCGAAAACTTATATGTACAAAACTATTATTTACAGTTATATATTTTTCTCAATTCTTGATGTTCCACTTTCTACATAAATTATCGGCCTTAGTTAGGAAAAAGATTTAGTGAAAACGTGCTCCCTGAAAAAATCGATAGGAAATCGTAGATGTAAGTCCCTAATATATCCTCAAACCCTCCTGTTGTATTATATATTATTTTTTAATAAATTGATGAAGTCAAAAAACTAACTATTACTTACAATTACATACAATTTAAATTCAAAATAATAATAATAAAAACTACACAATTCAATTCAATATATATTATCAATTTTAAAGGAAGATTTCCAATCAAATGTATGTCCCATGTTAGAAAAACAGAACTGTGCTCATCAAATTCTAAATGCCATTAATTTAGAATCTATAGCAGTCCAATAATTCAAATTGCTTTATGTCACTTATGTCGGCCTCTGGTTGACTCGTTAACCCAATAATAAATCCTTAATGCTCTTGAATCATCATGATCCGTTGACGATCAGTTAAAATCATATCCCTAAAACCTGTCATGAAATGAAGATTGTTATTATCGATATATGTTGAAAAAAATGAGGAATATAAAAACGAAATTTGTAATCAATTTTCTGTTTAATAATAATGAATATTTTTAATGTTCTTGAGTTTACTCTCAATTTAAACGTTAGTATAAATTTTGATGAGCTATTGAAAAAAAATATTCATCTTGCGTGTTTCCATTTATCAGTATAGGATAACTTATAAATTTTATCGCACTTAAAAAAAAAAAGTTAAAATTGGAATGTCATTAAATTTCATATTATTTTCTAGATTAGTAAAATATATGATAGATTTTAATTAAGGATATCGTGAACAATTATTACAGACACGGAAAATTGTAAACCAATTTCTCTGCTCATGCCTTTTGCATCAATTGAACCTTAACATTCTGCTAGCCATTGCAATTCACGTCATGCCCTATGGTTTTGCGATCGTCGGTAACATCGTGGTCTCATGAACGATAAGTTCCGTTAACGATCCTCTAAAACGGACATAAAATTCACACGGAATTCATACTGCGAACATTCGAATATCACCATGCAGGTACTCGAAAAGAAGCATAGATCTGAAAAAAGTAGAAAATGTGTATAGTATTATTTAAACACGAGAGGACAAAAAATTATCAATATTTCGCACAAAAGTGGAAAAAGCGGATTCAAAGCTACTAAATAGAAACAAATACGCGCCGGTTCAATTCTAAAGATCAATGGGCCTTTATTGAAATTATTGTGAAATAATAAAACGTATAAAATTATATAATAACTGTAGAGTATGGTTAAATATCGCCTACAATGATTTAACATTCTTTTAAATCAAATCTGTGAATTATAATAACTGCACAATTTTTGAATTGCATTTTTGAATAAAAAAAAGAGCCAAATACATATATGTGTATAGAATCTTTTAAAGAATGTAATCAGCTATTTATTATTTTGATTGAATATAAGAATTAGAGAAAATGGAAAATTGGTCTATTTTCGTTGATTTTAAAAATCATTATAAAATTTGATTGATTTTTTTTTATTGAATTCCAAGGCACTCAACATGCTCATTATTAATAAAAATGTAACTAATAATTAAGAACGAACCAATTCCAATAGAGTTGTACAGAATCTGTCGAGCAAAAAAAAATTAGAATGGCAATTTTTGCTCATAACGGAAGCAAAAACACGAAAATTAAAAATAATATTACCAAGGAAACAATTCTAACTTGAACTACAATTTTCTAGAGTCCCCTTTTTCAAAATTAATCAAAATTATGATATCATTCGTGTTTGTCAATTTTATAAATCAATATGAAGATTTTAATAATGTTAAAATTTGTATTAAAAATGAGGAAGCTTATTTTTCTCTCAGGCTTAAGAAGGTTACAGCCCAATATATCGAATGTATTTTTTCCAGCGTTGGATTTTTGAATAGTCTGTACGGGATTGTTCCGGTATATATCAACAGTCACGGACACATTTTTGGTATACAATCAAGTGATGAAAAAAAAGTTTAAAAAAATACGTAACGCTTTTCCTGATATATTTTTTGATATATTGACATATTGGGCAAAGCCTGGTTCTTTTAACCACCATCCACGGACTGGGCTGCAGCCAAGTGTATGACGGGAGTACCTACAGCTTAAAGTGGAATCCGAACCATCAGAACCTCAGTAAAAGTATGTAGAAAAATTTCCAGAGGTACCGACTTTCAGATTTTTCTTACAATTTTTTTTTTAATTTGGTAAAATATTCATTAATCTTAAAGAGGGATCACGAAAATGGAGGAGAAATAAGTTGAAACGTATTGTAACAAATGAAAAGGATGTGGCTCTAAAAAAACGCGTCCTAGTGTTAGGCATTTTAAAGCAGAAACATTATAAAAGTGGGAGGAGTAAATTGATCACACGACAACACGTTTCCAAGGTCCTTGATTCAAAATGCCCAACACCAGGACGCGTTCAAGGGGCCCAACAAATTTTAAAATATGAAAAAAATAACTATTTTCACGATTTATTTGATTTTAGCTTCAGCCTTTAAAAATATCTTTTATTTTATAGTATGATAAATTAGTCACTGACTAATATTACGGAATTTTCCGTAAAATTAACTGGTCAAGTATAGGGCTAAGGTTAGTATTACGATATTTTCTGTAACGTTAGCCCTGAACGAGCTGGAAAACTCCGTAACGGTATTATTAACTGTTATTTGGAATCAATGTTGATTAGTCGATTATCAACTATCCTAAAATCTTCATAACTATAAAATAACAATTTCACCCCGCATGATGAATAATTTAAATAATTATTTTTTATGTCTTATTCTAAAATAGCAATACAGCGTGACTAGACAAAGAACTGGTGGAACAGAATTTTAAGTGATTTTTAAAACCCTTAACTCTAAAATGTTGAACTCTACTCTTGAGTTTTATCTTTTTCAACTTAAAACAAGTTATGTATGAGCCGCTGATAATAAAAAGTGGAAATATCTCGTAGGTGAGTAAAACGCAGCTACAGAAAAGTGCCTAAAAAATTGGATATAATTTCACGTCTGTAAAAAGCAGTAATAGAACATTGGCAGTAAAAAGTAGACAACGGTACTTGGGCTTAATATTACTTAGGAATTTGTAATTTTTAATTTGTATGTTGATACAGCTGAGCGGCAGGACACTTTGCGTACTTTTTAATTTACATATAATTTTTAAACGAACTCGTCTAAAATTTGGAAACTTTACTAAATTTTGATTTGATATAAACACTTTATTGAGATAATTTTAGAAAAAATGTATTGTTCAAAGGAAAAGTAATGAAGGACTGGGAATTAATATTAATTCTTTTTAGAATATCAAAATGAATCCAAATAAAGTAAAATAAAATAAAATAGAGGAAAAGTAAAGTACCTAATTATTTATGCTGGTAATCTTGTAATTTTTAATTTGCACCTTCAAATATATGCAATTGATTTGTTTTTTTAACTATATAAAAACATGTAAGAATAAATTCTAACACAAACGATCAAAAAGATTTTATTTTCTAAGTAGATTGCTTTTTGATGTGAAATCACAAAGGTCTTGCTCCACCAGAACGCTGCATTGAAAACTTCTTTGCGACCAAACTCTATTTCCACTGAAACTCGTCGAGCAACACAATTTAAATGCATTTCGCGAGAACAATTTCAAAGCAAAAGAAACTTGTACTCAGAAAAGAAATGCTTCTGATAACCGAAACAGTAATACGGCTCGTTTCCAACAATCCCCCTGAAACCATTGCACTTTCTTAATTAGGAAATTAATTAGCTTTTTCACTTTGCTTAAAAAATATATATTAATTTGATTCTCTTTCAATTGCAAACTTCAAATTTAAGGACATTATCAAAATGACTAAACTTAGACTATATGTAATTCTAAAGAAGTGAGGTCTTTGCTAAATTAGCGTTAAAGATATTTAACATTTTCTCGCACAAAGTCTAACGAAGAAGAAACCATTGGTAACGTTGTTCTTGACGTTAATAATTATAGAAGCGGTAATGCTCCTGATGATGGCGGTCGCGGCCACAGACGATGCTCAAGCGGAAGGGATGGGCGGTACGCTATTAAATATGCCTCGGAAAATTGGATTTGAAATTCTTATTTTTCCTCTGCTCGTTTCCATCGCCGCTCTTTTTCTTTCCCTTTTTTCTGCCACTAACCAATTCACCCACGGACGACACTTTTCCCGGCTTTTCCCTTCTCGCGCTCATGGAAAACGAACGAACATTTACCCTCCAGCTAAATACCGATGTCAGCATTGTTAGGTAGCAGGTATCCTGACCTAATAGTCTTAAATTTTTATGGTATGTACCTACGCAGGAGTGGAGAGATTTCCACAAGAACTGGGACGTTTTCTACATGTAATGGAATTCCCTCCGGCTATAGCTCCAAGCTTCGGTACAGGCAGGCTCAGAAGTTACAGCGTGCATTGTCAAACGACAGCTTTTCGTGACAGCGACACGGCATGAACTCGAAAAGTTGAGATTTACGTCCCGAGTTTCTGTAAGCATATGTATTATCTCGAATACGTGTTTTCACAACAAATCTAATTTCAAAGTTAAGCGTTGAGATTATTAAAAAGTAGAGCTTCTTACCGGTTAGGAGAAATCTTTACAAACAGAAATCGCTGCACTCCTCAAAATTAGTAGCGGACTCATCAAAAATTGGCAATTGTCCAGAATCAAGGCTTTTCCTACCCAGAGAAAAAACAATCTACACCAAAAGTATTAAATTATTGTTTAAAATTAATATTTATTTCAGTCAGTGAAATGTGAACTATGATCGAAGGAGCGTTGTTATTGGTTATAAGAATAAGAGATTTTTCTTTAAAAATTAGGTAGTTGGTACAGACAAATGTGATTTTAAATCAAGGAAATACTTCTTTCAAAAAAATTTTAGTCCATCGGTTGAAGTAAAAGTGTTTCTTTATTGGATTGATTCCTTGGTTCAAATAAAAAGCTGAACCTAATTTGTATCGAATATTTCTTCGAAACAAAGAAATGGTTTTTTATTATGAGTAAATATCTATTTGATCCTAAGATATGATATATTGTTCAGAATAAGCATGTAATAAGGTTTAAAAACATTAATTAATTAAAAGAACCAAATCCTTGATTTAAAGAAAATATAAAATTATATTAAAAACAGCATAATTAATCAAAATAAGTGCAGCTTAAAATTGAACAAATATTCCCTTAACCTACAAAAATACCACCATTGTTTAAGAAATTGAATAGTTGAAACACAAAAATTTAAATGTAGTATTTGCTGAGAAGTTTAATGTAATAGTAATAATTATAAGGTAATATTATTTCAATAGTAATATTTATTTTCGCGGCGTAAACAACAAAATTTTGAAACAAAAATCGTATGTTCCGAACATAAACATTCAGGATCCCCGCATTGCCAAAATGCCGATAAGTGGAATTCCCAGTGTCGTATCAGGTGTCATACCTAGATCATCACATCTTTCTATTGTAACTATGCTAAAAAAAAAAAAAAAAAAGTTGGGGATGAGGGGGCCCTCTTGTGAGATCCAATGCACGGGAGCGGGCGGTTGGCGCGGCGAAGCCGTGCCATTCGCGCGCTCGCGATTTATGATCTCCCCGAAGAATGATCGGACTGGAAGAAGTTGTTGTGCGTTACCCGTTCGGGCATTATTACACAATCTGAGAGAAATTTGACATGACTGAAATTTAAAGTGACATTTGTTAGATGTGGGAAAAAAGCCCGCAAGCGCTGAAAATTTGTGGCTGACTTATAAGCTAGAGAAATAATTTCTATTTTGAGATAATACGCTCTGCGGCACCTAGCGGCATTTGTCCTTAACTACTGAAAGGTGCAAATCAAAAGTTTACTATCGAAAGAAATATTTTCGAGGGGTTGACAACTCGTGAAGTCACTTGAAATCTCCTGAAATATCTGAAGTCATTTTAATTCACATGAAGTCACGTGAATTTACCTGAAATCACTTAAATTCTCCTGAAGTCACTTGAAATCTCTTGAAGTCAGTGAAATCTTCTAAAGTCATTGAAATATCTTGAAGTACATATCTTGAAGTCAGAAGTAGGTGCACACCCGAACGATCGAGTTATTATTCAAACAAATGTGGTTTGCACTAAAATAAAAGTACAATTGCAACAAATATGCCAAAATGTTAAATTAAAAATACGTATTTTAACGAAATGCAAATGAACTTCTTTGAAAAAGTATTTTCTTTGGCCGAACAAATATTTATTCGAGTTAATTCACTGCAGATTATTTATTTGAACGACGATTCCTTCCAATGAAATAGATCAATATTTAATTTTTTTTATTTTTAATATTTTTCAAAATATAATTATTTACTTGCAATAATAATCTCAACTCTTAGCATCGGATAGATAGTTTTCTTCATTTCGATGAAAAATTATTTATCTGGAAAAAATATTTCTTTCAGTTAAAGATACCTGAATTACTTGATCCATGCATAAGTGAAATACTTAGTTCAAATACGTATTTATCAATTCAATGAATCGATATTCATCTTTATGGTATTTATTTTATATGTATTAATAAGTTTGTTTACCTGCGATAATTATATTTTTTTGATGGAAATTCTAAAAATGTTGTCCATTTCTTCCTATCTCCAACAGTTCCCAAAATACTTGTAGAAAATAACTGTTTTAATCTTTTTATGAAGAATTTTGTATGCCTGCAGTGCTTAAGACTGACAGGTTGCGAATTTTGAATGAGCAAATCATTTATTAGAAAAGTACAAGTTTTATCGCTTGTAAAATTATAATCCTTAGAAGATGTCAACTGTTTTTGCCCTCCCAACCTAGCTAAATGATTCCGGGAAATGGCAGGCCCTGCTAGTGAGATCTTCATATGTTAGTTTATAGAGGTCGGAGTATAATGGACAATAAAATTTACAACCGAAAACTTTTGTTATTTTCGACCCTGCAAATGTTGAAGCTATAAATTGGTAATATAATTTTCTTTGAGAAAAATTCGGTATATTTATCAAGACTTACACTTCTTGTTTTGAGACAAGTCCACCTCGACTTACCTTCCATCCCCGTCGAAAAGCTCAGCCGTCTTGAAGAAAAACTTAAACGAACCAAGACCAACTCAAAACGAAATATTTTTGAATAATGAAAATAATGCTAAGACATACTATGGGTGCATTCAATATGGGTCTATTTATTTTTCTTCATTTTATGAGCACTTTTCTTCCTAACACACGGAGAAAAATGGATGTTTAAACGTAACATCTAGATCTTCAGGGTTAACATATTTTATGTTTAACTATAGGACAGCAATCTAGATGTTCAAAGTTAGGATCTGTAGATATTAAAAAGTGAGATGTTACTCTGAAACATCCAAAATGTTACTCTGAAACATCCAAAATGTTCAACCTGAAATATCCGAAATATTATATGTATGGTTATGTCAACTAACGGCTGTAAATATTTGAGGAATTTACTTATTTCTGAGCATTTAAGGAATTAATTGATAACTTATTTGTGAATTTAAAACTAAACTTGAATTTTCGTACATGAACGAAAAACAGATACAGGGTATGAAATGCCGATCAGATAATACATTCAGTCTAGCTGAGGTTATGTTTAATATTTTTAATTCAAAATAAAAAATAAAAACGGGGTAAGTAAGCTGAGAACGAGTAATATGTAATCTGCATTTAAAATTCTATCTATTTGACGTAACTTAAACTCATATTTCATTATAAATTCAGAAACATTTTGTCAAATCACGTGTCAAATGTTCAAAGGTGTTCGAGTCAATATAACCTCAAACTTAAGAACATTGTTCCGTCGTGTAGACAGGCAAAAGTCGTTATATAATTTTAATTAAGGATAGCTAATTTTGATTCTTTGAAAATGTTCAAAAATTGTAATATTCCATAATTGTAAAATCGAAATTATATAGCCGTCAAATATAGTCGTGAAATTCGAATGCGCAATGCGCATGCGTTCAGATGATTTTAACATCTGAATATGTTACAGTTTAACATAAAAATATTTTTACGCCTAACATCTCAAAAAGATAGTAGATGATTGGCATGAATATCTGCATGTTAGGCGGAACAATCTTACCCTTTGAACATCTACATTTAAACATCCATTTTTCTCCGTGCAGGTATCAAATAAATTTAATTCCTCTTGGATAGAGGGTTTTCTCTAACAAATGAAAAAATGGACACTTTCAATATTTTTCAAGCTTATGTTTCTGTCTAAACGAAAGTCAGAGAGACCATCAAAACGTCATTCAATAAACAACAACAAGAAACAACTTTTTAAATAACAGTAGTTTTATATTCTGAATTTCCTTATGTAAACAATGTAACCTTTTTTTAAATACATAAGTCACTATTGTTTGATCATGAAAAGTTAACGACGGCTGGTCAATAGGTTGATCGACACATCTCGGAGACGCTAACAATATTACGCACATCAAATATAGTACTGTTATATTCTCAATATCAAAAAAAAAAAATTTCTCTTATAAACAAGGGGAAAAATTTTGTTTAAAAATTATGAAACGGTATTGATAGGGCAATGATGATCATGAAAGGTTGTTCAATGGGCCAATCGATGCGTCTCGAAAACGCAAACAAATACATATACAGTTCTGTTGAATTCCAAAAATTTACAAAAATGTCCTTATGTAAACAAGGACATGGAAGATTCTTCAATAGGTCATTCAACGTGTCTCAAAGAAACGAACAAATTTATCAGTTTTATTTCGAATATCAAACAAACTTTTCTCATGTAAATATGAAAAACAGTTTTTTCTTTAAATTTCTAAACGCAAAACAAGCCATTTCTAAGTGGCTGATCTAGGTCAAAATGCTATTAGACCTGATTATCAATTGGAGCTATAATTCATCTAAATTTCATGACGATTTTTTTTTACTTTTCGAGATATGGCGAACAGAAAAAAGTTACACGTGCACGCGCACACACAGAAATGCATACGGACATTGAAACAAAATTAATTTTCGAGGTCCTGGGGTCGAGTTATAATGAAATATGTATGTCCAAAAGGTAGATTTGAAAATTTGGGTCGTTCCAAACTCCCTCTATGAGGAAGCAATTCAGCAGGGGGGATCGAGGAAGTTAATTTTGTTTACTAAAACCCTGAGTATAAAAGAACAATCTTTTTAAATTCTTTATATCTCTTTTAGCATCGACTGAACTCAAATACCAAACTTTAGATATTTTAAAATAAAAAACTGTATCCTAAAACTAAAAGAAAGCAAGAGAGAGGGGAAATTGGAATAGTTGGAGGGGCGTTCGTAAAGAGCGAAGGGTGAGTTCAAATCACCCTTCCCCTTTCCCAGACCCCTTAATATAAAATACACAAGGGATCCCAAAAATAACATAAGGATGAAAGAGAGGGGGTGAAATGGAATTTAAGGGGGTAAGGGCTAAAAATAGCGACGGGAGCGTCCAATTCATTCTCCCTTTTCTAACCCCCTTTTCCGTTTCTCCTCCCTTCCATTTTACTTGGAAGTTATTGTTTTTTACACATGTTCTACAGTACATATAATATTTTATGTATGAACATTGGTATCTTCGAAAATAAATATTTCGTGTCAATAATTAAAAATAATTATCTTTGTTCAGCTTCCCCCTTCATTTTTCCTTAGGAAGTAAAAAGAAAGATAAAGTAATTTTCTAGAATCGCGGCTTCTCCGAATTTTTTATTTTTGTTCAATCATTTTTTTTACTCCAATATGAATAATGAAAAGAAGGGGGATCGAAAAGGTTAATTATTTTTATCAATATCTTAAGTATAAAGATAATTTTATTAGAACCCCGTTATATCTCGCAAAAATTGCAAACTATTCCTTCCACGCAATTAAACGTTTAAATGCATTATTTACTAAAAAAATAGATTACTTTTTGATATTCTCCTCTTCATATTTCAGTTTCAGAAGGAAGAAAAATAGTTAAAGAAGAATTGTATCAAAAAATCTTCAATTGGGAAAATCGCTGTTTTAGACAAAAATCATATTTTTAATTGAAATCACATTTTTAATAAACAAATCTTATAATTTTGTTATCTCCCTCAATTAATTTTTTCTTTTTTGTGAGAAAATGAATAACTTGGGACAAAAACTTTAATTAAATTATGAAAAGGACCCCGCACCAAATGTACAGAAAAAAGCCTTATGATAAAAAA
>CAKNYM010052847.1:91722-104108 GCA_932195095.1 Andricus curvator
TTTTATCATAAGGCTTTTTTCTGTACATTTGGTGCGGGGTCCTTTGTAAAAGCCGCAATTCTAGGCAATTACCAAAGAGAGTTAAGGATGTAGTACTACGCGTATAGGCAATGTCAAAATTCATTTAACCATCAAAATTATTTATAAAATCGACGAAGATGAATCTCCTGTTCATTCTGGGTTAAAATAGTTTATTTAACAAATTTTATGTGGATTAATTATGTTTCAGCTTAAATTTCACGTAACAGCTGAAATTTTTATTAAATTTTAAAGAACGAGAGCTACTTTCATTTCTTGAAGGATTTTTTACGGTCTTCTTTGGTTAAGTTTTATTTTTAAAAATCAGTTATTATTCAGTTATTATTTTTGTAAACAAATGTTATCCTAAATCATTTTAATTTTAATAAAACTCAATCAAAAAGAATTGTAAAAAATCTCTTAAGAAATGAAATCAACCCTTGCTCATTAGAATTGGATAAGGATTGCAGCTTTCACCTAAAATTCAAGCTAAAACACAAAAATCTATATAAATTTTGTTAAATAAGCATTTCCAACCTACACAATTTTTTTTCTAAAGCATACTTGGATTTCTCCTTCACCGATGTTAACAATAATTTTAAATATTGATCGTCTTTCAAATGAACCGTGCATAGTGAACACCCTAAGGAAAGAACCAGACAAAAAAATCTATAATTTGGAAAAAATGTGCTTCTAGGCAATAGCCCAAAACTGATATCTTGATAGAATATTCGTTAGCCTCAAACTTGAACTAATATAGGTAGGTATATATCTATATATGTATTATGTAATGAGTTTATTAACAACTTATTTCATACAAATTTAACTGTGTTTTCATAAGAATCTTTTAAACTGAATGGGAGATAATATTTCTTTAAACAAAAGAACATTTCAGTCATGAGGATTTAATCAAAATTAGGAATCTTATCCAAGCAAAAGAAAAAATACATTATTTAACAGAAATTACTAATACTAAATTACAAATTCAACTTTCTTTCATAATTCGCACGTAGATTCTTCCTTTAAAATGTGTTATACTCATCAATGTCACTACATTTTCCTGGAATTTATAAACTATTCGAAATATTATTGATTTTAGGTGATATCGCGTGAAATATCTAGCAAACATCCTTAAAAAGAAACATTTTCTTATAGAGATTATTAGAGTATATTTCCGTACAAATCATTACTAAAATCTAAATAATTATAAGATTGATTGGATATATGGTCCTGCATTAAATTCTGCGCGTACAACTCAATTTATAAAGTTACTTTCTCCAGTGATTTTGTATTTGTTACGCCAGCATTAACTCAAAAGTATTCACTATATTCATGAAATTTCTTTGTGTATGGTTATATTACAGCAAGAAGCACTGTCAAACTATAAAGTAGCAAAGTTAGGAAAACGATATATATGTATATAGTATTTAGCACAACCGCTCTTATTAATTAATATAACTTCCAGGCAGAAGCGAACGCGGTGGTAACTAGCAGTAATTTGCTGAAATTATTAATTAGGATCATCAAAGCGATTACTTTTGGCCTTGAACTTCGTCTTTTGTAGTCAAGTCTTCAGAAAACTAAAATTTGAAACTTCCTTTAAAAAAATAATATATAACTTATAAAAATAGACACTGGAAAAAATTGTACAAAATCAGCGTAGTTGTCTTGTAAGAGTATAAATACTGAAATTGGTGTTGCAATGGAAAGACTTTACATTTTAACAGCATAATCGGAAGAAAAATAACATTATCTGCTAATAAAATTCCTATGTAGCTCACATGCCCGGGTAAAATTACGTCGAGTTTCAAAGTAGCAGCATTATAAATTGCATCCATAATAGCTGCGCGCCGCATATTATTACTCATACCTGACGAGCGTGAAATTTGTTAATTCCTATTTGAGGTTAAATTGTAATAGGGCAGACGCATCAGATGTCCATCTCCTCCCAATTAAACTTCCTGTACACACACATATGTGTGTGTATTTATTACCTAAATATCCACTGAAACTGAATGTTACTTTATTTAGAGTATAGTTATAAATTTTAATTTTTGTCTCATTATGACAAGGTGAACCTGAATTTTTTCAGATTTTTCAAAAAAAATTTGCATAGGTCGTTAAACTTGCCAAAAAGATGAATTCTCAACAAAAAATATAATAGTTGATATTTCAACCAAGAGAAGATTTTCATTTTAAATCAAAAACAGTTTAATTAAATAAAAAAAACGATTCTTCAACAAAATAGTTGAGTCCTCAGCAAAAACAGATTCATTTTCAACCAAACAGTTGCATTTTTAACCAATAAGGATGAAATTTCTACCAAAAGAGATGAATTTCAAAATCGAAATGACGAGTTTTAAACAGGAATGGAATTTTCAACCGAAAAATTTTTTTCCAGTCAATAAAAAAAATTCATCCAAAATGTTAAAATGAACGTTCAACCAAATTCTACTAAAAAAGACGAATTTTCAACAAATTACATAAATATTCAAACAAATCTTTGAATTCCTCAAGTAAAAAAGATCAATTTTTAACGATAAATGGAATAGATGAATTTTCATTTCAAAGAAATTCATTTTTAATAAAAAAAAATTATACAAAACTGTTACATTTTCTACCAAATTGCTGAATTTTCCGACTAAAAGACGAAGTTTTTGCAAAACAGTCGAATTTTTAATAAAATGATTAAATTTTCATTATATTAAATTAATTTTTGAAAATAAAAATAAATTTTCAGCAAAGTAGTTCAATTTTCAACCAAAAAAATAAACTTTCAAGAAAGAATTTTTTTTTAAAGAAAAGGTATTAGATTTCTTGACCAGGGTGAGTTAATAGAGAGAAGATCTTATTGTTTTCGTTCTACTGGTCGTTTTTAATGATTAGTTAGTATAAGCTTTTCATCCTTCGATGAAGGACCCCTTCAGTACATATTTTAAGATGTTTAATTTCTAATATAACTCATCATCTCTCCAGATTAATTTTTTTCCTAAGAACAAAGATCCTACTCCGTTTGATGCACAAACACATGTCATTTACTGTATTTCTTGTGAATGCGGTTGCGCTTATACATATAGGACAAACTAGTAGATACATCAGTGTTAGGATTAAAGAACACATTTACTACGATTGTAAGAGAGATAAAAGAAAAACTGCTCTTGTAACTCACTCACATAATAATGATCACAATTTCATTTTTTCAAAAACTCGAATTTTAAGTAGAGAAATAAATGATAAAAAACGTAATTTTAAAGAAATGTTCCACATTGTTAAAAGTAGAAATTGTGTTAATAAAAGGTCCGACACTGAATATCTTAGTGATATTTACCATAATGTCATCGCTCTTACTAATGGTAGTTATAGTTCAGATAATAAAATTTACGCGCATTTCGTCATTAAGTCATGTGACTTCACTTCAATTTTAGACTAGTTTTATCCTCTCTTCATCTCCAACTGTCATAACAGCAAATACGTGTTGGCCCACAAATTTGTTTATAAATCGTTGTTATAAGACGTTTTTATACACTGTTCTTAGTTGGTAAGGTTATGTTGTTTTAAACAATTTTATATTTACTAAATTTTATATTAATACCTGTTTAAACAAAATAATGTATTTTCTTGATAGTCTGGAGAGATGATGAGGTATATTAGAAATTAAACATCTTAACATATGTACTGAAAAGGTCCTTCATCGAAGGATGAAAAGCTTATACTAACTAATCATTAAAAACGACCGGTAGAACGAAAACAATAAGATCTCCTCTCTTTTAAGAAAGTAGTTCAACTTTCTACCAAAGAGTTAAAATTTTCAACTGGAAAAGATGAATTTTCAAACAAAAATGTAATAATTCATCAAAGAAAAAACTGAGGGATCAGTGATGTTGCGGCTCAAGTAAAACTTGGTATCATTTAGAACTTAGGCTCTAAAGGAACTCTTATTGAGGGTTCCTTTTTAGTTCTTTCATATCCGATAGATGGCCATCGGCGGGTGCCGACGTTTTCAACTGCGCATGTGTCGAGAAGCGCGGGCCTTTTTGAAATAAATAAATAATATGAATAGTCATACAGATAAATATCAACAAACGTTTTTTGTTCTTTTTTAAAACGAATTAAATTGAATTATAGAAATACCTAGCTTCTTGAAAAAATTTAATATTAACCTAATATTGCAAGTGTATATTATATCATTTTAAATAGTCCCGCGCTTCTTGTGCATGCGCAGTGGAAAAGATCGGATTTTCAACATAACCTTAAAAACTGTCACATTTCATCTGCGATATCTTCCTTTCAAGAATTTTTAATGTCTATGATTTTAGTTTCTTCATTAAATTTTTCCCAGTGCAATATTATTTAATTTGAATTATAAAGCAAAATGTGCATCATTAACTTGTAAAATCTTTTAAGTGAGTCAAGGCAGAAGTGACAAAAAGGCTCTATTAGAACCATTTGAATCTATACTTTGAGTTCATTTAGAAACCATTTATCATTTTGGGTTCCTTTTCAGCAAGAGAGGTTCCTTCTTGTTGCAGCTCCTTCGGAACCAAAAATTGGTTCTAATAGAAACCCCAGTTTTTTCTGTGATATTTCAACAAAAAAATATTTTCATTTCAAATTAAAACCAATTGCATTTAATCAAAAAAGGCGAATTTTGAATAAAATGCTTCAATCCTAACTAAAACCAACTGATTTGAAAAAAAAGAGTTTTTACTAAAAAGACTAATTTTCAACAAAATACATCAATTTAAAAACAAATAGCTAAATTTTCAACAAAGAGGATTATTTTTCTACCAAAAAAGACGAATTTTTAACAAAATGCATGCATTTTCAATCAAATAGTTGAAGTTTCAACTAAGAAAGATCATTTTTCCACCAGAAATAGAATAATTTAATTTTTAACTAGTAACAATTTTATAAAAAGTTGCAGAATTTTTGCTTTTTTTTGTGAATTTCCTCTGTTGGACGTCGGTATTTTTCTATTTCACGTGTAATTTCACGAGAGTAGGTATACACAATCACTGTGCATAATATCAATATAAAGATAACAAAAGTATCAAATATTGTTATCGTAAATGAGACCTTCCTTTACATGTAACTTATATACGCTTAATTTATAACAACAAAAACAGATGTTTATATCGCTTCAATATTTTATAAATGTGAATATAATCCAAAAAGTTCATGAATTCTGGTATTCCATTTAAATGTACACAAGATAATTGGGTGAAAGGCGATCGGCGCTGCAGTTTCGCATTTTCCCCGCTGAGTGAAATTGGGATCTTTAATAATAATAATCGTACCATGCCCAACTTTTAACAATTTAAAAATGTTAGGTTAGAAAAATTTTCATTGCGCAGTTTTTGATTTCGGACTACTCACTTTGAATTTGGACTACACAAAGTGTGCCGGACTTGGCAACATTTCAGGCCCTAAAGAAATTATAAAATTGTACGTTTGTAAAACTAAATACTTATTGTTATTAACATATTTTATTTTTTGAACTAATTTCATTAAGGTTCCATACGTATTTAATTAACCTAGATTATATTACATTCTCTTCAGAGAAGGTATTAGATTTGTGTAAAATCTGACCCCCTCCCCTCCCGATTTTGTCAAATGTCTTTTAGCACAATAACTTTCGAAAGAATTGATAGATTGGATTAGCCTTTGGTATACTCTTTTAGTGTCCTAAACTGAAGGTCTAGTTCGTTAGCCAGCCATTTTGGATAAAAATTAAAAAATTTAGAGCATTTTCAAAATGCTTGAGACCCTATTTCTAAGGTTTGAGAATTCTATGTACGGTTATTTGCAGTATTTAAAAAGACGAACAATTTTTACTATGACTTTTTTTAATAAAAAAAAATTACCAGAGTTTACAAAAGCATTTACAAAATTCAAAAAATAAAATAAAATGAAAATTTCAAGCCAAACAACGTACAATATAAAAAAGTTAAGAGAAGAAAAACGTTGCTTCTCGAACATCCTACAAGATTATTGTAACAACTTTTCGAATTTTTTTGAGAAATCAAAATTTCAAATTTTAATCGCACAAAAAAATAATGAAAAATCAGAAATTCCATTTTGCGTTCAAACTATACAAGATACGACAAAATATGATTCGACAAAAATTGTGCTAAAAAAAATCCACAAACTTCTTATGAATTACAACATTTTGACATTATAACAACATTAAAACTGAAAAAATTTGAACAAACGGCACAATCTACGAAAAAAAACTATACGACAAAAGTTGTTTACCCAAAAAAGAGCTACAAATTTGTCACCCATCAATTTTTGATAGAATGCGTAGTTTTTGTTTTAATCGCGAAAAATAAAATTAAAAAATTTAATTTGTGGAAAAACGACGCAAGGTACGAAAAAAAAATTCATCGACAAAAGTGGTGCACCCAAAAAATATTTATAAATTTTTTTTTAATCATTTTTTGATGGAACGCACAGTTTTTGTTTTGATCGTAAAAAATAACATTAACAATAAAAAATACATTTTTTTTAAATGACATAAGGTACGAAAAAAATTAAAAGACGAAAGTTTTTCACCCAAAAAGGATCTAAAAATCTGTTTTTAATCATTTTTAGATTGGACAAGTAGATTTTCTTTTAATCGTAAAAAAAGACTGAAATTAAAGAAATTCAATTTTTGGAATAGCGACACAAGAGACGAAAAAAAATGAATAAACAAAAGTTGTTCAACCAAAAATGATCTACGTTATCAACTTTTGTTATAAGAATAGATTAGAAATAAAAAAATTAACTTTTTGGGAAAACGACGCAAGTGGTTCTTAGAACCACTTTACACTAGGATGCGTATTTTTGGTTTAAATCGTAAGAAAAACATTGAAAATAAACCAATTAAATGTATGGAAAAACGACACAAGTTGCAATAAAGTGTTTAATAACAAATTTTTTTTATAGAATGCGTACTTTTATTAACAATGCATATTATGAATTGTAATAAAATAATATACATTTATTGAAATGATATACATTTTCAAGGTAGCTGAGTATAAAATTTAATGCGAAATGAGGAACAAATATTAAAGTAATCATGATAAATAAAATTTGTACTTTATTTTGCAATATCTGAATAATCAATCTCAGACCGAGGTACATAAATAAATGTAATATACAATGGATATAATAGTGTTGAACATAATGTAGAATAGTTCGCATTTTGAAAAAATCGAGTGCGAAGCACGAGATACGTGATGAGAATGTGTTCGTTAAAGCCGAAGGAGCTTTAACGGAAGAGAATTCACAATCACCAAATTACTGTTGTCGATGCTTTGACCTTCAGTTTTAAAAAGCCTGTGCACAAATGTGGGAGAAGTAAAAAAGCCGAGTGCATAGAACGAGGTAAATACATTATCGAGTGCGAAGCGCGAGATAATTATATATTATCGAACGCAAAGCGCGAGAAGCAACAGACACGCGCCCTAGGCGTGCTCAAATTTGCGAGCCGTAAAGTGAAAATAAAGTACCCTTACATTTTTTCTATAATTAAGAGAAGAAGTTACACATGTATATTATTTATTAACAATCTTTGCCCATATTTGGTGAGATATGACCCCAGAATTTGTTTAATTTTCATATTGCAATTATTCAAAAGTTTTGCCTAGAAAATAAATATAACAGGGAGTGAAGGTATTGGTTTGAAGTGAAAATTAACTTTCAAGGATTTCATTAAATCTCGACGTTTTCAGGCTCTCTGATTGAGAAAATTAATTGTTTGTCACTTTGTCTTACGAATAATTAGCGAAAATGATGTCAAAACCAGTTTTTATTCCCGGCCTATCATTATATAATTTAGCGAATAATCACTGTGCTTTCAAAGGCAGAAATCTAAAACCTCTGATGTGGCTAATGATTCTATTTCACCACATTTCAGAGGCCAGTACTACAATCATTGACCTATGCTAATCACTATGTCGTCCTGTCCAAATTAGGCTTGGTATAGTAATTTGAATCTCAATTAAATTTTCTACCCATTTGTGTATTTTAGAATATTTTTTGACGCTTATATAGTGGCTTTTATGAATTGCCAAACTTGAAAAATTCTTTAAGTGACCAATCATCGTGCCCACAGGTTCCCAATTTCAGATCTCCTGAAGTAGCAATATATCTCTCCGGTTATGAGACCTTCCTGAAGTTGGAAACACATAAAGTTGGAATTTAATTAGAATTTGTAACAAACGCTGGTAGAACTTTAGTGTAACAAAATCCTGTGGAAATTAGAGATAGTCCGAGGCATTTCGTAACCATTGGCAGACGTATGGAGTAGTACAATGTTATCTCGTTAAGGTTCTCTAATTGCCCCAACAGTGGTGGTAATCGCGGTGTAAGGTTATTAAAGGAGTAATTTCGCACAGGGAACGAAATAACCGCGAAAAGTGTTGAAGTAAAACGACGGGAAAGTTTTGCAAAAGAAACCGCAATTCTAAGTTTTCTACGACATTTAAGTCTTCCAGTTTATTAAACTACTATAGAAAGAAAATCATAAGCCAAGATCAATAAATTCTAATGTAATTTTCCAAAAAGAGTAACAAATATATCACTTGTTAACAAATAAATCTTTCTGATGCAATTAGGCAGATAAAACGATTTTGATTTACTCGTCTGTATTTTGCTACTCAAAAGTAAGATATTAATATTCCCGTTACTAAAAAAAGGTAACTTTTAAGTAACGAAATAAAAACGTTTTCTTAATCTAAAGTTCAAATTACAATGAATTTAGTTAAACGTTGCATAGAATTCAGTGCCAGTGAGATTTATCCTTTCGAATTGGAAGAAGTTTTACTCTCAATGTTTCCTTTGAGCATTTTTCCTTTTTCTTTTTCCCGCCTTCACAGCCGCAAAGAGCAATGAGAGTGCCAAAAGTTGAAGGAAAATTGGTTTTCACGAGAGGACTAAAGAATCGAATGAGACATGAAATGATCAAAGTTTTTGCCTATATGCCAAAAATGTTCTCTGTGCTAAATGTAGCATTCAGAAAAGCTTTTTATCAACTATAATCTTTTTCTTTCATAAGATTTATGTCACATTCAATTAAAGGTTGAACAAGATTTGAAAATTTTGAACAGTTTTAGGACAAATTAACGTTTTTCACAGGAAATCGGGTATTTGAAACAAAAATCATTAGATTTTGAAGAACATTTACAATTCTGATCCATTTTCTTTTATGTTATGTTAGTGTTTTTCGTCGAAACCTATTGATATTCTTAATACAAAATTATTAGATTTCCAAGAATAATTACAATTTTTCAACAAATTTAGGTTATGTCGGTATGTTTGATTTAAAATTCGTATTCTTAAACAAAAAATCTTCACATTTAAATCCAATGATTTTTTTAAATAATTGAATGTACAAGCTCGAATAATTTTGGATTTTGTTAGTCTTTTTCGCCAAAAATTGGAATTTGTATTGAAAAGTCGCTAGATTTGAAAAGAGATTAATAAATTCTGAACAATTTTAGGTTACGTTGGCGTTTTAGATCGAAAATTGCTATTTTCGAACAAAAATCATTATAATTTGAACAAGATTTAGAATCTTTTACCAACTTTAAATTACGTTAGTTTTTTTCATCGGAAATTGGTATTTTTGATTTATAAAGTTATATTTTGAAGAAGATTGACAACCTAGGAACAATTTAAGGTTATATTAACATGCTTTATCGCAAATCGGTGATTTTAAACAGAAAAAATTAAGTGTGAAAAAGATTTAGAAAAAATTTGTTATAATGTTAATTTTATATTTTAATTTAAAAATTGCGTAAGACAAAAAAATCCTGCACGTGTTTGTTTTCTAGTTTTAATAAAAATGTGTTTTTATGTTTCAGATAACTCAGAAGAGTTTTACTGAACTGGCAACATAAGTAAGTATTGCCTCAAAAGTTTCTGAAATTAAGATCACACACAATTATCGGTTTTCATAGGATAGAAATTATTATTATTATTTATATGTTACAGATTAATTCCCTTTAATGAATAAAAGTTTAAAATCTGCAACTTTTAATTCCTGTCTAAAATTCTAATTCCTTGAAACTTTAATGCCGTAATTAATTACGTAACTTAAGAAAATTACTAGAGTCAAAATAATTATTTTCTGATATTAATTAATCGCACAGTCCATTCTGGCTGTAGCTATACTACAGCAAAACTGCCGGAAGGCGACAAGGGTATAAAATATCGTTCCTGCGATTGAAATCAAATCCATTTAGCACGTCTACCGAATACAAATCGAGTTCAATTTTCTAAAGTTTTTAATACTTTTTCAGTTTTCCAATATTTTGTTCAGTAAATTTGAGTTAAATGTTTTTTTTTAAACAAAAATTTGTTCATGCCAATTATCATATTTTATTTATGGATACAATTTCGTTCATTATTATATAAGGATTTTTTTCTCCGATAGAATTTTCTATCCATGATGGTCACTTGTTTACAAAGTTCGTTGATTTTGTAATTAAACGTAGAAAATGTGTATTACTTACTAAGTTCTTTACCAAACAATCACATTTGAATAAATAATCATGTTTAGTGAGAAGAAAATAGAATCAGACTGAGAAAGCGTCACAAACTGCATATTTGTTTTTGAAATTGTTTTTAAAATTTTCATCAAATGTTTAACTGTTATTAACAAATCATTTAAACTGATACTTTATTATAACACAGTTAAGAAATATTAATTACCTATCAGCCAATTCTTGATCGATTTGTATGAAATCTTTTGGAATTAATGAAAAAATAATAAAAAATAACATCTCTGCGTACACATTGTTCAATTTTCATCAAAATTCGCGTCAGTGAATCGCCGCCTATAGTAGAAACCGCGAATATCTTTTCTCGAATTATCTATCCTCTTAGAACATTTTGTGGACACCTCAGCCAATTTATGATCGATTTGCATAGAACCTTTCAGAATTATTTAAAAATTGATTTAAAAAACTTCTGTGCATACACATTGTTCAATTATTAGCAATATTCGCGTTGGTAAATCGCCGCCAAGTAAAAACCGCGAATATCTTTTCTCGAACTATCTGTGCACTTAGAACCTTTTATGTATGCCTCAGCCAATTCTTCATACTTAACAAAAAACTTTCTGGAATTAATCAAAAATTCCTCAAAAAAAACTTCTGTGCAAGCACATTGTTCTTTTTTTAGAAACTGGATACTGCAGCTTCATAAAACAGAAAAATGGTATAATTTTTAGCAGTTCAGTCGACCTATAGCCAACTATTTTCAACCGTTTGGTCCACAAATTTCAGGAAGAATTTACTAGATGAATCTTCATGGCCGTTTTTAATGAAATAATAATTTATTAATTATTTCTGGAAGTATTTCACTTTTTACGTCAAAAATTCGATTTTTTAGCAGTTTAGTCGAATTATAGCCTACAATGTTCAACCGTTTCGTCTAAAAATTTCAGGATAAATTGACTGAATAAGGTTCCAGAGCAATTCTTCATCAAATTTGGATTCACTAGTTATTTCTAGAAATATATCACTTGTCATACCCAAAATTTTCAGACTAAATACAGTTCTAGGGACATTTTTCAGGAAATTTTGATTTATTAATTATTTCTGGAAGTATTTAACTTTTTATGCAAAAAAATCGATTTTTGAGCAGTTCTGTCAACCTGTAGATTACAATATGCGATCTTTTCGTCTAAAAATTCCAGCACAAATTGTCTACATGAAGCTCCAACGCCAGTTTACAGAAAATTTTATTTCATTTCATATTTCTAGATATATTTTACATTTCAAACCCAAAATTCGATTTTTAAGCAGTTCAATTAACCTGCAATAGTCAATATGGTTATTATTAAATGATAACATTATTTAATTGATAGTTAGGGGCCGTGCATAAGTTACGTAAAGTCTTTTTCTGAAATTTTGAACCACCAATTCAGTTCGCATTTAAGTGGAAAAACGAGAAAAAGGGTGAAGACTGTGAACCCTGCGATAAATAGGAATTTTTATCACTTACAGACTAAAGAAGTATTTGAAGTATTGAAGTATTTATTCTTTCTTTGGTGCTACATTTCAGTTTTACACCTTCACTCGCCCTTTTTCCGTCATTAACAATATGAACACTTACAAACTAGTTTAATTACAACTATTTACATAATGACTTAACCTAAATCACATTTAGCCTGTATCACTAATTTTTAACATTTAATATATCCTCTATCTTTCCCAAATTTAAACACAAGTCTTCGTCCACTTCCTTCTGTAAATCTGCCAGTAACTCCTTCCTCCAGTCCTTCTGTCTATTATTTTCTCTCCAACTTCTCCACCATTCTTTTCCCGGTGTTTTTAACTTTTTCATTACTTCTTCACACTCGATTACATGTTGTA
>CAKNYM010052847.1:109108-141566 GCA_932195095.1 Andricus curvator
TATAAAATTAAATTAATTTTAAAAATTAAATTAAAATTGAATTAATTAATTAATTTGATTAATTAAATTAGAATCGAATTAAATTAATTATAAAATTTTAAATTTTATAAAATTAAATTAAAATTGAATGAATGAATGAATTAAATTAATTATATTAGAATTGAATTGAATTAATTATAAAATTTTAAATTTCATAAAATTGTTAATTTATTGAATTAATGAACTTTTTTAATGTATACTCACCTCTGATAATTACCTTTGTTTTCATGCTATTTTAGGCTATAATCACAATTTTGGGGATTTCAAGAGAAAAAGCCAAAAAATTATTAACTTGTCCTCATATGCTTTCTTAACATATAAAAACTTTATGAAACCTTCAATGTCTAAAAATATTTATCTGAACATTACAAAATTAATTTTTCACAATTTTATTTTTATTGTGAAAGAATTGTAATTGGAAATTAATTGCGAAAAATTGTAAAATAAATTTAACAAAATTTATTTAATAAAAAAATATCTCATGATTTTTTAAGGACAAACAATTTTAAAGGTAACTCTTTGCAGTATTTTAATAACTAATGACCATATTTTCTGAATGTTTTTCTTTGATGCTGCCCTGATAGGGTCAAACATGGTACAAAAAACCGTCGTGAAATTTCAAATAAAAACTGTACTCTGTATAAATTAATTTTGAAAAGAAAAAATATTGATAACTTTTATAAGAATTCCCAAATTTTATTTGAATATGACACACAGTGATTTTTATTTTAAAAATTCTTGTAAATAATTGGTCATTTTTTAAATTTTATGATATTTTTGTACCATGTTAGACCTTAGGGAATAGATTTTAGAAATGAAATTATAAAAATATCTCAGTGTTTGGTTGATAATAATATTTTTTGTTGAAATTTTTATTTGACACATCTGAAATATTGAAAAATGTTGTGGAATTTGTCAAGAATCCTATATGAAAATTATATTTATAGAAATTAAAATAAGCAAAAAAAACAGTTAAGTAATGAACAGTCATTTGAAATTTTTTATTTTGTGTTCAAAAATATTTTTCGCCTAAAATTATAATTTTGTTGAAATTTTTCTTTCTTCCTCATTAAAAAATTTAGTGATTTGAAAATTTATTTATTTATTTGGTTGAAATTTAATTGTTTGAAAGATGATTTCAACTGTTTTTAATTGAAAATTTGAATTTTTTTCATTGAAATAGCATTTATTACATTTTTCGTTGAAAAATTTTTCATTAAATTCAACCGTTTTTTATTTAAAATAAATTTTTCCATTGAAATAGCAATTATTACATTTTTCGTTGAAAATTCAGCTTTTTTGGTTGAAAATTCAACAGTTTAGTTAAAACTCATATTATTTGTTGGAATATGGATTGATAATCAGAAATATTCAAAAATCTTCTTAAGACTCTTAGGAAAATTATATTTATACCTATAACCTTAGATATAAATAACTTAAATAATGAATAGTTATTCGAAATTTTTATTTTCCATTTGAAATATTTCGAAATTTTTGTCAAGAATCCTATATGAAAATTATATTTATATAAACTTAAAATAAGCAAAAATTTTTTTTTAAATAAATAGTTATTTGAAATTTTTTATTTGTATTAAAAATTATTTTTTGCCTTAAATTATAATTTGGTTTGAATTATTCTTTTTTCTTAACATTTTTAATCAAAAATTAGAATTTTTTCTGATTGAAATAGTGATTATTACATTTTTTGTTGTAAATTCGGCTTTTTTGGTTGAAAAATAATTTTTTTTTTGTTGAAAATTCAACTGTTTAGTTAAAACTTATATTTTTGTTGGAATTTTGATTGTCATGCAGAAATATTATGAAATCTTTGAAAATTTTCTTTAGAATATTAGGAAAATTATATTTATACCTATATCCTTAAAAGTAAGGCACCTCAAGAATGAATAGTTATTTAACATTTTTATCTTGTATCAAAAATTATTTTTTGCCTCAAATTATAATTTGGTTTTAATTCTTTTTTTGACTAAAAATCGTTTTTACTTGAAAGTCTATTTATTTTGTTGTTTTTATTGAAATAGCAATTATCACATGTTTTGTTGAAAACTAACCTTCTTGCCTGAAAATTAAACTATTCGGTTGAAAATGTTTTTTTTTTTTGTTCCAATTTTAATTTGAAATATCTGAAATCTTAGAAAATATTTCGAACTTTTTTTTTAAGAATCTTAGAAAACTTATATTTATTTTTACAATTTTAGTTTAATTGTGAAATAATTTTAATTGAAAATTAATTGTAAATAAATGTAAAATAAATTCAGCGAAATTTATTTTATAAAGATGTATCCCATGATTTTAAAAAGACTAAACAATTTTGAAGGTAATTCTTTGTAGTATTTCACTAACCGATAAAGATATTTATATAATTTCATTCCTGAAATCTATTCTCTAATGTGAAACATGGTAAAAAAACGTCCTAAAATTCAAAGAATGATCAATTATTTAATAGAATTTTAAAAATAAAAATCAATGTGTATCATATTTAAATAAAATTTAGGAATATTTATAAAAAGTATTAAAAATTTTCATTTTTAAAATAAATGTATACAGAGTGCAGTTTTTATTAAAAATTTTACGATGTTTTTTGTACCATATATGACCCTAGGGCAGAATCAAGGCAAAATATTCTAAAAATATGTTCATTAGTTATTAAAATACTACAAAGAATTACCTTCAAAATTGTTTTGTCTTTTAAAAATCATGGGGTATTTCTTTAAAAAATCAAATTCTTTGAATTTATTTTACAATTAATTACAATTAATTTTTATTGAAATCATTTTACAATTAAAATAAAGTTGTAAAAATAAAAATGAATAGATATAAGTTTTCTAAGATTCTTAAAAAAAAATTTCGAAATATTTTCTAAGATTTCAGATATTTCAAATTAAAATTTGAACAAACAAAAAACAAAACATTTTCAACCGAATAGTTCAATTTTCAGGCAAAAAATTCATTTCCAACGAAACATGTGATAATCGCTATATCAATAAAAAAAAATATTTTTAATGAAACCCCGTTGAATTTAACTTTAAAAAAATGAAGTTTTAACAAAATAAATAAACTTTCAAGTAAAAACGATTTTTGGTCAAGAAAGAATAAAAACCAAATCATAATTTAAGGCAAAAAATAATTTTTGATACAAAATAAAAATGTTAAATAACTATTCATTCTTTAGGTTAAAATTCCAACAAAAAATATAAGTTTTAACTAATCAGTTGAATTTTCAACAAAAAATGAATTTTTAACCAAAAAAGCTGAATTTACATAGAAACATATAATAATCACTATTTCAATGAGAAAAAAATCTAATTTCTGGTTAAAAACAGTTAAGAAAAAAGAATAATTCAAACAAAATTGTAATCTAAGGCAAAAAATAATTTTTGATACAAATACAAAATTTCAAATAACTATTTATTAAAAAAAAAATTTTTTTTCTCATTTTAAGGTTATATAAATATAATTTTCATATACGATTCTTGACAAAAATTTCGAAATATTTTCTAACATTTCAAATATTTCAAATTAAAACTTGAAACAAAAAATTTCAACGAAATAGTTTTATTTTCAGGCAAAAAAGGGTAATTCTCAACGAAAAATGTGATAATTGCTATGTCAACAAAAAATTATTTCAAATAAAAAACGGTTGAATATAACTTAAAAAAATTAATTTTCAAATTTCAATTTTAATTTTCAAGTAAAAACGATTTTTAGTCAAGAAAAAAGGAAAATTACAACCAAATTATAATTAGACGCAAAAGATAATTTTTCATGGCAAATAAAAATTTCGAATAACTATTCATTATTTAAGTTAATTATATCTGAGGTTATAGGCATAAATATAATTTTCCTAAGAGTCTTAAGAAAATTTTCGAAGAATTTTGAATATTTCTGATTGTCAATCAATATTCCAACAAAAAATATGAGTTTTAACTAAACAGTTGAATTGTCAACCAAAAACGCTGAATTGCAATCGTCTTTCAAAAAATTAAATTTCAACCAAATAAATAAATTGTTTAATGAAGAAGAAAGAAAAATTTCAACAAAATTATAATTTAAGGCGAAAAATAATTTTGTATACATGCAAAATAAACAATGTCGAATAACTATTCATTACTTGACTGTTTTCTTTGCTTATTTTAGTTTCTATAAATATAATTTTCATATAGGATTCTTGAGAAAATTTCACAAAATTGTTCAATATTTCAGGTATGCCAAATAAAAATTTCAACAAAAAATATTATTATCAACCAAACACTAACTGAGATATTTTTATAATTTCATTCCTAAAATCTATTCCCTTAGGTCAAACATGGTACAAAAATATCATAAAATTTAAAAAATGACCAACTATTTACAAGAATTTTTAAAATAAAAATCACTGTGTATCATATTCAAATAAAATTTGAGAATACTTATAAAAGGTATAAATATTTTTCATTTTCAAAATTAATTTATGCAAAGTACAGTTTTTATTTGAAATTTCACGACGGTTTTTTGTACCATGTTTGACCCTATCAGGGCAGCATCAAAGAAAAATATTCAGAAAATGTGGTCAGTAGTTATTAAAGTACTGCAAAGACTTACCTTTAAAATTGTTTGTCCTCAAAAAATCATGAGATATTTCTTTATTAAATAAATTTTGTTAAATTTATTTTACAATTATTCGCAAATAATTTCCAATGACAATTATTTCACAATAAAAATAAAATGGTGAAAAATTAATTCTGTAATGTTCAGATAAATATTTTTAGACATTGAGGGTTTTATAAAGTTTTTATATGTTAAGAAAGCATATGAGGACAACTTAATAATTTTTTCGCTTTTTCTCTTGAAATCCCCAAAATTGTGATTATAGCCTAAAATAGCATGAAAAGAAAGGTATATATCAGAGTATACATTAAAAACGTTGATTAATGTAATAAATTAAAAAATTTATAAAATTCAAAATTTTATAATTAATTTAATTTAATTATAATTTAATTAATTAAATTAATTAATTATTTCAATTTTAATTTAATTTTTTTAATTCATTTAATTTCATAATTTAAAATTTTATCAATTTTAATTTCATTAATGCTATACATTAAATTAAAAATGATAATTATTTATTATCATTTGAACTTTGCAATATTTGAAATCGATTGAAAAATAAAACATAAATAATAAAAAATAAAATCACTTGAAAGTGATAAATATTATTAATCTAATTTTAAAATCCCATATAGGTTCCTGAAAGACATAATAAAAAATATTTTGAGACTTCATTACATGCATTTGAATTCTTTCCTTCAGGTGTCATTCTTGAAAACAAAAATCAACCCAAACCTCCTAATAGCCCACGAAACTCAATCGCGAAGTCGGGCAAGCTCGGCTCGGCCCGAACCACGGGTTCGTGCTCGTGCATTTTCGGCTTTACACGAGGATGGCCGACGCAACGCGTAACAGAGTCTTCTCACCGACACGCTACGTTTGCATGTATTGCTCCCAGATGGGAACGTGGTGGGGGCCGAAAAATCCCACGTTCTGGAGCCTCTGTGCTCAACCCAACCTCAACCGTCCAAAAAAACTGCACACTTTCCACGTTATCTCACCTCTCTCATCCAGTTCTAATATTCCAAATTATCACAATACACTAGCCCTTTCGACACGCACTCAGCCTATCTCCAATTTCCACCTTTCTCTACTCAAAAACCGGCTTTCTACCGCACCTCACACACAACACGTCTGCCCCGACTCACTTCCACCGGAAGTCTCCTACAGACTAAAGAATAATAGTTTAAATAAACATAGAAGTTCATTTTTGATACTTCTAAAATAATATGTTAGAAAACTGGGAATTTTGCTTAGAAAATAACATCTGACAAACAGCTGTTTACAATCAAATCTGTTTAAAATTTGGTTTTTAGTGATTTGCAGACTTTAAAATATCTTACGTAAGAAATGTTTTTGAGCACTTCCCTTCCCACATGCAAGACTGCATAGAAAAATCGTTGACCCCCTCCCCCTACCCACACACACACACCCAAAAAAATTTACGTAGTTTATGCACGGCCCCTTATTTGCACTAAAACATTTTATTGGACTTCATATTGAGACTTTTTGCTCATTATCCAGCAAATTATAAATAGTTAAAGCCCATTTTTAATTGACCCTTCAATAATAAGTAACTGAAATCATAAAACCATTTTAAATTACAATATAAATAGCAATACCAATTATATGTATTGCATTGTGTTGAATATTAAATATTCTCAATTCCGCCAAGTAAAAAGTTATCAGCACAATCAAGATAGTTTGTGAAATAAAAGTTTGCCAACCCTGCACATAAAAGAGGCCAATTGTATTTAAATCGAAATGTTGAAATAAGCATTTGCAATTAAATGCAATTGGTAGAGCTATCATCGAATGTACCTCAATGGATTTGAATTGACGCAATGTATTTAAATCGTAAAGATGCAATTGGTGGCATTTCATCATTACGCAATGATGTCAATTGAATTGAATTGTCAGTTTTCAAATGAATGTAATAAAATAAATAGAATTTAATTGTAATAACATCTTCACTCATGTCACTGTTTTTAATATACTTAAGTAACTCTGAGAAGTTAAAAAATTATTGAAAATTTATTACATTTCATTCTCTTAATTAGACCAAATTTTTCCATTTAAAAAAAATTTTTGTTAATTTTGAATTTAGTAGAAATCACACCTTTTTTATTTATTATACTATTAAATTCATATAATTTGGAAATATATTTTTTTATTTCAACAATTAGTAAGTATACCATTAAGCCATTTCCCTTTCAGGGTAGGCGTGACACTACCAATTAGTGATCAACAATTAGTGATTTTTTTCAATCATTTTCCGCAATTTAAATATTTTACTTTATTCATTAAACATTGAATTAGTTTTAATAAGTACTTTAAGTCAACAAAATTCGATTAATATTATTTGTATTATATTGCTAATTTATGTCCAAAGTCACTTTTTATTCTCATTAAATAATCAATATTTACCGAACTTTAATCCAAAGGTACAAATTATATAACAACATTCATTCCTTATTATCAGTTAACCACTTCAATCTCTTCAAGAATACTATTTATTAACGTATTATTTTATCATTCAATTAATTCAAATTTTATTGCAAAACTCCAATTAAAAACAATTTCGCTCTATAAATTTATGTGCGATTCAATGCAATTAGATGCATCGCATGACCAATCTCCATTTTTACATTAACCTATATTGAATAATATAAAACCATTTACAAAATTCTTTTTGAATTGAGAGTCGTCAATTAAATCCAAAAGACGGTTCTTTGGCTTGCAAAACAATTCAGTGCAATAGACCGCATACTTTTTTTCTTGCATATCAAAAATTCACTGCAGTTGCAGACATTCAATTCAGTTCACTGACAAATTTTTCAATTGCAATTTAACAACTGGATATTAAATGCAATTCACCATATTTGACTTGAATTGCATTTCACCAAAATTATTGTCGATTGACGATTTTATTTTTGAATTGCAGTCAATCATTTTAAATTAATCTTTTTTGTAGGGAAGTAAAATGATATTTAAATTATTAAATGTATTAAATTGATCAAATGAAAGGATTTAATTAATGTATTAAACAACTTGGCAAATTTTGATTTTAGAAACTATGTTAATTGTAATGATAACTTTTCACTTAGCGGAATTTGTTGCATCTTAGATGATTTTGGTGAGATTATATATATTTAAAAAACTTGTGATGAATGAACAATTAGTTCAGAATATAAACTAGCTGTGAATTCGATCTCGGGTGTTTCCACTTTGTTTGTATTTACAATTTATTAGCGCTCATTTGATGAGCACTTTGCTTCCTCATTATGATTAATTAGCAAATATATTTGCTTCCTCATAAAGGAAGTCAAAATAAAAAAATCTAAATAGGTCAATCAAAATTTTTGAAATCAAGGAGCCTTTTCTGTTCTTACATGAATTAAGTTATTAAAAAAAGGTTTTCGGTAGAAAACAGATTTTTCAGATTATATAAATGAAAATAACTTCCGTACTCTTCAATACAATGGATTAATATTATAGATAAATCGATTCGTCTTGAATCTGCGAATCTTTTCTATTCTTCAATCAAATTTAAAATATGCGAATTAGAAAAGTTTTACTTTAAAATCGATTTTTCAAATAATATAAATGACCATAACTTCATTACTCTTTCATCAACTATATTAATATTATGGGTGAATCGATTCGTCTCGAACCAAGGAATCTTTTATACTATTGCGTCAATGTTGAATAATGTAATTCAAAGTGTTAAAAAGAAGGTAACAAATATTTGAGAAGTCCTTCGAACAGTTTTGAGATAGATGAAAATAAGCCCTCCAAATGTTATCAATTAATCTGCATCCGTCTCCAAGTTATCGAGTCTAGGGTACGTGGCCCTTATTTTTCACTTTTCGAATTTCTTTGCTCCCAACCCCCAGTTTTGTTCAAATGCCCCAAAAAAGTTGCCTAAAAATTTGGGTAAAATCGGTTAATATTTAGGGGCCGCACAAAAAATATTTAAACACGATATGTTGCGAATAATTCTGTATTTAACTATATTGTTCAGAATTTGTCATAGAATAAGAAACAATCATAAGTTTTGAGGGTACTGACTTTAAACTACTCTTATGGATCCCCAAAGAAAACCTCATAAGCGAAAAATTGGATTTTTACTTAATATTGAGGTTTATTAACGCTTATTGAATTTCTTTCATAAATAATCATTAATCGGTCATTTATGAATACTCAGTTATCTGTTAACTTATTTTCTATTAATTAAAGAATTTTAATGTGTTTAAACATTTGTTTTTTCAGGTAAGTCGCGAAGTGAACGTACTTTCTAGACGTTATGAGTTCTTTAATCAATTATAACAATGACATAGTTTATTTAAATAACTTTTAATTGAAATTCATATTAGATTAAAACAAAATAAAAATCTTTCAATAATATACATTTTTTTAAGCATTTTAAAGTAGTTTCAGAAAACAAATTAGTACTTGCAAATATTAAAATCTGTCGAAATTTTGGTGAGATAAAATGTTTCTCCTGCTCCTTTAGGTAAACTATATAGTCGAACAAACACTTATTATTTAAATAATTTGAACGAGTTGAATTATATTTGAAAAATTTAAATAATCATTTCAACAAATTATTTTCTTGTTATCATAGATTTAAAGTACGTCTAGAAAGTACGTTCATTTCACGACTTACCTGAAAAAACAAATTTTGAAACAAATTAAAATTGTTTAAACAATCTAAAATTAATTTAAAAATGACTGAGTAATTTAGCTTACTTATTAATGATTATTCATAAAGAATAAAACTTTTAAGAGTGTTAATAATCCGCCATATTAGGTAAAATTCAAATTTGTCACTACTTATGGGGTTTTCTTTGGCAACCCATAAGAGTAGCTTTAAAGTCATTCACTCTTATAATTTATGATAAGTGTTTTTGTCTGATGAATCCTGAATAATATACTGAAATACGGAATTATTTGTAAGATATCGATGCCTCCATTTCATACTGCTCCACTTCGCGTTTGGGCGGTGTATCGCTCCTCGTCGCGTTTAGTCACTGTACCGCTCTAGGTCCATTTTACCGATTTCGACTTTTTATAATAACATGAAAAAAAACAGATCATTCTACGTCTTCTCTTAAAATATTATGTATTTGTACAAAGTATTTAAAGAGAGAAAAAATAAAACGAAATTGGTTACTTTCTTCGACTTGCAAAAAAGATAGCTCCAGCTCGTTTGAAAAAATTTACAATCAGTGCAAGAAACATAAAAATGCGAAATAATTATTGATACTGTGCAGAAGTTTCAATTTTTGTGTTCATTTTGTTGATAACGCTGACTGTTGATAGAACAGACAATTTTGTAGGTTGAGATTTGCGGTACTTCGGATCGCAATGGAAGGACGATACGATAAAAGTTCATGTGCCTAAAAGGTTATGTTTATTAAATCAATGGGAAACTTCATGATCTTTGGGTGACTCCTAAATATTAATTGATTTCGCTCAAATTTGGAAAAAAAATTTTTTGGCATTCGAACAAAACTGGGGGGTGAAAGCAGAGAAATTCTAAAAAAAAATCCGCCAAGTATATATAAGAACCACCCTATCCATACACACAGACACACACATACATCCGGATAATCATTCAGAATATTGTATTAGACATTTTTCAATTGGAAAACGTTCATTTGAACTATGAAAAGAAATTTCGGGATGTAAATATTCTTGATTTAACGTCTGGGAAATAACAATTTGGAATTTTAAAGGAAAAACCTTATTTCATCGACTTCTTCCAGACCATTTATCTGGTCTGGAAGAAGTCGATGAAATAAGGTTTTTCTCTAAAAATTCCAAATTCCATTTAAACTAATTAAAATTTTTTCGAAATTATTACCATTATTAAGTTTCCTCTATGGGTGAGCAAAAATGAAGAATTCATTTAAACGAATGCATTGATGACACAAGTGAACAATGTGTAAATTCCGTGCGCTATACAGTTTGTTTTGTTAATTACATGAGCCATTATCGACACCGACCGGAATGCGAACGTTAATGAGGTAACTCGTCCGCGAAGGCAATACCAAAAGAAAATACTGTGACTGAAATCTCAAGTACCTACTCGTGATTTCGACCACGTGCGATACGATGTTAATTGTTACTTGTTGTAGCTTGTTCAAGTGAACGTAACCGTTGCGGTACGCGTACCCAATCGATAACGCTTAACTTGTACGAGTACTGGTATCTATATATGCTACTACGAGGCAATATCAACCTGGCCGAGGTATTTGTTTCCAAATTCGTGGTTGGTACGTTGGCTCATCCTCATTTTTTGCTTGTTCTGCTTTCCCACTTTTTCCTTATAGAAATGCACACACACACACACACACACTCTTTACCTTTCTCTGTATTCACTATTTTTTTCCGACCGTTGCGTTGTGGCATTGGAACTTTTTCTGTTCGCGATTTCGTTTACATTTTCTACCCCCTTTCAGTGGTTACCGACGTATCCTATTCCGCAAAATCGTCTCCCTAATAATCATAACTTTAGACACTGTGGAAAAATTGGTAACCAGATGAAATTTTTTGTCTTTTATAGAAAATTATGACAAAGAAAGGTGGTTATTAAAAAATTTATTTGAAGAAATAGTATATTATGCACCAAGGGAGAGAAGTCCCCTCCCTCTTGATGCATGCGATACTTGTTTATAAAAAATGTATGGTTTCGGATACGATTGGAACACAGTGCGTGAGCTCATAGATGTATAATTTTCATTATTCACCTCTAACGTCACACTTTTGCTCCCTCTGACATCATGCTTGAAAAGCACTACTTTAGTCTAGCCTGACATGAATCGAAAAGCGCTGAACTCATGCATGTGTTATGAAAAAGTATTTTAATTTCAAGAAAAACACTACGCGTGAAAAAAAAATCCTGTAAGTACCTGCATGAATTTTAATATTTTATTTATTTTTTGTCAAGGGTAATCAAAGTTGTGAAATAAAAAAAAATAGTTAAGCACAAATAGAAGAAAATTTGTAAATAGAAGTGTTTTTGAAAAAAAAGAATTTAGGTCACTGTATTAGTCTCAAAAATAATTTTTTTGTTTAATACAAAAAAAAAGCAAGTTCATATTTTAGAGGAATAAAAAAAGAAAAAACAATAGCGGACCCATTATTATCCTTAAATATTGAATATGAGTGTGGCAACGTAACAGTAATAATAATAAATTATTATATTACAGGCCCGCCAAATGTTTTTTTTTCTTTTTTTAATCCTCTAAAACATCAATTTTTTTTCTTATAAAAAAAAAAGAAATTTTTTATTGAACTAAATCATGGAACTAATTCTCTTATTCAAAAATACATCTGGTTATAAATGTTCTGATATTTGTACTTGGCCTCATTTTTTTATTTCACTACTTTGATTACTTCTAACATAAATAAATAAAATATTGAAATTAATGATGAATCCACATACAGTAGTAATTTTTCTGACAACATTGCAATAAAATTGTAATCTTCAGTCGATGTCTTAAATTTGTAAGTAATATATATCATTCAAATTTACAAAATAATTATTCTGAACAATTTCTTTCCTCTCAGAATCTGGTAAAAATCAGTATATAATTTAGTCTATCATAAGTTTTTGTACGCCTATTTTGAAAATTGGAAACTTATTTATGTATAGAAATGCAAAAATAACTTCAAGTTATGTTTATGGATCACTTTTTCCTAAAAATTCGGCAAATGAACACTATTCACTATATTTATGCAAATTTTCATCGAAATTGATCGATTGGTTTTGCCGTCAGGTGCGTCTGCATGAGGATGGTCCAAAAATCCATTCGAATCTTTTTTTCTTCGAATTTTCATGCATATCGCCCCTAAATTTGTTTGAATTCACACAAAAAATGCAGTTATTTTTTTTTGTGAAAAAATGATATTTAGAGGTTCCGCAAGCCTCATAAAGTTTAACACGTATTTCCCAAAAAGAAGACTTTTTTCTAAATTTTATTCAAAATCGTCAATATTCGATAAATCGAGTTGCAATTCAACATTTCTCTTCAGAATTAGCTATAGAATACAAATAAATAATTAATTTTTGAATATTATCCCATTAAGTCTGTTTTATAGCAAATATCATTGTTCGAACAATTTATTGTTACTTTTAATAATATTCTCATTGAATAATGAAAGAAACTTGCGGTTTTTTCTGAAATATTCAATATTTTTGTCCACGTTTTTTTTTAGAATGAGGTAATAATTAATGCAATTTAACAAACCTAATTGTTCATAACTACCCTCTCTTAACTAATTGCTAGAAAGTTGCGGTTTTATCTGAAATTTTAGACTTTGCCTCGGCTTTTCAGTTATTAAAAAATAATAAATAAAGATAAGAGCTAATCATTTTTTATGCAATCTCTTTCTTATTTTCGTGAATATATTTTCCTGAAATAAAACAGAAATTTTAAATATTCGTCAAATTTTCTATATCTATCATATTAAATTTAAATTTTCCTTGAAGTAGTTACTAAGAGCCTTTTTGTTTAAATTATTATTGATATTAATATTATTATTTCTGATTAGTTCCTAACTAAAAGGTCAAAGAAAAGCTGAATATTTCAGAAAAACCTTCAACTTTCTAGCATTACTCTAAGAAAAGATAGTTATAAACAATAATAAATTGTTTAGATAATAATTTTTGTTAACTTGCATTAATTATTATCTCACTAAGTAAAAAATTGACCAAAAGTTGAAAATTTCAGAAAAAGACCGCAACTTTCTGACATTACTACATATAAGAGAAGATGAATATAAATAATAATTTGTTTCAACAATTATGTTTATTGAATTGCATTAATTAATTACTCAATCTAAGTGAAAAGTGAACATAAAGTTGAAAATTTCAGGAAAAAAACCGCAACTATCTACCTGTATTCAAGGAAAGTATTATTACAAATAGAATAAATTCTTTGTTAAACTTAATTTATTGATTATTGCCACGCTCTAACCAAAAAGTTGTGAAATTCGCGAAAATCCGTGACTATCTAACTCTATTCTAAGAGAAAATGATATTAATAATTTATTTAAACATCTAATCATCAATAGAATGTAATATTTCACATATGTATTAGAAAAAATTTGTAATAAAAAAAAAGAAAAAAAAATGATAATTAGCGACAAAAACTTGCACAAACCAATTTTATACCTATAGCGTTTTTTTGAGACCCTATAAAACAGACTTATGGGGGTATGTATACCATTAAGCCATTTCCCTTTCAGGGTAGGCGTGACACTACCCGATTCGAGTAGTGTTTCTAGGTTAGTTTCTTGTAGTAAATAACTACAAGTGTGGGCTCACCACACCCACGATGTGCCAACAGCACTCAGTTTTCTCGAATGGTCACCCATCCAAGTACTAACCGCGCCCAACGCTGCTTAACTTCAGTGATCTGACGAGAACTGGTTTTTTCAGCGTGGTATGGCTGTTGGGTGATATGGAAAAAGTAATTTTTGATTGGTATTCTATGGCTGATTGTAAAGAGAAAGGTTGAGCTTCAACTAGAGTCACCTAATATTGACGATTCTGAATAAAATTTACAAAAACGTCTTTTTGATTGTAGGAAATACGTGTTGAACTTCGTAGGGCTTGCAGAACCTCTAAATATCTTTTTTTTTTCGAGCGCGTTAATTTTTTGTGGATTTGAACAAATTTTGGGGTGATAGGCATGAAAATTATAAAAAAATTGTACTACCCTAGTTTGCATGTTAGAAATCGTTAAAAAATGACAAATTTTTTGTATATATCAATATATTTCAAATTAATTATAACTACTTTTAGAATATGATGACATCCTTCTAAAAAAGCGTACCTGCTATTTCAATAAGCAGCACGGGGATTCTAGATTAATATAAAAATCTATCCCCACCCCCCCCCCCCTTTGTACCGCCACGTACAATTTCTCGTAAAATTAGGGAATATTTGTATCATGGATGATAATATAAAAATTTATTAAAATAAGCAAAAATTAAATCAGATTGAGGTTACAAAATCTTGTGACTTATGGAACTGTAGATAGGAAATAAAGTGGTACATCCGTCTGATATAGAATTTTTTTTAATTTTACAACATTTAAAAAAAGTTTGCTAGAGTCCTAATTCAGATTATACGTCAGATTTAATGAGCCAATAAGATCTATGTTTTTATCTACATCATAAATAAACAATTTACAATAATAATGCATACTTTAAATTTCAATTAAATAAATTATAATTGCTTTAAATTAGTAATTATTTAATTTATAAGTTTTGAAAATTACAAACTCAACCATCGCTTGGTCGGCAATATGCTGAAGCATTTTCAAATCTCTAGGATTTCCAAGCATTACTTTTTGTGTTTAAAATTTGATAAGAAAAATACTTCTGTCGAATAAAACGGTCAGAAAATATAATCTGTAGAACTTAGCATGATAACTCCAACTTCAGTTTGAACTTCAATTTCGATATATTAAATACAAAATTAAATTTGAAAGAGCAGCTTGCAAAAAATATTGCATAAATAAGGGACATTGTTAGCATCAAGTGGAAAATAAAGAGCATAAAAAACACTCATCGTCAGTAAACTGAAAGGACGTATTTTTTAACTTTTGAACTGTCCTCTCTAATTATTTTTGAATTGAGCTTTGTGTTCTATATACTTGACGATATATTATTATTTCAAAACTACATCCCATAATAGGAAACAGAAAAAGCAACAAACGGAGGGGTTTGATTATGGGCAAAAAAAGTAGGATAGAACAATCCACCTTTCTTCTTGGAATTAAATGTCTTTGGAAAGTTTTACTTTCTTCTTTTTATTATTGTGCACAATATCTCTACTTTCATTCTTCTATGCAATTTTTTTCCTTTTTTTTCTCCAGTCGTATACACAACTCTTTAGATGCATAGTTTGGAATGCTGTGGTTGCAACAGACTGGTCAAGCCCCTATTTCACATTCCAGTCTTTTGTATATGAATAAATGAGACTCAAATTTTAATATACGTTTTGGTATATTTTCCCTTTTTTATTTTCATTAAATTCATTTTCCCTCGCCTCACATTTTTTCTTTTTTTTTCGATCCCAAAGTGTCTCTTTACAGGGTTTATTTCATTTTTTCGCTCAATATAATTTTTTTATATGTATAAAATTGGGAAATATTTTGTATTAAATATAGCTTATATAGGATTGAGTAAAAGCACTTCACTCTCTATAAATGCAGGAACTACATTTTCGATTTCATGAAATATTTTGATTAGGTTTAATGTTGACATAATATTATATCATGTTAGAAATGTGAATATATTTTCAAATTTCAGACCGGTAATTTTCTCGCTTTAAATTACTACATAAATCATTATAACAAATCAGTTTTTTTGTGTAACATACTTAAGCCAATATTAAAAGATTTATGAAAGAGAATGATCTAAAAGTCCAAAGAACATTTATCTGTAAGAAGAATCGTATGAATATATTTAACAAAACTATAACAAAACGTTCCGAAGATGCTATTTTTTGTAAAAAGAACTCGAAAACTATAATTGACATAGGTAAAAAGCTTCATAATATTATCCTATAAAATTAATAGGCAAACAATTTCACTCTCTTGATTCGTGTTTCTTATTTCCACAGATTTTGATACAATATCAATTTTTAATGTTTGAAAAAGTTTATTGATATGAAAACATTATTTCAATTTTATCTGATGTTGTGTAAGTACAAATTTTTGTGTTTAATGTTTGGAAACACTGTTTAAGAGGCGTTGAGGAATTGCTCAAAATAAAAAAAAATGTTTATTGAAAAAAAGAGATTTTAACAGTATATTATGCGCCAAGATGGGAACCAGGACTTTTCCGACGAGTACTAAGTACATGAGTCGTGAAAAGTCCCTCCCCCTTAGTACATACAATATTTTTTATAAGAAATGCATGATTTGAGACGTTTTTGTAACACTGGCATGATTTCTGCTCAAATAGAGGAATCTTGAAAATTTCATTTTATTCAGAGTACCCGAAAATTTACAAAATTGGCCCAAATTTTTTGTAATTTTTCGGTAGTTTCTCGTAACTTATAGATATGAGTTTGTCCATTCTTTCAACGCGATCAGCTAATCGTTCGAGAATTCTAATTATTCACATCTGTCATCAATTTTTACTCCCTAGGAAGTGGAAAGTACTTTTAACTTTCTAGGGACTGAAAAGCTGAAATGATTCATGTTTCATGAAAAATAATTTTGTTCTATTTTTTTTCTAAAATTTATCAGCTAGTTGATTAAAAAAAAAAGCTAATTACTTTAAGTCCCAGTCATTTTTCACTTTTCCTCTGAATAATTCATTTTTTCTAAAATCTTTTCAGTAAAGTACTTATATCGAAGCAAGATTTAGTGATGTTTCAAAATCTTAGACAACTTCGTTTAGAATTTATAAATAAAAAAAAAGAGTTTTTTTGTCCTGAAATTCGGAATGAGTAGTCCCCTTTTCGAGCTTCTGCCAATTTTTTGGGATGCCTAGACAAGGCAAATAAAAAAGTACGCAAAATGTCTTATCACGCATGTCTCCCGAACTACAAATTTAAAGTGAAAAATTTCTAAATAATATTAACACTATTTTTAAATATTTTATATAACAGCTTCATTGATATTTTAGGATAAAACTCCAAAATAATTATTTAAAATACTTATAATGCGGGTTAAAAGTGTTCATTTTACACTTAAGAAAATTTTAGGGCAGTTAAAATCGTTTTATCAACGTTCATTCCAAATGACAGTAAATAATTATCAATATTTTTACTTAATATTTTTTTATAAAATGTCCGGTAACGCTCCATATTCATTTATCATTTTTTTAAATTATAGTATAGGATATTTTAAAATGCTGAAGTCAAAATCAAATAAATCGCGACCTTTGGCATCGTGCAAAATTCATATCCATCACAAATATACATTCCTTGATCTCTTAATTTTATATTTCCATACTGTTTTGGGTCTAAAATTGTTAACCTCCTGGCAGCTATCCCCAGTCATTTCTCAGTTTTAAACTTGATATTAATTTGTAATCAAATTTTTAGATAAAACTGCATTTTTCATTTCCAGGAAAAAGCTCTATTATTACCTTTGCAGCTTTTTTATTATTTTTTTTTGTTATTTTTGAAAAGAGGTAAAGAATTCCGATGAGAATCAAAATCTCTTTTATATAATAATGGAAGTTCAGATTCTTAAAGCATGTTAAAGTATTAACGCCGCGGAGTATCATGTTTTGGAAAAAATTATTCTTGTTTTAAGAATTCTTATAACAATGAAAGAATATATGAAGATAAAAGCGATTTAATTTCGTACAAAAAATGAAAAACGTTGAAACAGTTCATCAAACAATATATTTTTTGTAGGAAAAAATTTAGAAGAAATCTTCTTTTTAAATTTTGAATAATTTGGAAAAATGTATTTAAAAAGCTATTAATGACTTCAAATTTGTCTCTCAGATTATTGTCCAATTTCATACGGGGCTATCGGATAATAGGAAATATACATTTGATGAAGTCTGAAAATATTGAAATAAATATAGGAATTTTCAGGATTGACGAAAATCTTCATCCATTATGCAACATACAGATTGAAGGCATATATGTGCAGATTTGAAGCGAACTTATAGTGAATTCACAATGTTCGTAGTTTCGTCTATCTATACGTCTCGTCTACTCTATTTTGTCAGGCAGATAGATGCACGCGCTTGCGCTTTATTTCAGATTTCTGAAGGGTGCAGGGTGCAGAAATTTGCTTGGCAGGGTATGAACAACTCAGAATCCTTTGTCACCAGTGAACCGTATCCTCTGCCGAGATGTCTCAATCGATGTGCAGCAGCTTTATAAGAGCGCTGATGGTATCGCGCGAAGACGAAAATGTAGCTCTTCGCCGCGATATTGCCAACTTCCTCTTTTCAGTTTTCACATCCTGCACTCACCCCTCTTACACCTCTTAAAAAATTCTTTTCTCTCAGCCGACCGAGCCTTTGGGGATCAGAAGAGAAAAATTCTCTCCTCGTAACTCGGCTCCGCATGCCTCTTCGAAGGTAATATACCGGCGAAAAAATATTCCTCCCTGGGGACAGATCGCTTTCGTGGATTGGCCGAGGCGGATGCGAGACACGCTGTTTCATGTCAAAGACAGGACCTTTTTCCACTTTTTATAGATCATCCCTTTGCTCCAACTTTTAAACTTTAATGAGATCAAAGATATATAAACAAAAGATCGATTAAAACTTTACTGAACGAGGCATCGACTCGCGGAATAAGCATGGTAAAAGAATCTAAAAGTGCCCCCAAAGGAAATAGCGTATAATTCTAAATAAAAATTTCTTTGTGTGATAAAAAAAGTTTTGATGGATATAGAAACCGGAAATATTATGCCTAAATATGGTAAGAAGGTAATATAGAGAACTTTTTGCATATAATGGTTTATTACATAATAAATAAGGTTATTGCAGCTAATGCAGATTCAAGGGAGAAGTCGATTGCTTTTTGCAAGAACCTGAAATTAACATTGCTAAAAAACAACTCTTATAATTGCATAATAACAACCTTTAGCAACGCTTAATAATAATCATCCCTAGCAATAGTCCGAAACCACACACAAAACACCACCGCTCTTAGCAAGGGTAGAAAACAAGGCACTGACCAGTGTACAGAATTTTCCGTAACTTTAGTCCTGAGCGAGCTGGAAAAAGGGTTAGTTTACGGAAAATTTCTCAATGGTAGACAGTTCGTAAAAACAACGCTTGAAACGGTAATAATAACAACAATAATAATAACTCTTAGGAACAAACAACAACTCCCGGCAATAGTTGGTAAAAAACTTGACTCATTCTCAAAAGCAATCTTTGGCAACGATTAGTAATTATGAAAATTAGATTGTCTCAGCAACAACCCTTAGAAACGCACAATAACAAACCTTAACAATGGCCAATTAGAACTCCTAGTAACGGTCAAGAATGATGTCTAGTAATGTCCAATATTTATAATCCCTAACAGGGTAAATTCAAACCCTTAGCATCGCTTATTAATTAATTATTAAAACTCGTAGCAATTGTCATGAAGGTCTCTTAGAAACGATTAATATCAATTCCAGCATCTATCAAGAAAAATCGTTAGCGAGGGTCAAATTATATTAAAAATGCACAATAAAAAATCTTAGCAAGGGCAATAATAACCTTTATCAACCCCCAATAATAAAAACCCCAGAAATAGTCAATTAAAGACCCTAGCAGCGATAAATAACAACACTTAAAAATGATAAAAAGCAATTTGTAGCAACCAACAAGAACAATCCACAGCAATGGTCAATAACAACGCCTACCGACGAAAAATGATTATCCTCGGAAATGGATAATAGCAACTTTCATCGACCATCAATAGCAAATCATAGCATTGGTCAAGAAAAATCGTTAGCAACGGTTAAATTTACCAACCCTAAGATTCCCTACTGAAGCTCGATGACCGTTGCTATCATCCATTTGCGAGGAGAATCACTCCTAAAAATACGGTTGGTAATAATGGGTTAAGGGGGGTGGGGAGTGGAAGTGACGTGAGAAACTTAGATAACGTTTACTACGTTTCCTGATGATAAATTTGAACAAAGTTTTCGAATTTTATTCATATTCATATTCATATTTATTGAAACCCCAGCAGTTTTAACACCAATTACAGGGTTTCTTTTAGCCTCTATACATGGTTAAAATATATTATGTGTCTACATATCACCCTTAAAATTCATAGAGTCAGATTACAGTATTTTATTTTTCCTTTAATTTCTACTAACAAGAGAGGACGCGAGATGGACATCGCCGATTCGACTGAGGCTTTGCAGGATGAAAGTGCATCAAAATCCATTAGGGGCGTATTTTTCTTTCGATCTAATGGGCCTTAGTTTCCGAGATATCGAGGTTTGAGTATTTGCGCTCGAGCGCTCGACTCGCCACTGCAGAGCGGGGGCCCCGTACTTGGCGCTTACTCACAGTCCGACACTAATTTTGTGATTAACCGAAATTCCACAGGGTTTCTATGTCATTTCTATAGGATTTTTTTACGTGGATTGCGAATTTAAAAACGAAAATAACCAATCACGTCAAATTGAAAAAAAAACGGGTTTAAAAAGTAAAAACAAAAACAAAAAATCATTTTTGTCCCTGATTGGAAAAGTTGTGAAACACTATATAGTCTGGCGGATAGTGGCTATTCTTAAAGTGAATAATGCAAATCATGTCACGAACAATTTGATATTTTTTAGGTAAATGAACCCTCAAAAACTTTTTGAAGACGAGAGGCATCCGCATGTTATTAAAAATATATTATTATATTTTCCGTTTAAACTATGCAAGATACGGAAATGTGTTAAGAACCCAAATTGTTCATCTCAAAAATATCTATGAATTTATATTATATATTTTTTTTTGTTGAAAAACAATATATAAGCTTGGTTTTATACTTTTGTCGAATACTATTTCTAAATATTTACCATTATAAAAAATAATTCTATTAAAAGGCATAAATAAAGATAAAGATAATAAAACTATAAGATACGAAAAAAGTTTGAACATAAAATTATTTACCTTAAAAAGATCTACAAACTTTTCTTCAGACTATTTTTTAATAGGAGGCATATTTTTTTAATCGTAAAAAATAACATTAAAATTCAAAAATTATGAGAATGTGTCCACACAGTGGGTAGAATTTTTTATAACAAGAAAATGTCCCAAAAGAAGCTACAGAAATATTTTCAGCTCCTTCATTAAAAATTTATTTTTCACATAAATTTTTACGAATAGCTGATAAATGGTTTTTTTTAAGTAAATCATGTAACTTATTTATAATTATCACCTCATTTCAGTTTACTGAAATTGATTTAATTGATCAATGTATACACTTCAATTGAATAGGACTTCATGTTTATCACTTTCATTTAGCAAGTAAGTTCGTATAAGTTTTTTTAATTGTGTCTAGGTACAATAAATCCATTATCTCGATTGCATCTCACCCTAAAAACATTTCCCAGGGTGCCAAAAATATTTTAAAAATGCCTCAGTTTCTGATACGAAATGCTCTAAAAAAGAAGAAAGTGAATAACATAAATTTAATTACCAATGACTTTAAAAAAAATGTATCCAGAAAGTAATTCTGGTTAAAAATACTTTTTTTAATTCGTTATCTAATGCCTTTCAATAGAATTATTTGTTACAATAAAATATATTTACAAATTATATTCAATAAAACTAAAAATTCAAGTTTATAAAATATACGTGTGATTATTCTTTTATCTTGAGACATCGAAATATCTCAAGAAATACGCATCTAACGAAAAAAATGTCCGTCGTAAAAACTTTTTATTTTTGAGGGGGAAAAACGACCCTGCAAAAGTTTATCCCACACCTCACCCCCTGGGGGCGGGAAGGGGGTAACTTTAAAATTTCAAATGAGAACCTATATTTTTTATTACAGCTTCAGATTCACCATCAAAAAATACGCCAATTTTATTTGAAAAGTTTTTTTCGATTCATGCCAGATAGCGCTGCATTGGGGAAAAATGACATAGTTGACTGGGGTCCCCGCTCTCCAGTGACGAGCCGAGCGCTCGAGCGCAAATACTCAAACCTCGATATCTTGGAAACTAAGGCCCATTAGATCGTAAGAAAAAATACACCCCTAATGGATTTTGATATACTTTCATCCTGCAAAGCCCCAGTCGAATCGGCGATGTCCATCTCGCGTCCTCTCCTCACTGAAAAAAATGGTTTAGCTGTCCCAGCTAGAAGTTTAGCTGGATTTCGTCTTCTAAGAAAATTTAGCTGTATTACCTAAATTTCTAGCTGTGTTACCTAAATATCTAGCTGCTTTAGCTAATTTTGCCACCTAGAAATTATCTAGATAAATTATCTAGATAATTTCTAGGTGGCAAAATTAGCTAAAGCAGCTAGATATTTAGGTAACACAGCTAGAAATTTAGGTAATACAGCTAAATTTTCTTAGAAGACGAAATCCAGCTAAACTTCTAGCTGGGACAGCTAAACCATTTTTTTCAGTGTGTAAGTATAAATTGTATTGCAATTGCGTTGAATTTACTATGTACTATGAATTTACTATTTACTATATTTATGGCCAACGGTCATACCACGCTGAAAAAACCAGTTCTCGTCCGACCACTGAAGTTAAGCAGCGTTGGGCGCGGTTAGTACTTGGATGGGTGACCATTAGAGAATACTGCGTGCTGTTGGCACATCGTGGGTGTGGTGAGCCCACACTTGTAGTTATTTACTACAAGAAACTGTCCACCTAGAAACACTACCCGAATCGGATAGTGTCACGCCTACCCTGAAAGGGAAATGGCTTAATGGTATATAATGGTATACTCATTGTAGAGTTAAACAAATCAAATGATTCAATGTGAGTCTTGCACAAATCATTCATCAACCTACACATATCCTGTGTCGGAGAGTTGTAAGAATTACATGCCTATTCATTTTTAATATAGAAAGGCTCTTGAGATCGTGTATCAAACTGAGGCACTCGAAAATGAAGTCTATTAAGTAGAAATGGACAGTTAATTTTACCTTGTAATATTTTAAATAGCATTTTTAGGTAGTGAAGTGATCTTTTATCTTTTAATGGCATTATATTAAACCTTGCATAAAGTATATAAATTGTATAGTATTTATATTATATTATATAAATTGTATAATACAATTAGTATAAATTGTATAATATAATTTGTATAAATTGTATAATATAATTTGTATAAATTGTATAATATAATTTGTATAAATTATATAACGTTATTAACGTTTCCCTTTTCTTAAAACTCTTACACGTCCTGAACAAATATCCAAGCATTTTGCTGGCTTGTCCACTCATTATTTCTTTATGATCCTTAAATCTCAATTGCGAGTTAAAATTTATCCCTAAATCGCACGTGGATTCTACTCTACTCAATTAGGCTTTATTTATTTCGTAATTAAAGATTATTGGAGTCAAAGTTCTGGGATACGTAACCACTGATCTTTTTTGTAGATTAAGGGGCAGCTTATTCTTCAAACACCATTAATAAAAATTGTCCAGATCATTTTGGTATAGGACTTGATATTTTGGTTTTATTTATCGAAAATACTATGAAAAAAATCATAAATTCCAATTTTGAGCCGGACGACACGAAATACGGGAAAAATTCTGAAAAAAAGGAATTATAGCCTTTGAAAAGTCCTATACATTTTTAGAACCATTTTTTGATAGGACTTGTCAAGTATGTTTTATTTGTCGAAACTACCATGAAAAAAATTGAAAATTCAAATTTTGAGCCAAACGACGTGAGATACGGAGAAAAGTTCTTCTGATAACAAGGCGAAAAGTTAAGTAAAAAAAAACTTTATAAAAGTAGCTTTTTGTAAAACGGTTGAAAAAAAGTTCAGAGGTTGGGCACTTGAAAAAGAAGAATAAGATAGAAGTCATGTATACAGAGAGTCAATTATCTGGTTTTGAGTTGCCAATCTTCTTATTACTATATTAAAAATAAGATTTCGAACAAATGCTTTTAACACAACATGTATTTGATTTTTTAGGATTTTGTAATGCAAAAAGCTCATTTTCCGCAACATTGTTAGTTTTTAAGTTCTGTACTCCAACCCTTCAGTTATTATTGGGAACTGAACTACCTAGTAATACGAGAAAACGCAGAATAAACGTGAAATTTAATAATCACAAGCCCTACCAATAATCAATAACAACCAGTAAAAGCAATAAATAATAATCTCCGAAGCCAGTAAACAGCCACTGTTAGCAAACATCAATAACAAAACCCTAACAACAGTTAATAACCTCCCTAGAAATGGTAAATAATTACCCAGAGAAACGGTAAATAGTCATTTTTAGAAACCATTAATAACAAATCATAGTATCGGTTAAGAACTATCTGCAACGACGATCAATAATTATAAACCTTTAGGGTGAAAAAACCTCACCAATGGTTAGGCAGACACTTAGAAACAATTAGTAGCATTGGCTAAGAACATTCTTTTAATAAAAAAAGACCTAGCAACGATAAATAACAATTCCTAAAAACGGTAAATAGCAATTATCAGAAATCATTAGCAATCCCAAGCAACGTTCAAGGAAAATCCTTAGCTACAGTTAATAATTGAAACCCGTATATAAAAACACAATAATAACCTTAAGTAACTTGTAAACACAAACATTATGAAATTAATTGACAAGCCCTAGCAGCGATCGATAGCAATCCCTAGAAACTATCAATTCGCAATTTCCAGGGGTTGTTATTGGAATTTATAGGAAGTCTTTTTGATCTTCTCATTGATAATTATTAAATGTTATCAGTAATTATTATTGAGACATTAAATAATGCTGAAACTATCAAACAATTATTCGATATGGATCCAAATCTTTGCTACAGCATAGAACTACGTCAAAAATTATACCCTGTAGCAAAACATTATTCTGACACGTTTTTCATATATTAACGGCCGCAAAAGTATATATATATATATATATATATATATATATATATATATATATTATGGCCAACAGCCATACCACGCTGAAAAAACCAGTTCTCGTCAGATCACTGAAGTTAAGCAGCGTTGGGCGCGATTAGTACTTGGATGGGTGACCATTCGAGACTACTGAGTGCTGTTGGCACATCGTGGGTGTGGTGAGCCCACACTTGTAGTTATTTACTACAAAAAAATATCCACCTAGAAACACTACCCGAATCGGGTAGTGTCACGCCTACCCTGAAAGGGAAATGGCTTAATGGTATACAAAGATTTTCTAAGTCCATTAAAACATGAAAAATGGCCTTTATCTGTTAATTCAAAAGCATTAGGAAAAATTAATAGAAATGGCACAGATTAGGTTTAAAAATATTTTAACAGAGTTTATTTGAATGAATTGTCCCGTAATTTCTTTAATAGGTCTTTAGGTTGTGACTAATAATGTCGAAGAAAATATTTATTAAGTTATTTATTTAATCATATTGGTTAGATTTTCTTTTCTACGTGTGGTTAGAACTTTTTTTTAGATATTTTTCCTTTAAACCAATTTTTATAATCCGTTAGTGGGTTTAAGGTATTATTGTATTATAGCGAGTTTTCCACGGGAGCTTTAAACTCTGCTAACACATAATACCACAATGAAATTTGAGTGTGCTTATCCCCTCTTTATTTTAGTACGCATTTGATGCTTTTTAGAAGAGGCTTTAAAATTTCTGTTCTAGTATTATAAGCCGACTCAGAAAATTCTACTTTGTGATTTCCGCAGCGATTAAATTTCCCTTGGTGCAGTGCCGAAGCACAATTATTCCATGCATTCTAAACCGTGATCATTACAAAATGATCCCGAGTTTCAACTCACTTTTCGTAATTCTATTATATTTTGTAGATTCCTTCTTTTTATCATGATCTTGATAAGCTACAAGTAAATTAAAAACTATAATTTGTTTAACCTTGTTCAAACAAAAGATTGCACTACTTTACTGCAAATAGAGTTCGCTAATGCAAATAACAAAGAAGTCATATTAATAAAAGATGAAGTTTTTCCAATTTGTACGGACAGTTGAAAAACTCATCTGAATAACTTTTTTATGCATAACACAGAAGCGCCATTTGGCAAATTTTATTAATTTCACTATATTCTGGCTTGCATCCAGCGAGTTATTGATCTGCCTCGAGAATACTTTTTGTCTTTGTCGAGATGAATAGTGGAATATAACATGAATGGAAAAGTGAATCACGAAATGTGATTCAGGATGTGAAAATGAAGAATCTGAATTTGAAAATTTCAATGCGCTTTGGGGAATGCACCAATTCGAAATAAAATTAGATTTTGTAAAAAAGAGCGATTTGAAAGGTTTTTTCTTTAAATGTAACTTTTTTATTTCACGGGATATCGAATACAATTTTACATTTGATGAGGTTTCCATTCTTATTCGCGATATTGGATTTTGAAGATTGCAGTATATGCAATTCTCTGCATATCCGGGTCAGCAAAGGAACTCGTCACCCAACATGAACAGCGAGTATCAAATATTTAGAAGGAACAATGGAAATACTTTTATTAGTTGTGAGATACTTGAACTTATCTGAATCCGAAAATAATTTCCAATGCAAAAGTACACACTTCTACGACAATAATAGTAAAAACGCTAAAATTACAGAAAAAGACATAGTAAACGTATTGACAGTCTTTTGCCAATTTCTTAAATCAAAACGATTAAAAGCTACTACTTTATTTTATAATATCATAGAAGGCATATTGAAACGACTAGAACTGTTTGAAATAAAAATGTAACTTTAAGAAATTGGAGAATCTTTTGCGAATCTTTAAAATTACACTGTTAAAAATGTTTGCAATTTTAATATACATTTAATATACATTTGTATATTAAATCTAAAATCTAGGTATACCAAATCACCATTAAGAGACTATTTTATTAAATTTCATATACCGCATATTGATCATTTATCAGGAAAGTCAGATATTTGCACTTTACACAAATTAAAAACAATTTTGGCAGCAATTTTCAATTATAAATAATCAAACATAATATTTTCTCCTAGATAAATATAAATTACACTGGTTTTTGAGAGAAAAGTTCAATTAAACAAATAATTGAGAAACCTAACCTCCAAGCACCTGTACTCACGTTAAAATTCTAACATTCACAGCGAATTTTAGAAAGAATTCCACCCGTACGTTGCACTTTAATTGTAAGTAGGAATTAAGTCGACGAATTCAAGGTTATTCCTTTATTTTTTAATATTTGACAGGATCTGAAGGAATCAAAGAACTTGTTGTTTTCACGCACTCTGATTTACCTACTTTAATATACATGTATATTAATTTTACAACATTATGGTATATTAAAATTAATGTACGGTATGTGCAAATGACTTTACTCACATGTATATTAAATTTCGACTAGATTTTTTTAACAGTGTATGATTAGATGATGTTTTTAGATGTTGACCAAGTAATTGAATTAAGTATGAAGGTGTTAAATTCTGTTGGCCTGCTGGTGCCTTATCTTCTTATTTACTTTAAAATTATGCATAATATGCATAATTGTAAAGATTTACAAAAAATTACATACATATCATGTTATAAAAAAATGCTTAAATAGAGAATGGTGAAAATGAACTGTCGATAAAGTTTGATATCAATCAGCTAAATAATTTAGAAGAATCGAAATTCTATGTTTGTTCCCTGATTGTCGGTTATATTTGCTTACATTTACCACGTTTCCGGTATTTTTGTGATAAGAGTTCGAACTTTCAAATAAAATATTTAACAATCTCATGACATAATGATGTTATCACCGCAATTACTGAACTTGCGTCAGTTAGTATTAAGATCAATTAAAATTTCACTTCAATGCGACTTATGAAAAATTTGTATTTTTATTTTATGAAATTTAGCTATAAAAAAAGCAAATTAAAATTTTTGTATTTAAAAATTACACATGGCTTTTTCCGAAAACTTAAATTTATAAAATATATATAGACTTTTGAATCTTCGAAAAGGGGTGCAGTTCAAAAACGGGTGATTTTATTGTCCGAGTAAAGTATCTAAATACAGACTTCACACTCTTTCTCCTATAATTCCCCTATTCTCCTCTTTACCTCTTTTTTAAAGAACTCCTTTTTCCCTGCTTTTCAAGAAACTTCGGGGCTGAACTCCCGGCAAGTCAAATTGCGGGAAGTCATATGTGTGACATTTTGTTGTAAATTCGTCTTTTTTGGTGAAAAATTAATTTTCTTGATTGAAAATTCAACTACTTGGTAGAAAGTTGAATCAATGTGTTAAGAATTTTTTTTATTAATGGAAGATCCATCTCTTTTGTTGAAAATTTAACTGCCTATTTTGTTGAAAATTCGTTTTTTGACTGAAAATAAAGTATTCCAACTGCAAAAACTATTCTATTTTTGGTTGAAAACTCATTGTCTTTTAGTTTAAAATTCAACTATTTTGTTGAAGATTAACTTTTTTGTTGAAAATTCTATTATTTTTGTAGAAAATTCCACTATTTTGTTGCAAATTCGAATTTTATTGGTTGAAAATCGGTTTTTTGAACTGAGAACTTAACTATTCTATAAGGAGATGAAAACTGAATGATCTTAGTTGAAACTTCAACTATTAATTTTTTTATTAATAATTCATCTTTATTGGAAAAAGCTAATCTTTTGGTTGCGAATTTCACTGCTTAGTTCAAAATTAAACCGCTTTGTTGAAAAGTAATTTTACTAGTTGAAGATCCATCTCTTTAGTCAAAAATTTAACTATTTGGTTAAACTTTTTTTTTTGCAAATCTATTTTTTCAACTGAAAATTTAACTATTTCATTATAGCTGGAACACTGATAGTTTTTTTCTTGAAAAATAACTTTTTTTGTTGATAAGTCAATTATTTTCGTAGAAAATTCAGCTATTTGGTTGGAAATCCGATTTTTTTGTTTGTTGAAAAACAATTTTTTTTTAACTGGGAACTAAATTATTCTATTTTTAGTTGAGAATTGATCAATCTTAGTTGAAAATTGTTTTTTTTTCGCTTAAAAATTCAACTTTTTTTTAAGCTTCTTCTTTCTGGTGGAAATTGAAAATTCAACGGTTGTGTAGAAAATTCCTATTTTGCGGTTAAAAATTCAACTGTTTTGTAGAAAATTCGTCTTTTGGCTTCGCAAATATACAATTTGGTAAAAAATTTAACTATTTGTTTAAAAATCAACTTTTTGGTTAAAAATTCATATTTTCGGGTTGAAAATTCAACTATTCCGTGAATAATATATGCATAATACTTTAGATGTTTAATATTATCATACCAATATAAGACATACCCCAATAAAATTATTCTAAAAATATGAATTACCTTTCTACAGTTACTGTCGATGACTTTAAATATTTCTTTACAAAATAAATATGATCATAATTAAAATATGTAACCCCAAATGACAACAAATGACAGAAGCTACCAAACGTATAACGATCATCACTGATGAGGGTTTTGTCTGTCTTGAGGCGAATGTGGCTCTGCGGTAGGGATTGAGAATGTACTTTTTTATTCAAAAACTTTGACACGTGAAATGCATGGAGGCTTGGGGAGCCTGAGTGAAAGTGAAAAAGTTACATAACCGCCTGCTTCTTTTGAGAGCAATTTGAGCTGTGAAGACTGCTAGAATATTATGTTTGTATGTTTTGTGTTTTATCGTAGGCACTTATCTAATAAAATTAAAGAAAAAATTTTAACCTAAAAGTCGAAGGCTGTGCCACGTTACCCTGGGGGGTTCAAGCTTTTTGTGATGATCTGAGACGAAGAAGGCAAGGGGTGGAAAAAGTGTTCAAAATAGCGTGAAGTAGTCTTTAAACGATCCCAAATTTGTTTATATTTTACGATATTAGAAAGTCACTTATATTTAGTGTACATGATCTTTTAGGTCTGACAGTTGAAAATAAAATTGAAATGAGAATAACATCAAGCTTAATTTGAATATTATAACTAGTATGGACAGTGAAGATAATTTTCACCTGCTACTATGTATGTTTACTAAAATTCGCTGCCGACAATCTTAAGATTGCTTTTCGAGTGTCTTAGCGTTAGAATGATTTAGGTTTATCTTAAGAGGCATATAGTGTTCATTTCTTGTCACATTTCAGTGCTCAAGCAAGCAACCCTTTTACCTCGTGCAAACGAAGTGCTCAAAGCCGAAAGCTAGATCAAACAGCCTCTAATCAGTAGGTTTGTCATGTTCTACTTTTCTACGCGACGACACCGTGATGCAAGCAACAACTAGAAGAAAACGTCTGACGCTTTTCTTGAGCGCAATCAGAAAAAAAGTAAAAGAAATAAGCGAGGAACCGTGGACAGCAATTTTATGCCGTGTATACCGTGTAAATAAGAGCTTCAAATAGAATCACAGTGCGCTTCAGTATAGAGCATGCAAAACACGAGAAAAATTTCCCTTATTGCTGCAGACTGAAATACATTAATGAGAAACAATTTTCATATTTGCATATCCTATTTTAGATATTGCAATTTTCATTTCACGAATCAATATGAAAGACAAACTTTTATTAATTTTATATGTCCACCTGGTTGCTCTGAAAACAGAGAAAATAGGGTAATTTTTCACGAAAATCGAGGAATAAATTCTTTTAAATAGAATTAATGTGCAGTACCATATTAAATCATAGTTTCTTTGAAAATAATTGATTAAAGCAATAGCTAATGACAGCCACTTTCTTCTAAGAACAATAAGAGATATAATTTTTATGTTGCAGTAAAAGAGTTGATAACTAATTTGTTGTTTATTCCAAATGTCCTCTTTATCACACTACCCTGTTATCACACTTACCTCTATCGGCACTACATAATTTTTATCTTATTTTTAGAATTTTAGATGTATAAACTTATGACGAATTTTTTCAACCGGATTCTTAGTTTCCGCTTAAAAAGAGATAAACGCAATTCTCTCTTATTTTATGGCTTTTTATGTCCCATGCTCATTTAATAAAAAGAAAAAATATGAATAACCAAGAAATATTGTATATATATAAATATTTTTTTTTCTCGAAAAACATAAATTATAATTCGAAAAAGATTCTACATTCCAAATTATAAGGATTGCATCACAAAAATTACCAAAAATGTGTAAAGAAGAAAATTTTCTATTTTCTCCACTATTTTTTCTATATAAACAATATATAAAATTTTTGAAGCTTCTCTATCGAATAAAAAGATAAATAAAGGAAACCCTACAAATCCTCTATATTTCAAAGCTATTAAATTCAAAATCTTTTGAGCCTGAAACTTAAGAGAGCTAAATTTCAAAAGAATAAATTTATAAAGTGATCTCAAAGCCTTTGAATTTGAAGCCAGCCAAACGTTAAAGCGACCGAATTTCAAGGCTTTCAAATCTAACTAAAGAAATTCATAAATTTGAAGCTTTTAAATCAAACAAATAATCTAAAAAGAGAAAATCGTAGTTATTAGAGAAAAATAATAGCATGCTCTCTATGACAATATGGAAATGCACGAAATGTCTTCAAATTGAAGAAAACCAATTTTAACACCCACCTCGAAAGTAAAGACTTCCATTCATCTTAATGATGTGCAAAGTGCTTCAATCCAGCATAGTATGTTTGAATAATATTGGCGCATGCGAATTTTGAAATGCGTATATTTTGCGAAACGACGCAATGGACGCGCATGCGCACTTTAGATGTAAGCAACTTTGTACACCGCACAAATAAAAATATTCTTGAAAATTATTTTCAAATCTTTCGATGCAATTTCATTCCTAAAAATAAGATAAGTTTACAGAATCTGTTGAGACAATTAAATAATGAAATAATATTTAAAGCCCTTAAATTTCAAAGCGTCAAAGCTTGAAGGTCTTGAATTGTATAAAACTTTGCCCGCTGCGCGGGCACATTCTAATCACGGGAAGCTCGCTTTGCTCGAAAGTTTGAGCTCGGGGCGCGCGTCTATAAGATTTGGCACTTCGCGCTGGATAATATATTTACATTACGCTTCGCGCTCGGTCTTTGTACTTTCCCCGAATTTTTGCATGGACCATTCAAAATTAATGGTCAAACCATTGACCACTATAATTTGGTGATGATAAATTCTATTTTGTTGAAGCTCCTTCGGCTTTAACGCAGACATGCCCAACTCGGGGAAATTCCCTGCGAGAACACATGTTCCGCGTCCCTACTCTTTCTCCTAGAGAGCGAGAGATGTGGTAGACGCATGCGCGTGG
>CAKNYM010052847.1:141966-177150 GCA_932195095.1 Andricus curvator
CTCGCTCTCTAGGAGAAAGAGTAGGGACGCGGAACCTGTGTTCTCTCAGGGAATTTCCCCGAGTTGGGCATGCCTGCATTGGCGAATATGCACGTTCTTATAACGTGTCTCGTGCTTCGCACTCGATTAACGTATGTTCAAAACGCAGCATTTTCAATATAACGTTAAAGTCATAAAATTATTTGAACGCAAAATAGTGACTTATAAAAAAATGGTTGCAAGCAAATTTGTATATCTAGTATAGATGAACAATTTTTTAATTGATAATTTGATTTTATCTTCTGTCTTTTTCCCATAAATCAACGTTCTTAATGTTCAATGTTATTTATCTCGATTAAATCGAAAACTATGCATTTTATCAAAAGACGGTCACTAATAAATTTGTAGACCTTTCTTAGATAAATAATTTTGTTCATAACATTTTATTGTATCTTTATGTCGTTTCTCCAAAAATCTAATTTTTGTATTTTTAGTGTTATTTTTCATGATTAAAACGAAAACTACGTGTCTTATCGAAAAATAGTCAATAACAAATTTGTAGATCTTCTTTGGATAAAGAATTTTTGTATATTTATTTCTTCATATCTTGCATATCTTGCATTATATGTTGACCTAAAAATGGATTTTTTTCGTAGTTTTTCAGTGGATAAAACAAGAACGATTGGTCAAAAATGACTGGGTAACGATCTCGGCCTTTCAATTTGTTTCCTAAAAATGTGTGTCAAAGCGCAATCCAATCGAACTAATTTTTCCTAAGTTATATGGTATAGAGATAACAACGACGACAGACAGACAGACACCAACGTAAAACCTGTTTTTGGATTTAGGAGATCTCAAAACGTGGAGATTTACTGAAATCCGCGATAGAAATGTGTAGATCCTTTTAAGATAAATAATTTCGGTGGGGTAGGACGTGGTCAAAAGGGCCAAAATTTACTTTTTTCACAATGTGTCCAAACTAAATTAGGTATAGCCTTGGTTTTTGAATTAAAACATATGTAAGACATTAAAGTTCCAAATTATACTCATAATAAATTTATATGCATTCCCTCTATTACGTTATATATTTTTTTCTAAACGCTGTGTAATGGTACTTCTTGACCCACATGTGGGGCGAAAAGTTCATAGCGGTGGGGTAAGAAGTACCAACATAAATGAAACAAAAATTTTTATTTTGAATTGCACAGAAGGAACTCACAGTACATAGAAATAAAATGATATAAGTGCTTATAGACAGCTAATATGCTTAGAGACTTATTCATCGTCATTTTCTCAATTGATATATAGACGACAATTTTCGATTGCCAGTCCAGAAACACACTTTTCATGAGCCCAGTTTTTGCATATACGTGACACTGGATCCATTGCTCGTCTGGGATGCTTTCAGAATAAGCTTCACAACAGGCAGACGGTAATCAATTTTTTTTCCACAGCTAGTGATTGTGAAAAAGCCTAATGCCATACAAACTCTTGGGTAGAAATTGCCACTTAGCACTTTTTACCCCCACTCAATCATATGATTCACAATCAAAATTTCTGAAAAAACACCAAATATTTTGAACAGTAAGCTATCTGCACTAGAAGAATACATAATTACGCATCAACTTACACCTACTTCAAGACAATGGCACGTAAGAATAAGTGTTGGTACCCAAAAGAAACGGTGATCATAGAACTACTTTCTGCATAAAAAACAACTAAACCTTAGCAACGATCTCAAAAACAGCTTTTAACAGCTGCCAACGGTTATCAAGAGTTTATGGTGATTCGGCCGATTGACGGAAAATGTCAGGTCGAGTAACAAATTATTTCTTTTGGTGTTATCGTATGTAGCACTTTTTCCCCGTGGCACTTTTGATCCCGCTCTACCCTACTTAACATTTTTCGTATCTTGCCTAGTTTCGCTGAAAAACGAAAAACATGTTAATAACATTTTTCACAATTAAAACAAAAACTATGTGGGGTATCAAAAATTATTCAAACTGAATTTGTAGATATTTTCGAGGTGGAGAATTTTTGTTGTTAAAAATTTTCCAATCTGGTATAGTTTTTCTGGAAAATAGAATTTTTTATTTTTTAAACAGAATTTTCGATAGATAAAACAAGAACAGTCGTTAAAAAATATCTGGTTAATGAAATCGTCCCTTCTCAAAACAGTGTCCCACAGGGTAATCCAATAGGATAATTCCTTTGAAAGAGAACGACGACAACAACAACATACACCGAAATACACTCATCTCCCAATTCTGGGCCGGCCTTGGGTATGATCGGTCCAGAATTGGGTGTGTTTTTAAATGTCAACACTCAGGACCGCATATGTAATCTACTAGTCTCTGAACCTGTCACAATATGTCACAGCAGCGCCCAGAGAAGTGCGATGTAAACAACTGCTGATACAGCACTGACTATCCGAGCGTATAGGCCATCAAGGGACGCTCAGGCGGGGGGGGGGGGGGGTAGTCAAGTATGGAGCCGGCCGAAGATCGGGCGGTCCAGAATGGGAGATGAGTACATAAAATCCATTTTTTCTCTACTAGTGAGTCCGAAAACGTAGAGATTTGATGAAATCCGCGAAAGCCGATTCTCACATAAAACCAATCCGTTCTCAGTGAGATGAGAATGTAAAATTAAAAAATTCGCGAACATCAAAATAATCTCACCAAATTTTTCATTAACGCATACACATTTGAAACTTAATGTGATAGCAGTTGCCAACTTTTTGTATAGCAGCGATATGAGAGTTTATTGATTGTGTAAGAGGCTATATCATCGGCTATATTATATTAAATTCAACCTTTGCCCTAACATAAAATCTCAGCGAAATAAAGGTATGTTATGGGATATTATCTCTATTATTTGGGAATTCAGTCGTAAATATAAGTAAGTCTGGCAGAGCACATGAAACTGGTAATAGGGTTCGAGTACTTACGCACGGCATGGGCACGAGCAGCTCTCTTTTACTGAAGCGCTGTGGAAATTTTATTAGCGAGATTTTCCTACCTACCGATCTCTTGGTGGGCGTGATTCCTTTTCAAAGACGAGCGAAGGTGAAACCCAGGCGAACAGACTTCGGCAGCCAATATCTTGGAGTGCGACTTAACCCTGATCCTGCCTTTATATCCACTGAATTTAAATAATGGAGACTGGGCTAATTCGCCTCTTGCGGTAGTCAACCTCCTGAATCATGAAATTTTATAGGTAGGATATTGTAATCTAAAACACTTAAAGCAACTTTAAAAAATGATTTCACAAAATACACAATTTTCTTAGCGATAGTTCAAAAGCCCAATTCCCAAGTTTCTCCAGCGATTTTGACATAAGAGGTGCAAAATTTTGAAACTTTAACCAAATTTAGTTTTTAATTTTGTTCAGTAGAAAAAAAAAAGTAAAAGTAGGCACTGCGCGCCTAAGTGTATGACGGACGGATGAACGGGCACCCGATCGAAACTATAACTATAAATAATCTCTTTGTTTAATAACCATCCAGTTTACTAAGAAAAACGTTCTAATGAGTGTAAGAACTTTTTAAGAAGCTTTTTTGGAAATGGGAAACGAGGCCGTTCAGAAACTCCGTTACACTGCTAGGATGTCTGGGGGGGGGGTAATAGATTTTATGAAGATCTATAACGCAGGAGGGAGGGGATAATGCAAGATGTGAAATCACACACGAAAAATCTAAATGTGAATAACGATTTTTTGAAATGCTCAAAGAAATGTAAATTACTGTTTTTATTTTGCACTCTTTCCCCTGGTCCCCTCTTTCCCCTTATTTTAAATAATTCCTTTTTTCCCCTGTTTTCAAAACACTTACCGCTTTTCATTTGTTCCGATAATTGCGAACTGAATTAATAGAACCCAATAAAAAAAAATTTCGTTGAAAATAAATTCTTTTTAAAATTCAGTCACTTGGTTGAAATTTGAACTACTTTGTTAAAAATTCATGTCATTAGTTGAAGATCCACTTCTATACTTGCAGATTGAACCATTTTGAAAACTCGTTTTCTTTTTGTGAAAATTCATTTTTGTAACTAAAAATTTAACTATTCCATTATTGGTTAAAAATTGATCGTTTTAGTTAAAAATTCAACAATTTGGTAAAAAATTTATTTATTTTGTTGTAAATTCGTCTATTTTGGTAGAAAATTAATCTTCTTGATGGAAAATTCAACTACTTGGTTGAAAGTTGAATTAATTTGTTGAAAATTCATCTTATTGGTTGAACATGAGTTTTTTGAACTTAGATTTCAACTATTCTATTTTTGGTTAAAAATTGACGATTTTTAGTTGAAAATTCAACACATTAGTCGCAAATGCCTGTATTTTGTTGTAAATTCGTCTTTTCAGTAGAAAACTGATCTTCTTGATTTCTATATTTAACTGCTTGGTTGAAAGTTGAATAACTTTGTTGAAAATTCATTTATTCAGTCGAAGATCCATCTCTTTGGTTAAAAATTTAACTTTTTTGATGAAAATTCGTTTTTTTTTGTATACCTATCAATAATGTTCTCAACTGCAAATTTAACTTTTTCATTTTTGGTTGAAAACCCGTCGTTTTCAGTTTAAAATACAATTATTTAGCTTAAAAATTCAACTGGTTTGTTGAAAATTCGTCTTTTGGGGTTAAAAACTCTCTTATTTTCGTGAAAAATTCAATCTATTTGATAGAAAATGAACTTTTTCGTTAAAAAATAACTTTTTGGTTAAAAAATGATAATTTTGGGTCGAAAATTAAACTCTGTCCTAGAGAATTCGTCTTTTTAGTTTGAAAATTCAACAATATGATTGAACATTTTTTCTTTCTTAACTGAAACATCTTGCTGGTTAAAAATTAAACTATTTTGTTGAAAATTTGTCCTCCGGTTTGATAATCCATCTCTTTTGGTAGAAATTTGATCTTTTTTGGTTAAAAATGTATTTTTTTATTTAATAATTATTCTGTTTTGGTCGGGGATTCAACTATTCTGTTGAAATATCAACTGTTACATTTTTTGTTAAGAATTTACCTACCCTGGTGGAAAAATATTTACAATAAAGCACAGATAACTAAAACCATTTCTACAGGAATCTACAAATAAATACAATAAATTATAACCAAAATGACAGGAAAGTACAACTTTTTTCTAATATTAATTGGGACGATTTTGTACTTTTTTGTATTTTTGTATATTCTTGTATTTTATTGTAATTTTATTTTGCTACGAGAATTTTCGAAAAAGTGCAAGTACAAAAATTTACAACTACAAGCATCTACAAAAATGTACAGGTTTTGCAGCCAAAAAGTTGGTCCTTTTTGAACTATAATGACAAATATTTAGAATATTGCAATGAGATAATTTTAAATCATTGTCGACATTATCGCTATTACAAAAAAAACGATGTTTCAACATTGAAGGAATGGTGGAATATTAAAAGACAATAATTAATGATCGTTATTAAACAACAAAAAACCATACGCTTGAACATCTAGATTTTATATAGGTGAACATATTTAATGTTTAACTATAGGACAACCGTCTAGATGTTAAACGTTAATTTCTGTGGATATTAATGATATGCAATGCAGAGCGTTTTTACCACGAAAAAATTTTTGAAGAAGAAAGAGTACTTGCGTCAACCATTTTACTCTATCCAAACAATTTACAGTATTATTATTAATATTTATCAACAAAATATTAGTAATAATATTTTTTTACAAGTTCACATACGACACGAAATGACATCGAACGACATTGACTATAAGCTTCAAAAAGTGGCCGACAGAGGTCTGGCGTGTTTCACTGTACTATTTTAACATCTGATGGAATCCACGTCAACTGATCACGGACATTTTCGTGTCGGAATGGGATTTGGCTGTAATTCAGGATATATGATTGCTTGGTGATGAAAAAAATCCCACCAAATATTTTTCGAAAATCCGGAAAAATTGCAGAGATATGGGACTTTGGGTTTTTGGAAATAGTTTATTGCGTGACGAGGGTCGAAAGGCAACGATTTCACGAGGGTGAAGTTAGCTGCCTGAACGAAGCGAGGGCTGATATCACACGAGTGAAATCGTTGCCTCGGCCCGAGTGATGCATACAATTTTTCATCATATCGATAATCGAAAATTCGACTTGAGGTGCCTGTGGAGCGGGTCGACAATCGAATTTTCAAACCTAGGGAAGAAAGTTAAAGATCAGTGTAAATGACGGTGTCAAACACCGCCATTTACTTATAAGAAATGTGTATGCCAATTTTTTTTCACCACCCTCAGGCTGTATTCGTTTAGAAAAAATCCGAAATTTTAAAAAACTTATCGCAGGTAAATTCTGCCCCCCCCCCACCCCAAATTTTGCGGCCCTAGGCTGCAGCCTATGTAGCCTACATGGGGAATCTGCCACTGTTTTAAATACTTTTTTATTTCATAAAAAAATGACAATAACCAAAATTTTTGACTTTTGAAGAATACCGTTCGTTATCAAATATTCAGATTCATTCAAGAAGATCTAGAATCAATAACACAACAATCTAAAAATGTTTTTTTAACTGTAGAAGTTTAAACATTTGTTGAATTTTTTATAAACAAATAAGTGGATGAACATAATTTCGTGGGGATGAGCAATGTTTGGTCACTTAATTTCAACTGAATTTTTACAATGTATAGACAAAAGTGGGTTGTAAATCGGATTAATGAAAATTAATAAATAATTTGTTATGTGGTAAACAAATTATTATTTTCTATTATTAGATAAGCTCGTGAAACGCGAAATATTCGTCGTATCAATTGATTATTTGCCTTAATATTGATGATTATTATTTCGGTGCAAACGGTGCTTGCTTAAATGATCATTATAATGTTAATGATAGCAAATTTTTGGTAAATAATGACATGTAATGATATTATTATCGATTGATCCAATGTGATGGCAATGAGTCATTGGCAATTGATTCGAGCATAAAAATGGTTTTTTAGTTTATAAAATAAGATAATACAACGAGAAAACTTTATTTTTAAAATTGTTGATAACAATAATAATTGTTAGTCATTGCCCAAGAGTACTAATAACGGTTGAAATTTTGTTATTTGCAGTTAATTATGTTGAAAAAATTAACTCTATATCTTGAAACAAGGCCAAAGAGCTAATTTGTTAAATAAGTTTGTTTAAACAATTATTAAACCATAATTACAGGATAATTTAGGGCCTTTTGCAAAGAAAAATGGTATTTATTTTCTCACAAATAGCGGGAACTGATAATTGTTCATAAAATTTGTTAATTAATTAACAAACAATTTAATAATTTTCATTCATCCAACTCACAAACCCCTTTTGTCTATACATTGTAAAAATTTAATTGAAATTATGTGACCACACATTGCTAATCCCCACGAAATTATTTTCAGCCACTTATTTGTTTATAACAAATTCATAAATGTTTAAACTTCTGCAGTTCTACTTAAAAACATTTATAAATTGTTGTGTCATTGATTTTAGATCTTTTTAAATGAATCTGATTATTTTATAACGAACGGTATTCTCACTTATACCTTCCTTTGACGAAAAAAAAAATTTGCATTTTTTGGGAAACGCGTTTTTAATTTTTATTTTTTTCACAAAATTTTCGAAAAATGTTTTTTTAGATGTTTATTCTGATATTTATCTTAAAACAAGTAAATTCAGACGTCGAAAATTTGAACCGGTCAATTAGAACCCAAGATACGTCATTAAAAAAAAACAAAGTTGTTCAAAAACTCAAAGTCCCATATCTCACCCATTTTTTTGAATTTTCTAAAAATATTTGATGGAATTTTTTTCAACACCAAGCAATCATATATCCTGAATTACAGCCAAATCCCATTCCGACACAAAAATCTCCGTGTTCAGTGAACGTGGATTCCACCATCTTGGATGTTTCAGTTTAACATAAAAATATATGTTTTTATGACGACAAACACCAAATTTAAAAAAAATGTATAATCCTGTAGTTTTCTGTAATACCTTCTAGATTTTTACATCGAAGTGGAACAAAAATATTAATCAAAAGTTATACAAATTGTTGAAGTGTAGAAACTTATATTTTATTGATAATATCTTTACTTTTCTACAAAAAAGCACAACAAAAAATTAGCTACTTGTATTTAATTTTTTTTGTCAAATTTTATATATTTTTTTTACAAAAAAGAACATGTTTCATCAAAAATTAGAGTTGTAGAAATGTTGTACTTTTTTGTAAAATTTGTTCCCACCAGGGTTTTTGATTAAATTTCACTTTTTTAGTAACAATTTAAATGATTTTTTGGTTCAAATATCAACTATTATATTCTTCGGTGATAATTAACATTTTTGGATTGAAAATTCAACTATTTGGTTAAAAGTTAAACTTTTTTTAAATTCATTTTTTTTTTTTGTTGTAGAATTATAATTTTAGTCGAAAATTCAACTATTTTGTTAAAAATGTGACTGTTTTATTGAACATTCGTCTTTTTGGATGGAAAATTCATCCGCTTTGATTGACAATTTTACTGTTTTCTAACAAATTCGTATTTTAGCTTCAAAATTCGACTATTTGGCTGAAAAATCAACTGTTTGTGGTCGAAGTTAAATCTTTTTTGTTTAAAAATTCTTCTTTGATGGTTGAAAATTCAACCCTTTTGTTAAAAATGTGTTTCTTTTGCTTAAAAGTTCAACTATTTGGTTTATGAAATAAAATCGAAGATACAATTTTGACGTAAAATGGGGGAGAGGGTGTTCCTGGGGGGTTCAAGCTGTGTGTAGTGATCTGTGACGAAGAAAGGAAAGGTTGGAAAAAGTGTTCAAAATAGCGCAACGCAATTTTTGAAAGTCCCCAACAGCAGTGTTTTTTAACAAAGATATATTTGCAAGTTACATTTACCACTCTCAATAATACTCTATTATAGTGGTCGGTAAATCTTATTTTAGTTAGTAGCCTGAGTAATAATCGGTATTTTTTACGAGTTCTTTTTTTACGAGAGTCACTGCCTTCGAAGAAAGTAATTATCTCCAAGTTCTTAAGGCTCTTAACCTGACTATCAGTGGTCACAGTTGTATTGCAGCAAGTTGACGTAAAAAATGTTCAACTTTTCTATTAAAAAAATAAAGATCTTCTAACATTTTATATCGTATACCCAGAATTCATTCGCGCTTCGACCCATCAAGTGTTCGTTCTATTCTCTCTTTTTCATTCTTTTTTACTCCTACTCTCCGACATTCAGTTCTAGGCTTTACTGAAGCGAAGAGAAGGAGAGAGGACAAAAATGTCAATAGCTTTCCCGTTCGGAACCAAGATTTTATTGACTTTGCTTCAGCGCAAGGATGCAATTAATTGTGAACAGATCGGACGGAACGTAAAGGTTTTGTTCTCTGCAAAAAAAAGTTGCCCTCAATCGAACTCTGCTGCCCATAACTAGTTGGCCGATTGAATTTTTATCAACATTGAAATTCCTAGTCCAAAGTAATAAAAATCCCCTTCAGATTTTTTTTCTTTTTGCAATTGTGTGTAGCTGACAATCACATTGTATCAAATTCCAGGAATATCTGTTGTTAATATTTACGCACACCATACCAGAATAATAATAAAACATTATTACAACGTTTGTCGTATTTCAGCAAAGTGTACAAACTAGAAATTTTCAAATATAACTCTTTAAAATCGGAAAATAGTATATGAAATTACAAATTTTCAAAAGTAAACATTTATGAAGCTCAAAACTTACAATATGTTTTAATTTGAAGTTAAAAGTTATACTGATTAAACAATTTGTCAGTTAAAGTCATGCCAACGTCAACAATTTGAAACTGAAATTCAATCATCACAAATTTCAAGTTTGAAAGCATTCAGAATATTGAAAAATTCAAGCCATTTTCATTTAGGGACAGTTCATAAACTACGTTACCAATTTTGCACTTTTTTGACAACCCCCTTCCCCACCCCGGCCATACTCGTTGACTACCGTAGTTATCAGACTTCCCAGACCAAAATGCACGAAAAATAGAGTGATTTTTCTCGAAAATAGGAGAATAAATTCTTTTTAATAATATTAAAATATATATATATATATATATATATATATATATATATATATATCCGACATTAAATTCAATATGAAACGCTTTAAATTCCTAAGATTTCAAGTCAAGATTTTATCGAAAAAAAAATATATTTTTGCGAAATTCATATTTCGAAAAGCAATCCATAACAAATTTTAATAATGCGATTTTCAAGTCTAGTAGGCCAAACTGGATCAGAAAAATATAGCGGCACTGAATATATAAAATGACTGTAAACTAGTGCTATTTTAAGTTATAATGCTTTCCAACTTCCAGGAATAATGCATTCAGAGTTCAAATAATGCACGATAAAATGGCAAATTTTAGCCATTTACTTGTTTCCGTGATAGTTACATTTTCAAGAAAAAATACCCATTTTTTAGAAAACAGATGAATTTTCAACAAAGAAGTTAATTTTCAACCAAGAAGGATAAATTTAAAACAATAAAGATGACTTTTCTACATTAAAAGGTGTTTTTTCAATCCAAAAGGTCACATTTTCAACGAAATAGTTGAATTTCCAACAAGATAATTGAATTTTTAACCAAATAGTTTAATTTTTAACAAGAAAGATTAATTTTGTACCCAAAGAGACAAATTTTCAACAAAATAATTATGTTTTTAAGCTAAAAGGTTGAAAGTCTTAGCAAACAGTTTTCTTTCGAACCAGTAATGCGGAATTTTTAACAAAAGAGTAAATTTGCAGTCAACAAAGATGAATTTTTAACTAAAAAAGGTAACTTTTCAAACAAAAATTAAATCTTTAAATTTTAAGTTTAAAAATTTATTTTTAACAACAACAAAATTTTGAACCAGTTTCATTCAACCAAAAATTAAAAACAAAATGTTAAAAAAATAATTAAATCCTTAACCAAAACAAAAAATTTTCAACGAACCAGACTAATTATCTATCCAAAAAGATGAATTTTCAACAAAACACGTGAATTTTCTACCAAACAGTTTAATTTTCAACCTATAAAGAATTAATTGTCAAAAAAAAAAAAAAAGAAAATTCCAATTTTCAGATGAAAAAATTAATTTTAAAACTAAAAAACGAATTTTAAAGAAAGTAGTTAAATACCCAGTGGGCACAAACGTTAACGAACGTTATTAGAACGGCTCAACAACGTCCTAAGTCAGTCCGAATAACTTTCCGTAAACATACAATGTTCCAGAGATGTTTTAAGGACGTATTTGGAACATGAAACGTTTTCAGAACATTATTTGGTCTGACTTAGGACAGTTTTTTAAATGTTCAAATAACGTCTTTTGACTTGTACGTCCAAGGAACGTTTTTAGAACGTTCCAATTACATTCTTAAATTTCGTGGCCACTGGGTAGTCAACCAAAGAGGGGAATCTTAAAGAAAAATGAATCTTTAACAAAACTGTTGAATTTGTATGCCAAAAAGACGAATTATCTACCAAAAATTTGTAGTTTCACACCCAAAATATAATTCATTTACAAAAAGGGTATTTCATTAAATAGTGACGTTTTTGAATAAATAGGTTAATTTTTCTTCAGAAAGATAAATTGTGTACAAAATATTGAATTTTCAACCTGAAAATATGAATTTTCGACAAAATCGTTGAATCCTCAACCAAAACAGATTATTCATCAACCAAAGTAATTATTTTTACCAAGAAAAACGAATCTTCAATAAAATACAGGATCTTCAACCAAATAGTTGAATATTTTACTAGAAAATATGAATTTTCAATTAAAAATATTAATTTTTAATTAAAAACGGAACAGTTACATTTTCAATTAAAACAACTAATTCCAACCAAAAAAGAAATTAATTTTTAACAAAATAGTTCAATTTGCAACCACAGAGATAAATTTTTTAATAAAAAGATCAATCAAAAAACAAAAAAAAACAAATATATTTGCAGCATAAGATTTTAACTATAGATTTTTTTCATTATCAAAAGAGTTTAACTTTTAATCAAGCAGTTGAATTTTCAACCTACAAGATTAATTTTTAAGTGGGAAGATTAATTTTCTATCAAAAAATACGAACCTTGAACAAAATACATACATTTTCAACCAAATAGTTAAATTTTTAACTAGAAGAGATCAATTTTCAAACAGAAATATAACAGTTAAATTTTTTGTTATAATGATTAATTTTCAACCAAATAGATTAATCTTCAACAAAACATGAATTTTTAACAAAGAAGTTTAACTTCCAGCCAAGTATTTGCATTTTTTATGAAAAAAATATGACTTTCCAACAAAATAGTTTCATTCTTACCATAATAATTGAATTTTCAACCAAATAGCAGAAATGTTAACATTATCCTAAACATTATCTAAGTACGCAACATTCCTTCGACCGACTAATTAAAAAAAAACTAATGCTATTATATTCAGGGTCGAATTAAAAACCATAAATGAAATTCAATACCTATTTTCAATTTTCTTCTCTCTATAATATTCGAAAGGGATTGTAATAAATACAGTGATTTCAGTGAAAAATATTATTTCGTAATTTCATAAACACTTCTTTTACAGCTACACAATACTGTGATTTGTAAGCACCCTTTTTAATTTGCAATCGCGCCGCAAGCGAAAATAAATTTTTATAAGCCGATAAAATATTGAAAAACAGCTTTTTCCACATATTCATGAGAAAGTGTAAACCATTAGCCACAAATTTTCCAAATTATACCAACTCGCTGGAAACTACCACCACAGACGACGATCATTAGAGCAGATGTGCTGGAAATCATTAACACGATTACAACGTGGTACAACAATGCACGAAACGTATTGCACTATTTCGCCAGCGAGGCAATAGCATTAATGAATTTTTTGTCCTATGGACTTCCTGCTTTGAATGAGATCATTTCGAGTACAGCTGCATTTGAAATTTATTTCACTCCCAGTAGATCACTCTTTTTTAGGGCTGAAAAATCTCTGGAAATAAAAATCTCACTTTTGCAGAAATTACTAAATAATAAAGAGTTCAGTATATCCTTATATAAAAATCGGTACCATTTCTATTATAATTTTTCTTCAAAGAAGTCAGTCCTCCGTGAGAGAGTTAGTTTAAAAAGTATTGATTCGTTACCTTTCTTGTTATTTTCAACTTTGATTACTGTGAAACTTTAAACAAAAAAGGTTAAAATACTGCAAAGACCACATGCACTGTAATTATGAGAGTCACTAGAAAATAGAAAAAATATTTTTGGTAGATTAGAGAGTATGTGAAACGAAAATGGGGAAGTTGCATTTTTTAAATATTTTGTTCTTCTTCTGAAATTGAAAGGGCATAGAAGAATAAATCGGTCTAACAATTATTTGAATTGAGTTTTTGGTACCTGGAGAATATCGACTGCTCCATACAATATGGAATCAAGTTCGGGTAAGTCCATTACGGCTATTTCGTACAAAGAATTAGGTTTAGGTTGTTCTGTATATTGAATCAAATCCATTTTTATCAATTTTTTTTCTTAACGAAATGAACATGCAGATCGTTCTGCAGAATTTAACAAAATAATTGAATTCTATTCAATAATTTAGGAGAAATAAAGGAACAAAAATTAGTCACTTTCATCAATGTGAAAGTGTTTTGATACGTTTGGTTATTTTATTAATAATTACATTCACTTGAATACTAATTGAATTCAAAAAAACAGAATGCCTAAATAAAAATAAAAATGTTTTAGATGCTTCACATACTACACATAATTAATTTGTCTCAACATTTATATGTTTATTAACCTCTTAGTATTTTATCCCACTTTATGATCAATCGTAAGTGAATAATAGTTTGAAGATTAGAACTCATACCTAATTTTAAAATCAATTCCAGCATTCAAAAGTGTAATTCTGAATTTTGCCGAATGTTTAAAACTTAAACTGGCTCTCCTGAAAATTTGCCAAAAGGCACTTGACCCCATATCAGGAGCGACTTAAAAGTGATTCTTAATAAGGAGTAATCGTAACCTGATTCTTTATACGAACTTACCCGAACTTGATTCTATATTGCATGGAGCAGTCATATATTTTTTTAGAACAAAGTAGGCACTCAAAAATGATTTTTGTCTCAAAAAAATTTCAGTTGAATAATTGCATGCAATTTAGTTCAAATATTTTTGAGTTTTTATTTCCACAATAAAAAAATTTATTTCTGTTTTCGAGCCAAAAATCAGCCCTTATTTACCCTTCTCCTTTAATACCAAATGATTTTGCTAAACAATTCAAAGTATATTAAAAAGCGCGCATTCATGTCTCTGGATTCTTATTTCCTAAGGTTAAAAATATAAACAATTTAAAAATCCATTATTAAACCAATTTTTAAATATTAATTTCAAACAATTAAAAAACAAACAACAATTAATAATTTCGAATCGAAAGCTTTTGAAATCAAACAAGTTTAGATTAGGTCAAATTTCAAAAAATAAATAATATTTCGATTAGAATGAGAAGGAATTCAACTTGCATAATTCCTAAATAAAAGCGTATGAAATTAAATAATTTAAAATCAAAAGTGTTCGAAAAATAAAAGTTTTCAATCAGAGGCTTTAAAAATGGAAAAACTTCCAAATTAAATTTTTATTTAGACAATTTTCAAAACTGACAAATTTCATTTTGAACTGAACAATCTCGAAATTGAATGATTTTGGATTAAAATTTCGAAAATAGGACAATTTCAAAAAGTTGAAAATTGAATATTCCTAAGTTAGGATTTTGAAAGTTAGATCATTTGAAATCCAAAGAAATTGAAATGATATTATTTCGAATCAAAAGTATTCAAAATGGAGTAATTTAAATTCAAAACTTTTGATTTTAAATAATTTTCAATTCGAAGCGATTCAAATTTGATAAAACGGACAACTGATTTGAATGTTTCAAAGTCAAAGCTTCTGAAATTCTAAAATTTTTGAATGTTATTACATAAGAGAATTATAATTTAAAATTAAAATGTAAGAGTTTTCAATCATAAACCTTTGAAATTGAATTATTCTACTCTCTAAATGTGAATCAGTTAAATTTTTTTACCAATTCCAGTCAGTGACTAAATTCTAGCTTTTAATCAGTTATATTTACTGAATATCCAATAAACCTTACTGATTTATTAGTAAAAATCACTGATTCATAGCTAGAATTCAGTCACTCCCGGGTAAAAATTCTTCGATTTGGTTTCGACTTGAATTTCTCCCAATGCAGACATGGTGAAGTACGACATATATTTATATCTTGAGTCGAATTTTCATGACTTCAAGACGAGCGGTTTATAACTTCAAGTAGATACCTGCCCTGACAAAAAGGGTCATTGTAACTGTCATAAAAGCGAATCTTTGTTAATTCTTGAGAAATTTTGTAAATTTTCATACCACATATATTTGTTTGTTCTTACGTATTTCTAATGGCTTAGGAAATCCTTACAGAAAAATTACAATTTCAATTTTTTGGAAGAAAATTTTTTATTTATCAATTTTTTTGTCAGTGGTTTGCCTTGAGACAAGCTTACGCCGACATGAAATCACCCTTCTAAGACCATAAAAGTGAGACATTATCTGATGTCTCGTCTCAGTTTTGAGACGCAGTCAGACATGGATGTCTTGGAGACGAATTCAAGACATCACCAAGTCGAACTCAAGTCGAAGCATTTTTACTCGGGCTATTGAAAATTAGTAAAAATTTTAACTGATTCAAATTTAGAGATTAAGAAGACGTTCAAAATAAAAAGTAATTTTTAGTGGGAAACTTTAAAAATAAAAATAAATTCTACTACGAAACGATGAAAATTAAACAAATCCGAAATTCATCTAAATCTAAAACATTTCTTAGTCACCAAGAATCGTGATCCTCTTAAACATTTTTGTACTCAAACCCTTTAAAATTTCAATTTCTTTAAGTCAATTTAAATCGTTGAAAAGTTAATCATTTTCAAATTTTTATTTATACTTTTAAACATTCAACCATTTCAATTTTAATTACAAAATTAACATTTATGATAGGGAAAAATTGCGAATTTAGCGTTCAATATGGTCATTTAGAACTCTAAAATTGTATAATCATTCAAAATAAAAGAAATTATTCAATTACTGAGGTCAATTTTAGATAGTTTAATTTTCATCTATTTTAATTTTAGTCAACACAATTTTTAATTTTTTGATTTTAAATCGTTTAATTTTTAACATTTCATATCTTATTATTCATTCTTAAAATTTTACAATAAAATATTTTCCAGTTTTAAATTATTCATTTTTGATTGAATATTTAACTAAAAATCATTATTGATTAAAAATAAAAAAAAAGAATACAAAACAAGATTGCTATATATGATTCCTATGTTTGAAAGTGTACAATTTTAAACCCTTAAATTCGAAATTATTTTCTTTTCAAGTGAAGATTGAATTGTTCAATATTTTGAAATATTTTCGAATGAAAAATAAGTCAATTTTAGATCTACAATTTTCTCATTTTCAAGGCCTGAATTTGAGAAATTATTATCCTAATTTTTCATTGTGTCGAATTTATTCTGGACGCATTTAATTGAAAATGGTTTCATTACAGATCCTTTTAATCAAAAATTGTGCAACTATCAAGTTTTTCAATTTGATATTGTACGATTACGAAACATTTAAAACCCAGACAGTTTTGTATGTCTAAAATTGCGAAACCAAACAATTTAGAATATTTAAATTTAACAAAAAAATTGTTAACAGTAAAATAAAAAAATAATAATATAAATTATATAAATAAAATGAATCTTAAGTAAATTCAAATCTGACTATCAAGGCTGTCAATATAAAACTTTGCTATTTTGAAAGATTTATGAGTGAAATTGCCCTGACATTTTTAATATTTCAATTTGAAACTAAAACATTATGCAAATTGAAATCGCCAAACATTATAAAGTTTCAAATCATAAATTTTCGAAATGAAGCTTTTGAAACAAAAAAAACTTTAGTTTTAAAGCCTCAAAAATTAAACTGTTTTGGAATTTCGCATTTGAACTATAATTTTAGATCGAAATTATAGAAATTTCAAAGATGATAAATATATTATAAATAAGTATAACATAATTTAGTACCGATTGGGCTTCAGTGTATTGGACAGATTTTTTACTAACAATGTTATTTCTGTCAAGAAATAACCACTGTCATTTTCACAGTTTAAAATTGCAGAATTTCAAATATTGTCAACATTTAAAGTTTAACTATTCTTAAAGATTTGAAAATTATATGCCTTATAATAGTCGTCGTCGTTAACAGTTATTTTTCAGAGTGGTAACAGAGAGAAAGATTGTTAGGAAGCAACGAGATAAATGACTAAAAAAATCGAAAATCCTAATAGAACAAAAACAGTTTTGCAATTTTAATTAAGAAATTATTTAAATTAAAAAGAAATCTATAAGACTAAGTACATTAAAGTTTTGCTTTTCCATGAATAACTTTCCAAACATAATTTTAAAGAAATGTTTTCTTCAAAACTAACGAAATTATTTTTAAAAATTGTTTAAACAATTATTGCATCAGATTTCGAAAAATTGAATTTGATATTCATAATCAGGGGACTTTTGCGGACTTTTTAAACCAAAGTTACTGCGAGGAGCATTATTATTGCACACAGAAATGTTACTGGCTACTGAATTAAAAATCGAGCGGAAAACTAGGAGCTGCAATGTGGACAAAGTGAATGAATGAATTCGAAGACTATTATTATTAATTGTGACAAAACTTTGCATACTAAAAATTATGCAAATTATTATTAAAATTATGCACACATGAAGGATGAGGTGAAGAACTCAAAGTTTATTTCTTCGTCGTGGAGTTGCGATCTGGGTAACATTTTATACTGGCAGGAGCTGGAAAATTCATTGCGGCAAACATACGAATGTGCTTCATATAGTAGCTGCTATGCGCTTCGTGTTGCAGAATTCAATGTGAGTCTAATTTAGAAAAGCGTACATATGAAACAATCTCACCGCATATATGCTAAATATGTGTGGGAATTATATTTCGCCTTTTAAAACCGCCGCGCCGCAGAGCACACCAAACCCGACCACTGCGCTGCATGTATACACATTAATTTATTTATTGGAGTCAATTATAGCAGCAGAATCCTACTCAATAAATTATTACGGCATATGAAGTAAAATTACGATTTCACTGATTGCAATAAATCCAATTTAGCAAAATGAGAGAAAAATTAAAATCAACAATTATCCTCCTCGGAAATATGCGTTTCTACTGTTATTTATGAAATTTAATGCATTATTGATCATAATTTAAATTTTACATTGCTCTAATTTATGTAAATCATATTACGAGTATTAGGGAATGCAAATTTATATGAAACACGCAATAATTTACCAGCATAGAGTAAAAATTGGTAAAAAAGAAGAAAAATTATTTAAGTTAATTTAGCTAAGTTGATGTTCGATAAGAATAAATCTTAATGACATAATACAATATTATTAGCTTAGGCCCTATTATAAGAATATACTTTATTGCTACATATAAAAATCAACACGTTAAATTCCCTTTATTTTTTTTATTTCTACCTTTTTTATCAACAAATATTTTAATTAATATTCAGAAGATGTCATTACCATTTAAATATGTTAACGTTGGTGTTTCCAAATTTTTGATCAATACAAATTTCCATGTTTAAAATGATTACATCGGAAAAATAATTTGTGAAGAACAAGAAAAAATCTACCTCAGCCCGGATTTGAACCGGGAACACCACTATCCACGAGTGGAGCGCAAACCAATTACGCCACCGAGGCCTCAGCAGATCTTTCCTTGTTCTCCATATCCAGCCATTTACAGAAGAATTACCATACGTATTTCTCCACTGCGACAAATGTTCCATTTTTTATCAACGTGGGTTTAATCTAATTATTATTTGGAAAATTTAGTTATTAAAAAGTAGCTCTGGAGAACAAGAGAAAATCTGATGAATCTTCGGTGGCGTAATTGGTTAACGCTACACTCATTGATAGTGGCGTTCCGGTTTCAAATTCGAGCTGAGGCAGATTTTTTTGTTCTACAAAAATGATTTGTCTGAAGTAATCGTTTTTAACATCGAAATTTGGAATGATTAAAAATGCTATAACTCTGGCATTAACATTTTTAAATAGTAATAACATCTTCCAAATAATAATTAGATTAAACTTACGTTTATCAAACATGGTACATTTGTCGCAGTGGAGAAATACGTATAGTATTCCCCTGTAAAAGGGTAGCTATGTAGAAAAAGAAAAGATCTGCTGAGGCCTCGGTGGTGTAATTGGTTAACGCGTCACCCATGGATAGTAGCGTTCTCGGTTCAAATCCAGGCTGAGGCAGATTATTTCTTGTTCTTCAAAAATTATTTGTTCAAAGGTTCGTCTTATTTCCTTTGAAAAATAACATATTTGTGGGGCAAATAATTTTCTGACTTGAGCCTTGACTGCCTGCCCGATTTGAAATGAATTCGGTCTAAACAATCTTACAATATTTTTTTTATAGATAAAGACGTTTTTTTCATAAATAAATATACATATCAAAAAAGGGTTAAGCAACCAGTGCAGGGTCCCACTGGGAGCAACTACCATCCAAAAATCATACCGGCTGCCAGCAGAACCACGGTAAATCACACCTATGGCCACGTCTCACGACCGCAAGACTTTTAATTGGTATTTAAAGAAACTGAAAACTAAGAAAATTATTTTTCAGACATTAAACCGCATAGCGAAATCTCTAAACAATTTTATAAAAATAGAAGAAAATGTATGGCAGTATTTTTTCAACAAAAGGAATGAATGTGGATGGTAGCGTTTGCAAAATGTACATTTTTTTCTTAATTCTCTGAATTTTTTTATTTAAATTTAATTTCCTGATTTGAGTTTATTGCATTTTTGTAGGAAATGCTTTTGTAGGAGTATGACTCAAATGCCTCTTTCGATTTGTAGCTGTCTGTAGTGCATACATGGTGACGTCGCGTCGCAAACTCGCCGACTCTTTCGGCCCTTTCCACTTACAATCGATCGATTTGCCTCTTCACGTTGGCGACAGAGGCCGAAGCCATCTACGCTAACACGAAAGACGAGCTTGTGTGCTCAGGAATCTGGCACTGTCCTAAGCCCTCCAATTTATACCTTCCACTTCTGTGGAAACAAGGTGTATTTACCCCCAATGCAATCGACAGAATTGCCAAAGTGGAATTTCGAAAACGAATTGATGTGAACAAACTTCGTCATTATACCAAATATTTGTTATCTGGAAAAATAATAAGAAAAAGTAGTCCTCATGTGGCTCGAATTCATTAAGAGAAGGTATCAAACATGTCTTAAATTTTTTTTTTCAAGCAAAAGCTTTAAGGAACATTATTTCTTAAGGATGTAACTTAAAAAATAATACACATTAAATCACAGCAAAAAATGCACCTAACAAATTTAGATTTTGGAAATTTTGTCATATTTCTTTTCAAGTTAAACTGCATACAAAAAAAAATGGAGGGTACGAAATTATGCAGGTAATCAGTCAAGCAAGCTAAACGCGAGGTGCGTTGGTGGGTACACCAAACTGAGGTAAACTTTCCGTGGTGAATCGCAGATATCTCCGGCAGACTACGCTAGAGGCAGCACGTTACAGGCATATAACCATGGAAAGTTTACCTCAGTTCGGAGTAATCAGCTGACTATTATCCTGCTTGAACGATTATCTGCAATGTTTCGTACTCCCAATTTTTTTCTGCGTTTGTATGCTGCAACCACTTACCATATTAGTATAATTAGACATTTCATGAACTGCTTCCGGATTGAGTAATAGTCGACAGTTACACTATCTGTCTAGAATTTTTAGCCATTTCATGAAGTGCGTCACAGGTCGCATTTTTCAACGATCTTAAAATTTTTTTAAATGAGAAATAAGTGAAAAAACATGATAAATCCATTATTTGGAAAAAATGAGTTACACATGGTTTTCGCGTTTTCAGGACTCAAGGAATATGATTATTGGCCCTTGATTCTCAACAAAATTCTATCTCATTTAAATCCCGCTTTACAAATGTTGTACCCTTCAAAATATATAAACTAAAATTTGTTTCTTCTGTACTAAAGAGTTTAATATTCTATAAAAGCTGCACAAATCCCAGAAAATAGTTTCAGTAATTCGATAATATTGGATAACCAATTGTGGTTTCCTTCATATGATATTATTTTAATTTTACTGCTATCTCGGGCGTATATGAGATACAGATTTGTCTAATTAATAAGGAATCATCTAGAATGGATTTATTATGTCATGTTCGCTTACTGCTCAAATACTCTGCATGAAATTCCGCATCGATCCCTGGAGGCCGATTCCCTATTTTAATTTTATGCAAAATGTTTTGTTAGCCCATTAACGATGAAGAACTCCGATTTTTTTATTCATTTTCAAGCCTCATTAAAATTAAGGAGTAAGAATTTTTGAACAAAAACCCTGCCTCCTACTACTTTCGGGTATGCACTTTCAGAATCTGAGCTCAAAATTGGAGTATCTCCACCAGAAAATTAAATATGGCGGCTTTATGTCAAAAAATATAAAAATGTTAAGAAATTTTTTTTTATTGTTTGTTTTTCACATTGAAATCGCGAGAAAACTTCACACTTTCTTCAACCATCGGTGCACAAAAATCGTGTAGTTTGGCAGTATACTTTTGGTTTTCATCATAAAAGTCGTTATCATTTTTCAAAATTTTAGTCGCCATATTGGATCCGCCTCCTTGAATTTCGAAAATCTGACACTAGATTCGGATTCAGTGATCCCAAAAACCTATGTACAGGCACTTTCACCAATATTCGTTGGAATCTGAGTGAAGCGTCCACACACCTATATTTTTTCAAAATTTTCAAGTGAATAATCACCATTTTGAAAATGTTAACGACTTTTATGATGGAAACCTAAAGTATACTGTCAGACTACACGATTTTTTTGCACCGATGAGTGAAGAAAGTATGAAGTTTTCTCGCGATTTCAATGTGAAAAAAAATTATGAACAAAAATTTTTCTCGAAATTTTCATATTTTTTTACATAAAAGCCGCCCTATTTAATTTTCTGGAGGAGATACATTTTAATTTTGAGCTCAGATTCTTAAAGAGCATACCCGAAAATAGCAGATATCAGGGTGTGCGTTCGAAAATTCCCACTCCTCAATTTTAATAATGAGGCTTGAAAATTTATTAAAAAATCGGAGTTCTTCGTCGTTAATAGGTTGATAAGCAATGCAAGAAAAAGTATATTTTACACCAAGTGAGAGTAGTGAGACTTTTTCGACGAGTGTAATTTTTTCAGTACCAGTCGTAGGCGAGCGAGCACGAGCCGGAGACGAGTAATGAAAAATACACGAGTAGGGTAAATCGGGGTGTAACACTTTTTTTTGATCGGCTTCCATATCATCTTGTTGACATATCTTCCAATAGTGTATGTAATTCTCTATCATTTAAACCTTTCACTTTATAACCGCGATATGGATTTTCTATTTAATTTAAATTTTCATTGTACCAGAAAGAAAAACAACAAAAAAATAAATTCGGGGTGAGATGAAACATTGCGGGTGTCATGGAACACACAGTTGACGTGACTCTGAAAATTGACTTGTCACACAAAATATTACAAAATTACTCCGATAACATAGAAAAAACTTTTTTTTGTATTTATTGCGTCTCGTGAACTAAAAAATGTGTGAACAGAAAAAAAATCTCGTGAACAGAATTCAGTTACAAAACCAGCGATACCAGTAGTTGCATTCATTCACTTATTTTTCTTCTCTTTTCGAAAGCAGTCAATACAAGTGTATTACTTACCCTATAACACAAGGATAATTACGACATTTTTTGCAATTTATGTTAAATTTATAAATTACCAAACAAATTTCAAAATTTTGAATCTTTGAAATTTTGGAAATTCCTGAAATTTTGGAAATTTACGAAAATTCAGCGTATCCAAAAAGTTTCAAAATTTTGGGTTATTTATTGTCATTCATAGCAAATTATGGTAATTTACCTATCAAACAATCTGTCAGCGCGTTTCCCAAAATGGGATCACATCGCGTGAACCCAAAATCTGAGCTGTGAGCTCACAGATGTATAATTTTCATCATTCACCTTCGGTGTCACGCTTTTGCTCTCTCTATCGTCACGATACTTAAAAAGCACTACTTTAGCAGGCATCGAAAAGTGCTGAAATCATGCATGTGTCATAAAAAATATGATTTTACAAGGAATTCTTTTTTCTGTTCATGTTAGCAAGCAAAGAAAACCATAAATCAATAGTGCTCGGTGCACAGATACAAATATAATGAAAATAAATTGTTTAGGCAACAATTTTTATTATTATATTCGTATATTCTTGAAGAAAAAGTATTTTTTTTTATAAAAACATCCTACAAATAAGTTTATGTTTGAGTTTAAGTTTATTTACCTGGCTGAAAAGGTATATTCTAACATAAGTCAATGAATTTAATTGTTATTAAAAATTATACACTTGGAAAAGTGTTAAACCTTCGCATTTTTCGAAACAAAAAAATATTTTAATGAACTGTTTTGAAAAACTTCTTTAAAACTTGTTCAGAAAATCGTTATTAATGAACGACCTAGTTAATATCGTTCCAGTGCGTAAAAAAGAGTTTTCTCTATCAAAAATACAAATATTGAACAATTCTTCACATAGTTTATTAATAAAGATTAAAATTGTTGACGTCGAATAAATAATAACAACCAGGCAACATTGTAAAAATATTCGTAGCATGTTTTATTAAAAAGAAAGAAGTTTTTCTGTAAACATATAGGTACGTATATAACGCAATTGTTAATTTAATTTGTTAATAAAAATTATACATATTTAGGCATAGCAACTTCTTTTATTTTTAATAAAATTGTGAAGTATTTGAAAATTATTTTCTATAAAGAGAAAATATTAATTCCCAGAAAAGTTCGATAGATATCTACTTGTTTATCAAATTTTCTTTATGAATATAACATTCTTGCAGAAACAATTTACTTTTCTTATATTTGTGTGTGTACATCGAGTACTATTGATTGGGGATGTATTTTGCTTGTTTGCACGAACCAATAAAATAATGCATTAGAAAATCATACTTTTCTTGAATTGTTTATTAAAAAAACGTTTTGAAAAAGTGGAAAGTCAGCCTCAAACATAATTTGTCCGCAAAAATTCATTATGGACCATTGTGCATACGGACAAAGATTTAAACCAAATATGTAAGAACACATTTTAGTATAATGCTTTTCACACACTCAGAGTTTTGTCATATCAAATTTTTGCTACATTTTCAATTCAGCCAAGAAGGAGTATACTTTGACATTTTTAGTTTTTTACATTAAACAGCATTCTTACATGTAAAGTTCAATGTATTTGAAATAATACAACCTTTTGTTCTGTAAAATTTGTTCGTAATTTTTTGCAATAATAATGAGAAGGACATTAAAAAAAGAGTTGAAGTTCAATGTCGTCAAGGAAATTTATTGTTTGCAAAATTCCTAGGCTTACTTCCTAAAAATGCTCCCTTCATTTTAAACGAAACTAATATTTCAAACACAATTTAAACCTAGGGTTGAGTTTGCGTTTGACCTTTTTTATTGATTTTTTGTAATTTTCATTTCCTCAATGTCTTGAAAATGCGTATGTATTAAATTTTCAGTCATATAAAATTATTCCCTTTTATATTACCGCCATTGTATATAATTGAATGAAAATGTTTAAACACATTTTTAGGAAAAATAATAATTTTTCTTACTTGTAAGTTAAAATAACTATTTTCTTTAAAATTAAGTTTAAACATTTGCATTAAATTATGTACAATGATGATAATGTAAAAGGGAATAATTTTATATGTCTAAAAATTTGATACATACGCATTTTCAAGATTTTGAAAAAATGAAAACAACAAATATCCATAAAGAAAGACAAAACTCAACGAATTTGTTTAATTTGTGGACGAAAAAGGTACGACTCAGACTAGTGTGCGTATATTTATTTTCAAAAATCAATGTTTTGCCATATAAATGAATCACCCTATATTTGCCCTTTTTTAAATGGCCTTAATTGTTTAGATTTATACACTTCTTGTCTTTAATTTATTTTTACCAGCGATTTTTTAATACGATTAATCAGTAAAATTGGACTGGGAATCAGTGATTAATTGCTATATAATTAAATAAGTGAAAACTCCCTGAATAATCAGTAACTACACGGGAAAAATGAAGCTAATTTTACATACGTCCTGGACTTTCCCTAGCGGTCGAACACTACCATCAGCAAATGGAGTAGAATGGTTGCGAAGATGGGAAGAGAATTGGGGTGAAATAGTGTCATTTGGGTTCGTAGGGTCGCTCAAAGTCGAAAATGGAAGCAATTCGAGAAGCATACCATCTTAACGATTGATTTCTGTCGAATGTTGATCACTTGATGCGAGAAGGGATGCTGGATATACGCTAAGGGTCCATTGGTCCCAGGGGAAATCAAGTATCTTTTCATTCACAGGTTTTCCTTCCTAGAGAAACTGGAAGGTAAAGCCTATAAAAAAGGTTAAATTGGAAAAAATTTCCAGTTATAATAGTGCAATAAAAAAACCCTGGCGTATTTATTTCAAGGGTAGAGGAGAGTTTACTATGATGACGGTGCGAGGCATGGCGAATGAAACAAGTGATGTTAGTTTTATTTGCTTTTATATTATTGAATGTTTCAAATAAAATGGCTTTTTTTGTTAACCAATACCAGTATTTCTACGTGGAAAATAAATTTAAAAGCAAACAAATCATTGGCATTTATTTTTTATTCACGATGTCCTGCACGGCTATAACAGCCGTAATAGCCTTATTCTACCTATAGTGGTAAACATCCAAATGGCATTATTATTGACCTAGAAAAAGCATTCGACAAAGTAAATAGAAATAAACTTTGGGAAGTCCTCAAAGAGTACGGAGTAAATGGAGGGCTCCTACAAGCAATAAAAACAATATATACAGGTAGTAAAGCGAGTGTAAGGGTAAATGGGAAACTGAGTGACTGGTTCGATATTATGCAAGGCGTTAAACAAGGATGCGTTATGTCCTCGTGGCTATTTATCATATTCATGGATAAGTGTCTAAGAACTGCACTCTTCGACTAAGAAGGTGTAAATCTCCAAACAGTCAAGGTACGTGGATTAGCTTTCGCAGATGACAAGATTGTTATGGCAGAATCAATCGAGGACTTGCAAAGAATGTTGAATAAACTTAATACAAGCATGAAAAACATGGACCTCAAAATTAACGTAAATAAAACAAAAATCATGGTGTTTGAAGGAAAAAGTGAGAAAACAATATGCAACATTGTCCTAAATGATGAGAGATTAGAACAAGTTGACAAGTACGTATATCTAGGTAGTCTATTCACTAGCGACGGAAAAATAGATGGGGAGTTAGATAGGCGCATAAATAAGAGTAAGCAGGTTATCGGTAGAGCAGGGTCCATCCTAACAAATAAAAACATATCAAAAAAAGCTAAAATGGCCATACACAATTCTATATTCGTACCGACTGTACTATACGGTAGCGAGACATGGACCTGTCAAGAAAAGGACAGGAGTAAAATTAACGCGATCGGCATGAAACCTCTTCGCAAAATATGTGGAAAAACACTGATGGACAAAGTCCGAAACGAGACCATCCTCAAAGAATGTGGTGCAAAAGAGACAATAGTTGACACATGGGAAAGAAATCAGTTAAAATGGTTCGGACATCTTGAAAGAATGAAAGATGAACGACTGACCAAACAAGTGTATAAAGGTAAAGTAAATGGCAGAATGCCCAGAGGTAGACCGCCGAAAGAATGGTTAGAATCTGTAAATGAGACATTAATCCGTAGAGACATAAGAAGCCATAGAAACACAAGAGCTTGCATGAAAAAATGCATAGACGTGAAGGAAGCTAGAGTAGTATGCCAGGACAGAAAAGTGTGGCGACAAATAGTTTGTAAACAGAGTGACAGTAGAATGAATGACGCCTGAAACAAAGACCTTGGATACTAATTGGCCCAAGTGGAGAACCATACATAACAATTTTGTGAGGCTCTTCACTTGGGGTGATCGCTAGAGAGATTGATCAGCAACCTGGGTCGGAGCAGTGTTGCGGAATAAACGTGTCATTTAAATAAATAACACGAGAATTCCAGATCAGTCTAAAATATCTATACCTAACACTTATATACCTATCTACCCCATACCTATATACCTACCTACCCTATACCTATATACCCATATACACACTACTATTTTACAACCGAGCAAGTCACGCCTACCCCGAAAGGCGTAATGGTATAATAATAATAATAATATATTTGAATATCTGCATATTTTTGGCAAATCATTTTAGGGTTTTCGAAATTATTATCTCTTCTATCTGACGGCAGTGCATCGAAAAAATTGGTGAAAGTGGTCAAGGTGCTTGGTCTCTAAGGTGGGAAATTTGAATTTTTTTAAAGAAATCATCCAAATGCATTATTATATATGTAAATATCTGCATATTGTTGGCAAATTATTTTAGGGGTTTTTTCAAATTATCATCTCTTTTATGTGATGACAATGCATCGAAGAAAATTAGTTAAAGTGGTCAAGTTGCTTGCTCTCTCAGGTGGGAAATTTGAATTTTTTTTAATAATGAAAATCTCTAGTTACTGTCCACTTGGTCTTCTGAGGTTACTTTCGTAATTTACTTTTGTATACGTTGAATTACTCGGAAAACAATTATAAAAAAAATACACCAAAATTGGAACTTACATTCCTTTTTCAAGTTATTATTCTTTTTTTGATAGACTTTGATTATCTTTCCGCTGTTATAGATGTTTGTTTGAATATTACACGATAGAGAATTCACAATTGACATTTTTCAACGATTTAATATAGAATTGTGTACTTTTCAAGGGCTTTATTTAAAACTTTTGAATTTTAAAGTTCTCTAAATAAAAAATACACATTTTTTAATAAAGATTTGAGGAATTGTATACCAGCTTCCAATTTAAAATCCCTAAAATTGTGCTGCGAATTGCAAGGACTAAATTTGAAATATGTAGTTCAATTTTAAGAGACACTCCCTGCTATACAAAGATAGTTTTATCCTATCAGACAAATTGTTCAAAATTGATCAGTAACCTCAAATAAGATATTAAAAACTACCAGACTAGTAGATCGAAAACCATCAGTAGATCGACAATCTACATTGATCAGTAATAATTTTAATAATATTAAATAATAATCATAATAGTAACATCTTAAATCTGAAAGAAAAATAAGCTTCTTAATTTTTATTGTTATAATAATACGATTGCATAAATCCTATTTCTAAACTGACTATTCCCGTCGCTAGTCGCCTAGGTGCGTATGCGACGTTAAATAAGCTTTCAAAATTTTTTTGAAATCCCACCTGAAAATATTTATACAAATAATTGTGTAATTTGGATCGTTTAAGATTGTATTGTTTAATTATACATTACAATTAGTATTTGAAAAGTTTTTGAATGTTTATAATTATTCAAGGATAACTAATTGAAATGTAAAGAGATAGTGACTGATTTATTTAGTTATAATTTGAATATTCTCTAAAATTCCAGTAATTTAAAATTTAAGTTCAACTCAACTTCTTCTACTGCGAATTAGTGACGTTTAACTGAAACATCAGTAGCTCTTGCCTGACAATTATTTAATGTTTACTCTAATAGTCCAAGCGAAAAGTCAATCAAAAATTTAACTAAACATTAGATAAAGTTACCTAATCCAGATTTAGGGAGTATCTGAGTGAATCTGTAACAAGTTTTTTAATTCAAAATTGTCCAATTCTGAATTTAAGTGACTTTTTTAAGTGGCTAAAATACAAAATTAGCAGTTACATGTTATGCCTGGAAGTCTTGCGGAGCTTTTTAGTACGCTTGTGTCCCTTTAACAAAAATTATATATTTGAAATTTTGTACGAAATTACTTAATTCAAAATCATTTAAGATTAAAATAGTTTTAAAGAAATATTTCTAAAAAATTATGAGTTTTGGGATTTTAGACATCCTATACCCGCAAAAGCGTAATTAACAAATGAAATAAAAACGTAATTAATGGACACTACCCTCAATCGTTTGAATTTACAATTTTAAAACAAAGTATAAATTGAAAAAGAACATATATTATTATCTTTCAAGTCTCGAGATCTAGGATTGTAATTTTTTTACCTGATAGCATAGGTGTATTTTTTTTAATTAGCACTTGAGCGAAAGGTAGTTAGCAGTAAAGATAAATACTTAGAGGTACCTCACAAGACGGTTCTATTTGTTTCAACAGCTAGCCCCTAGGAAGGGTCTTAGCGATTTCTAACTCCATCGGTAACGTAACAACGAGGGGTCGTTCGTCCTTATCCGCGACTTCCGTTACGCTCCCCATTTCCGCATGCAAAAACCTTTCGCACGCGAGAGTGGACTGACATGTACGAATTGGCTTGGGACTTTTTGCCATGCTTAAGTCCGTCTTCTTTACGTGCTAGTAAACGTGAGAACTCGAAAATATTCCCATTACAAGCCCATGTAAGATATGCGAAACATTTTGGTAGTATACCATTAAGTAGTAAAAAGTAGTTAAAATAATTTTGATTATTTATTAGAATATCAGGGCAGTAAGCTGATTCGAGTAATAATATAGATTTCACATTATATGAAATATATTGCAATACGTACCAGTTTATGTTGAAAAATAATTTTCTTACTATTTGAAAAATTGAACGAGGTGGTTTGAAGATATTTAAATAATTTTGATGATTTTCAAATATACACATGAAGCTACCTCAGCACTTGAAACCTAAATTCGAAATTGTTCAAAATTATATATTAAATACTTCCAAAGTGAAAACCTGTTTTCAAGAACATAATTTCAATCTTCAATATAAAGCGCTGTAACTATTGTTTGCTTGTATATTCTCGTCCTCTAATTTGCGAAATTGTTTTTAGCACTAATAAAATGTCTTGCAATGTTTTAAATAGTAAATTAATTGATTTTAATAACTTTTTTTATTTAATTGTATATAAATTTAAGATTTTTTTCAAAATGAGAATACTGCAAGTGTGAAACTATAATATGAACTTAGCTACATTGTCATTCTTCGTTGTCTCATTTTTGTTGCAAATCAAAACAAAACAGAATCGGCGTACTTTCGAGGATCGACGTTTTTCTGTGACACTGAAGGTATTATTTTTTATTAGATTTTCTAATATTGTAAATAATATTTGTCATTACAAAAAATAGACCAAATAATCGAAACTAACCTACAATATCTTAAAAACGTTATATTTGTTATCCAAAAAATAAGAACTCTCACGGACATTAGAAAATAGGTTAAATTATCGATTGCGATATTTTCCAAAAAGTGTGCAAAAATTTCTTTGAAAATTTGCAAACCAATAAGACAAATTTTCAACCCAAGAGTTTAATTTTCAAATATATAAAAGATTTTTCAGTCAAACAAGAAAAAAAGATTCAACCAAAGAGATGAATTTTTAACTGAAATGATGAATGTATATTGGTGTTAATTTATCTCGACCAGGGTAGTATTAATTAAAAGCGTGGTAGTTTTTCTGACTACTGGTCTGACCAGTAATTTGAAATCTTTTCAATATTTGACATTTTAATTATTTTCGAAACGTTTCAAAACTTCTAAATATTTTTTGATGAGACGAAAAAAGATGGTTCGTTTCAGAATCAGCGCTTCAAAATACATAAAGAAATACCATAAAAATCAAATAAACAATAATTTTATAAAATTTTGTAACTTAGTGTTATGAATATAAAATATAATAAGATAAAAATATATAAAAGATTAAATTAATATAAATATAAGAGAATTTAATGGAGTATGAAATACCTCAACATTATTAGAAAAAAGTATTCTGTAAAGAAAAGTCCAGTACAAGAACTTTCCGGTTGAAAATGATTGAGGCACCCCGTGCATAATTTTTTTAACTTTTTGAAATTATTTGATACCTTTAAACCCGTTAAAATCTTTTAAAATACTTTGCAATCCCTAGAAATTCTCTGAAATTCTGTAGCATTTTCAGAAATCAGTTTACATCCTGTGAAGCTCCTTAAAATCTTTGAAAAAAACTTAAAATATTTTTAAATCCCTTGAAATATTTATTTGAAGTCTTCTGAAATAAATTTCAATCCAATAAAACCATGTGAAATTCATTAAAATTCTTTCATAAGCCATGAAATCTCACAAGATTCTTGGAAATCCCTTCATATATTCTTGAATCACTTGTAATCCTTAGAAAATATGTAAAATCACCTTAAATGTTTTAAAGTTACTAACAATTCTTTCGGAAGTGGTGTGTAATCTCTTGAAATATTTTGAAATACTTTGTAAATTCATAAAATATAATATATGATTGATACCATACACAAATCACCCTTATCGCATATATTTCGATATATATGATAATAAAGTACATTACAAAAGAGATATCAAAAATTATTATAAACGAACATCAATCATTCGAAACTATAATGGGAATATCCGAGGTAGAAATACATAATTCATCCAATAATCATTTCTCCAATACTATAAAGTATAAAAGTTTAATCATTTAAGTTAAAAAAAAAAAACTGGGAAATTGCTTTCAGATTTTCAACTGAATTCATAGAGGTTGCGATATTTTTTTCTTATGAACTCCTTGCAATTAAATAAGACATCTTTCGACTTCTAAAAATTACTATTCAAAGTTTCCAACCGGAAACTTTTTAGTTTTTAGGAAGCTATATAAATTGAGAAAATTTGATCGTGACTATGTTAAAATATTACGTTTTTAAAAGTTTATCTCATATACTGTATTTTTTGACCAATTGAAAGACATAAAAAATGTCGTATTTTTCGAGTAATAGATTGTACATTAAGTGTCTACATATAAGCATCAACTGCAGGGTAAATGTATATTTTCTCAATTGTTAATATCTGTAAATATAGGAAAAGTGAATTTTTACTAAAATTAGAAACAACTTTCAGGTTACTTAATTTTAGGCTGAGGTTTGTCTTGGAGCAAAGTTTCCATTCATTAAATAAAAATCAAGTTTGAGTACTGAAATGTTTCATTTAGTATTCCTTTTGAAAATATGAAATACGTTATCCAGTAATCTGAATTTTCGCTTAAAAATTAAAATAAGTTAAAAAGTTTTTTATTGAAGTAAAACTTTTTTTGGGATGGGAGTGAATTGTTTTAGTGAAACTTTAAAATTATTCATGATAAAATGGATTTCTGTTCTATCTTAATTTTAAAATTCTTTTGGGATATATGTGAGTGAATTGGACAAAAACGTACGACCGCAAGACCGCACGAATGCACGTGCGACTGAGCAGGGTCTGGATCGAGAAATCTCTTTCTCTCTCTGACTATGTAGTCTTTTATTTTGCGATCTCCTCAAAACTCATGATGATTCCTCACGAAAAATGTTAAGGTAATACATAAAAGTTTCACTTCTGCCGGGTGGCCCCACTGCAACACACTGTTTCTTAAAAGTTGCCAGAAAACTTTTCACGTTTATTTCCAGATATTTTAATTGAATTAGTGAAGGAAAAAAATGTTTTTGAGATATCTGCTTACTTATAACTAAAAAGAATCTCTTTGGCCTCTGAAAATTATTATCTAAATTTTTGTAGCTAAAAGTTTCTAATTTTGAACAGTCTATAAAAATTAAAAATATTTCGTCACAAATATGGTAAAATATTTAATTTTAACACAGTATAGTGTATAAACTTAATCGGTTACTTTAAATATGAAAAATGTGGTTTTTAATTTTAATCGAGCTTATAAAAAGCATATTTTTCGTAGCCAAGCCAACGTCAAAACTTTTTTAATATTTAAAAAAATGGACATTTTATATGGTTACTTGGATTCTGTGTCATCTTTCTTTAACTGAACAAATTAAATTTTGTATTTTGAAGTGTTTGGAGACCTCTGTTCCATTGATTAGTTAGAGATCCTCTAGGGTCGCCGCTGCGCTGTACCGGAGCCTTGATATTTTCACGGGGCGCGAAAAGTTTGAACTGTGTAATTTTGTATTATTTCTTTTATTTATACATTTTTTGAGTATATATGTTTGAAAGTAAATATTATTACCTTCTCAATAATATACCATCTTTGTATGATCAGTGTCGTCTCTATTCTGTATTAAATCTCTTGCAATTAAAATTGTGATTTGAAAATCGCGCCAACTCAAGCCAATCAAATTCAATAAAAGGTCTCAACTCTCCCTTAAGGATCTCTAATTATTATTATTATTATTATTATGAGAAGTTGTAGGCTCCGGAAGCTACGATCATGGTTCTTTAAAGCAACCAATCCCGACGCAACTGGAACGTGTACGTCATCCACTGTCAATTTTAAACATTTTCTAAATTTTCTTACGGATTTCGAAAGAAGGCGATACACTCTACCAGAATCTGGAAAGAAATCTCAATTACCCCAACTGACTCAAAAGTTATATAAGTTTGAAGAAAAAAAAATTGTGTGTTTTTCGTAAACAAAGCGAAAAATTCTAATACGCATAACTTTGTGAAATTCTGTTTCTTCACAAATCGCAAAAATACGTATCGCATAATTTCCTCTAAAAAATAACATATTTTATTTCTGTATTTCTGAGAGATTCTATGACTTCCAGTGTAGAACGTCCCTGATTTGAAATTGATTCGGTCTGAATTTGCAACTACCAATAATAAATTTTTAACCAAAAATGGAATTGTTGAATTTTTAGGTAAAAACTTAATTTTTAACCAATTAAAAAGAAATTTAATTAAACTTAAATTTTCAACCAAATGAAAGGTTTTTGAATTAAAATGATGAATCATCAATACAAAAAATGAATTTTGAACAAAGTAGTTCCAATTTCTACTCAGTAGTTGACTTTTCAATGAAAAATGTAATATTTGATATTTCAACAAAAAAAGATTCTATTTTAAAAGCAAAAACCGAGGCAAAAAGAGTTGAATTCAACCAAATAGGACGAATTTTTAACAAAATAGTTGAAAACCATCGATCAAAAAAGAAAAAAAAATAGAATGTTTAGCGAAGAATGATTTTCCAGACAATAAAGGCATTTTTTCCAAAATGTGAAATTTTTATACCAAATAGCTGTATTTTAAACGAAAAAGATTGACTTTTTTGTTTTTAACATAATTGTGGAATTTTGAACAAAATAATAAAATTGTATGTTTATTCCTTAAGTTTCTAAATTATACAAATAACTTTTTTGAGGTCAACTTTTAATTTTAAATAATTAAGTGAAATATGTTAATTATTTCTAATACTTCTCAGAACTTCCTATTTCTTTAGACAATTCGATGTTTTTCTTTCCTTTCAAATATTAGTACAATTCCACACGAGTCAAGTTTTTAACATTTATTTGAATAAACGGAGAAAATGGATATTTACCCTTGACATCTAGGTGTTTCAGGTTAACATTTAATTTTTAACTATAGGGCAACCATCTAGATGTTACCCGTGCAGAAATTTCGCCGTGACCCCGACCGGGCCCAGACTCGTTCATATCGGGCCCTGATGTGGAAATCGAGTCAGGGCCAGACTCATCATGAAACACGTAGCCACAGTGGAGCCATGTCTATGGGCCCGATCAAACGCCCGATCTGCCCCCGGTCTGGCCCCTATTAATTACCCGAGTCTAGCCACATTATTGACTTTTTTATTAGGAATTAAAATTCTTTAGAATAATTATAACACAACACAAGTGCGAAGTTAGTTACGGCCCAGTATCGGCAAAAATATTGCCGAAGACCGGCTGCCAATATCGTACCGTTGCTGGAATGGTAACTCCGGTATGCACTTGGCGGCCAATTCTGGCTAGTAACGACATGACAAAAAAGGTATTTAAAAAATAAATATTAATTGATTGCGAGTATTTTGACTTTGAATATTAATAGTCCTGTGTAGAGTGAATACATATATTACATTTTTAAATATTATACTACAAATAAAATTTCCAACGCTACGGGGTATCGAACCTACATCTATACCTAAATCTATCACCTAGCAGTCGAGAGTCTTGACCATTGCTGAAATCCGACGGAACTTAGAAATTTGATCGTGAACTTTGACAATTTTTTAATAA
>CAKNYM010052847.1:177160-190005 GCA_932195095.1 Andricus curvator
AAGGTGTTTTAGACCATTTTACAACGTTTAAGATTCACATAAAATGTAATTTTTTCTGAACATTTAAAATTTTAATGACGGAACTTAGAAATTGAAAATGGTAACTTTGACCTTTGCTTCCGATTACCGTCCCAGTCTTTTGCATTCCAGAAGACGGTGCTCATGTGGGACAGCACTTCCTCTTCGGTTGCATTTAATTTATCTGAAACGGAATTTTGCTGATAGCACGATGTTTGCGAACTCGCAGTTAGCTTCTTAATTTTGGCATTTATTATAAATGTGTTAAGAATATATTATACGGTTGAACACTCCCAGCACATTTGCAACACAACAGCACGAAGGAAAACAAAAATTAAGGTTATGTTTGTGGTTATATTACATATAGCGTATATGGCTTGAGATGGCGCTGCGAAGCGGTTATATGACGTCACAGTATACATAGCCCGGTCTGGTACGAGTCAGGGCCACATAATTCTTCCAATCGGACCAGATAGTGCACATCGGATCAGGCCCTAGTCGGTAATCGGTAATATATATGGCGATTTCTGCACGGGTAAAGGTTAGTTTCTGTGGATACGAAAGGTAAGCAATGCAGAGGGTTCTTACCTCGAAACATTTTTTGAGGAAGAAACAGTATTCGCGTCAACCATTTTACTCTATACAAATAATTTACAGCATTATTATTAATATTTATCAACCAAATATTGGTAATAATATTTTTTTCACAAGTTCACATACGACACGAAATGACATTGAACGACATTGACTATAAGCTTCATAAGTAGAGGTCTGGCGCGTTTCCTTGTACGATTTTAACATCTTGGGAGTTTCAGTTTAACATACAATTATATTTGAGCCTAATATATCAGCAATATAGTAAGATTTTACGTGTTAATTTCTGTATGTTTGGCGTTACTATCTTATACTTTGAACATCTACGATTGAATATCCATTTTTGTCCGTGTTGTCACAATTTGACTGCGCTCTCAGAAATTGTGAATAAAATTTAGGTACGCGATATAAAAAGTCGCGAATTTTCGTTTTCGGGCATACAAAATCAGGATATAGCACAAAAAATCAGAACATCAGGACGGCGATGAAACATCAGAACATGTCCTGATAAATTAGGTCGTCTGGTTACCATAATTTACATTAATTAAGACGAAGAAAAGTTGTAGGCGAGTATAACAGGAATAGTTCAACTCTAATACGTAACGATTACCTTATAATAGAGGGTGAGTTATAAGGGAGGAGAAACACAGAACTATGGGTGTTTCATCGTGGTAGCAATTTATCGCATGCAAGAACTTGACACGTGTCACCAAAGTAGACGCGTAACTTTTCTAACATCTACATCTCACGATTTACGTCATTTCATATTCATAATTCTCACGTTCGCGCTAGCACGAAGTGTTTAAGTTGTGGCAACTTTTGGATATCTCATCAAAGAGGCCAACTCGACGATATTATCGCTCATTACCTCGAAATATATAGGTAAGAATCAAACGAAACTATAAGGTTTCAGCCGGTTACAGTGAAGTCTTACAGAAAGTTCAAAAGCTTTGTGTAAAAGAAAGTTGTACGTTGTACGTGCTCTGCTCATTACTGTATTTGCGCAAGTATAATACATATTTCAGAGTATTTACTTCAATGCGAGGTTGAACTTTAAAACTTTCATATTAATGCAATAAAGTTTTTGTATAGCGGTAAGGTGTACAGAAAAGAAATTACGCATTTAAATAGAGTCATATAAAATAAAAGCTAATATAGAAATATTTAAAATACCTTTTGGACGCAAAATAATAAAGTAGTTTAATAAAATATAAGAAAAAAATACTTGAAAGCACCTTCAAAAGAAAGAAACATATGTGACAAAGGTAGAAAATTTAAAGAATTTCCAAAGAATAGATCAACGCTCTCATTTTTACTCTTCACAATTGAACACAGAAAAAACTGGGGGTAACCAATGTTGCAGGTAATCATTATTTCCTGCTTAAGCAGGAAAAGCTTAACGGTGCTATAAGTCCATTTTTTGACGGAATTGATTTTTCTTCAAAACCCATACATTCGCGCTTTTTCACACCTATTTCAGTAAGAAAAATGTAGGTTCTGAAGTTTTTACCATAAAAGTTAGCATTTAAATATATTAAAATACATGAAAATTTACAATAATTCAAACTAAATGAATGAATTATACTAAAATGTTCCACTTTTTTAACAATCTGACGGTCAATGTATAGGATTTCAACAAGTATTTAACAAGTTGAGATATTATTATCGAAATTAAAGAACGTTCTACTAATACTACAAATATTCATTTTTCTGTTAAATAGTGCTATTTCTTTATGCAACAAGTGAAAATAAATAAATAAATACATATATATATATATATATATATATATATATATATATATATATATATATAAATATTTCAGATGATCCTATCGATGATTTATATACTATTTTTATTTATAATATCAGGGAAAGTTAAACGGTGCTAATTCCATTGCCATTTCCATTACATTATTAATAGCGCCTTCTATTTTGTCACGCAATAGTTATTAAACTCATCTATTCACCCACACATAACAAATTTACTCAATCGATTGTCAATTGTTCCTATAGAAAGGTTTTTCCTTCTCGTGTAAAATTAGGTTGATTGTAATTAGCACAGTTTAGCTTTCCCCACTTGAAATGAAAATTTTGAAATTGCAAATATTACACTAAATATTGAAGAGTGTTCAATTGCAAATATTCAGAATTAAAGAATTTTAAATTGCAAATCGTTGAAATTGATCATAAAAATCATCACAGTTTAAGAACACACCTTTAAAATTGTATGATTTAAAATTACAAATCTTTTAAATATAATTATGCAAGTTCAAAGTTTTACGAGTAAATGATTAATAGTACTTGACTTTTGGTCATCAAAATCATTCAAATCGTTAAAATTGAACAATTTTCAATTGTAAATCTTCCAAATTGTACTATTAAAAGAAAATGTTCCAAATCACAAATATTTAAAATGAAAATCTCGAAAATTAAATAATTTGCAATTCTGTATTGTCAAAATTCGATAATCTTCAATTGTAACCCTTCAAAATTGCAGATCTTGGAATTTTAGCTCTTTTAAAATTGATTGGTTTTTAAGTTTGAAAATTTACAATTGAAAATTATGCAAGTTTAAAGATTTAAAACTGAAAAAGCTGCAATTTTGTTGATTTACATTAGACATTTTTACAATTTGGAAGATTTAGAATTAAAAACATGACTTTTGATTTTCAAAATCATAAAAATTCAAGAATTTATATTCATACATCTTTAAAATTGAAGAGGTTTTAATTTGGAAAATTTACCATTAAAAATTATACAAGTTTGAAGCTTCGCAATTAAAAAGGCTGTAACTTCGTTGATTTATATTCGAAATTTGTACAATTTGGAAGATTTAGAATTAAAAACATGACTTTTGATTTTCAAAATCATCAAAATTTAAGAATTTATGTTTATACATCTTTAAAATTGAAGAGTTCTTAATTTTTAAAACTTACGGTCAGTGCGTAATTTTTAATTATCAAAAATTACGCACTGTTTATGGTTACGGAATCTTCCGTAACTCTATAACCCTTTTTCCAGCTCGTTCAGGGCTAACGTTACGGACAATTTCGTAACCATAGACAGTGCTTAAAAATGATGCAAGTTTTAGGCTTTACAATTGAAAAAGCTGTAATATTCACGGAAAAAAGTGGATCGTTAAAAAAACTCTGTGAACCAGCAGCTCTAACTATTTTAAATTGAACCGCAGCTTTTCGTCTGTGAATTTTGTTAAAATTACTATTTCGCATTCAGGTTATTTCAACTGACTTCTTAAAAGAGTAGGATGAACAATTTCAAATAGTAGGATGCACTGCACCAGTTAGTAACCGTCCACACTCAGGAGAATAAGAGTTACTATTTCGTGTAGTATGCCTTACTTCCGTGAAGAGTAACTTTGCCGATTTCGCATTGCAACGCATATATGTATATGTATATAAGCACTGCACGCATTCTATACACGATTTATAAATAGTAATAGCTCCAAAATTTCGACAACAAAAATGATGTGAAACGTCGATCAATTTGAAAAGGAAAAAATTATTTTATATATGATTACTGCACTTAATTTACGATTATTCTTACACAATTGCACGCACAGAGACTTACACATATGATCGCACGCTCAAACGCTTTGGAAAATTGCCCCCGCTGGGGAATCGAACCCTACCTAAGTACCTAAAACCTGTCCTAAAACCTAAAATCTAGCGCACGTGTTAGTCAAGTGAGCTACGGAACCGATTAGATTTTTCTGACAAACTCTCGGTCAAGCGGTTTCTCTGAGAAAAACGTGGCCAGCTAAGAAATTATAATTAATAATTACTTAAAATTTCTTAAATTAATCTCTTACTGATGATTTCTAATATTTTGTAACGAGTTTGGGAAAAATATTTTGCTTAGAAGTATTAACTCACACAGTAAATATATTATTAGTAATTTATATGTATATTATTATAAATTGAATTGAATTACAATTTTTAAAAAGTACATATTTTGTATTATTGAAAATTAAGGCTTGAAAAAATGTTTTCGAATGAAAGTTTTGGAATTTTGATTTGATTTTATTATCATCTCACTTTATTTAAAACGCAACATTCATTTACATAACTGATATATAAATAAAAAATAGTTTAAAAATCGTAATAATATATCAAATGCAAAATCGAAATCACTATTTTAAGATGAGACAAACGTTGAATAGTGATTTAAATTTTTTGCACAAATAAAATTTTTCTCATGATATATGGGGATGCTGAATTAGAATAAAAACTTTTTAAAACAAAAACAAAATATTCGGTTCCGAGAAATTGATATCATGGTGCACAGTCTTCCACTGTTTTTCTTAGTTTCCCCTTTTTTCTTGAAATTCCCCTTTTTTCCCCTATTCTCAAAAACCTTCCCCCTTTTCCCCTTTTCTTTTTAAATATACGATATTTGAAATTGTACCCATTATTGAATAATAATTAAAGCAATTATAGCACTTAAATAAATTATTTATCAATAAATAATAAACGCGTTTCAAGTTCAGACCATTAAAAATAAATACTCTTAAACAAATTTGAAGATGAAACATTTTAAAGCAAGTTGAAAATGTGCAAACTGCCGACAGAAGTTATTATCCAATATAAAATTGGAACAGTTACAAAATATATATTATTTTTCAAATAAGTATTAGAAGATTAATACATTTTAGTTGAAATGTACAAAGTTAATTACCTAATTAAAAAAATTGAATATTCCAAACTCATCAACTGCAATTTTAAATGTTCTGACTTGAGCAATTTTTAATTTTTTTAAATTTTTACTTGGAAATTTAACTATTGTTGAAACTTTTTTTTGGTTGAAAATTAATTGGTTCGAACTCACAATCGAACTATTCCATTTGTGTTTAAAAATTGATCTTTTTTAGTTGGAAATTCAACTATTTGGTTGCATGTTCAAATTTCGTCCAAAAGTTATATTTTTTGGCAGAAAGTTGGTTAAAAATGTAACTATTTGGTTGAAAATATATTTATTTTGTTGAAAAGCTGTCTTTTTGGTTGAAAATCAAACTACTTTGTAAAAAATGCACTTTTTCAAACTGCAAATTGCAATTTTTAATTGAAAATTATTTTTTGTATTGAAAGCTTATATTTTTGAGTTAAAAATTCAAGTGTATTATAGAAAGTACTTTTTTTTGGCACGAAAATTTAATAAATAGGTAGAAAATTGGGTTTTTCATTTGAAAATTAGTTTCTTGAAATGAAAATGTAACAATTCCATTTTTGGTTCAAAATTGAACTTTTTTATTTTGAAAATTCCTTTTTTGGAGAAAAATAATCTTCTTGCTTTAAAATTCGACATTTTGAATACCATTTTTTTTCTTCATTGTCTAAAAAACCTTTTTTGGTTGAAAACTCAACTCTTGTAGAAAATTCGTGTTTTTGGGTTAAAGATTCAACTGTCTTGTAGAAAATTTGAATTTTCTCTGGAAAATTCAATAGTTTGGTGATTTTTGCACAACTTTGTTAAAAATTCATCATTTTAGTTAAAGTTTTTTCTTGTTTGTTAAAAAGTAGGTTTTTTAACTAACAATTGTAATGTTTGGTTGAAAATTAACTTCTTAATTATTAGTTCATATGTTCGTGTTGAAAAATCAACTGCATTGCAGAAAATCCAACAATTTGGGAGAAAATTTAGTTTTTTTCAATTGAAAATTAATTTTTTGAAACGAAAATATAACTATTCGATTTTTGGTTAAAACTGTTGTTCGTAATTCAACAATTCAACTATTTTGTTCAAAAATTATTTTACTCGTTGAAAATTTGAAATTGCGAAAGTTAAAAATAAATTTCTTGCTCAGTTACAATTTTTTTCAAAATGTGCAAAAACATGTTTTTTTTTTTTGATTGACTCATATGCACACATTTAAAAAAAAAGTTGAATATGTCGAAACTGAAATTTATTCAGCTTGAACCAAAGAAACATTTTTTTATTTTTCGGAAAAAAATGTTTGTCGTGAATTAGGATTTTTGGGATTTCATATCTTTTTTTGCGATTTTCGAACGTTATAAACACCACGAAAAAAATTTTTCCCATGGATAAGAAATAATAACATGTTTCTTTGGTTCAAGGTGACTCAATTTCAGGTTCGAATCAATCCAAAAAACATGTTTTTTTATATTTTCCAAAAGTTTTCAATAAGGCAAATTTTTTTTTTATTAAAAAAAGATTGTTTAATTGTAAATTTAAGAAAGAGAACAGAAGATATCAACTGATTTCAATTGTGTTAAATTTTGATTGAAAGTATTAATTATAGTAAGGATGAAATGACAAATCTTGGAAAGAAATATTTATAAGAACGATGTCAAACATATCAAAATTGTGTATTTAACTAATTTTATTTTTTCCGGGACTTTTTTTATTTCACTCTGGATGGGTTTCCAACGATCTAAGTACATCCAATTTTTAAAAATAAATCTTTAATGGCAGAAATCATTGAAACATCATTAAAAGTTATTTAAAAATGGAACATTTCTTATGAAAAGGTTGTTTGTTCTTTTCGACATATGAAAATAAATGTATAGTATTCTGTTTTGACTTGAAAAACATGATATCTTTCCCCTATTTTCCCCTTTTTCGTGCGAAAACCACTCTATTTTCCCTTTTTTGAGCTCCTTTTACGCTGTGATCCCTGCAATATCAAAGATCGCGATATCATAGTAGTATGGTAGATTTTATTGTTGTTGAAAATCTGAAAAAAATTAGAAAATATATTTTTTTTTCATGAAATGGTAGTCATTTTTACAAATATCAATGTGAAAAGGTTGAACAAATTATTACTACGTTAAAATTGGAAATTAATTTGAACTCAAATTTTATTACAAATTATTTTTTTATTATTGGTTCAAAAAATAATATGTCGAAAACAATGTATTATTCTACTAAAAAAAAAATTCTTATAAATAATATAATATTTGAACCTAGGTGGCTTAATCAAGTACGATCCTAATCAATTTTAGTGTTATAAGAAATTAAAAATATCATAAGCAGAAAATTCCATAGTAGAAATAATGTAAAGAAGTATTCTTTTTATATATAATTCTTCAGAATATTTTTAAATTCTGAAAATTTTGTGCGAAACAAAAAAACAGTATTGAAGTATAAAGTAGAGTTATTCACTATGTTCATTTATAATAATTATCTCAACTGATATTATGATAAAAGAGAAAACATTATAAAATAGTTGCCGGTAATTTATTTAATTTTGTAAAATGTCAGTGCGCGGTCTGTCTTATAGATTGAGAAGCGAAAATCTGTTGTTTTACTGATAAGCAAGTTATAAGTCGTCCTTCTTTTTTAATTTGAAACGGACCGCCTAAAAAATGTTGCGGACCGAGCCTACACGTTTCTAGTTGTGCCACTGAACTTACTTACAATTTCAAATAGTAAGGCTAACAATCTCGCGCAGTGCTTATTGCAATGCGAAAGAGCAGATCGAACTCACTTGCAAAAGTCAAACTAACAATTCTTTGCTTACTATGAAAATTAGTTATGCATACAGTTTATATGTTCAAATGTACTATTTCAAATAGTTATTGAAGCTACTTGTTCTAGTAATCTTTCTTTTTACAATTTGAAGTAGTAATGCTGACTTTCGACTTTGTATATTTTGAGATCACTATCTCATTCAGTATCAAAAACTATTTGAATTGTTTCTTGTGCAATGCGAACAAGTAAACTTCAAGTTAACAATACATCAAAGTGAATTTAACTATCTACTTTTTCCGTGTTCTTGATTTATATTTGAAATTTTTACAATTTGGAAGATTCAGAATTAAAAGATCTTTAAAATTAAAGTGGTTTTAATTTTGAAAATTTACAATTAAGAATTATGCAAGTTTTCAGCTTTACACTTGAAAAAGCTGTAATTTTTATTATGTGTTACGTGATTTATATGGATTGCCCCTATCCTAACTTACAACCCTAGAAATTTGGTGAAAATTATCAACAGAGAAAGAAATATTTCTTCAGAATTTCGAATTTACCGAAATATCTACCTGAAAAATATTACAATCACAGAAAAAACTAAGAATAAAATTTGTTGCAGGAAATTTTTTAGAGCGATAAAGTTTTGTTCAGCCAACTTCGTGTCTTTCAGAATACATGTGTTTGTCATGGAAAAACAAAAGAAAGTTTAACCGATATTTGTGTAAAGTTTATCCTCCGAAGTTAATTTTTTATGCAAATAATCTTTCGTCGGAAATCGATGTAAAGTTTATCTTCTGTTTTTCTGTTATAACAAAAATAATAAATCACAGGATTTAAATTTTTAAAAATATTTTTGTAAAGTAAATAATCAAGTTTGAAATCGATCATTCAAATTTTTTCACATAATTATAATGTTATCGTAAGAAAAAATGTATTCCAATTTTCATAAAAGTATTTTTTGCTTTGTAGAAAATAATTCAAAGATTAAAAAGTTTAAAAGCTTAACAGATGTTGTGTTTCTCGCCATTTCAAATATAGAGCGAAAAAAAGTTCACTTTTAATATTCAAAGTAATTTGAATATCTTTCTTTGCGTATCTTTCTTAAAATAATCTACCCTAAAACATTGTCATTTACCTTTATATGCGGAAAGTTCAGCTTTTTTTAAAACCTTAATGTAAACGTGAAAATTATACTTGCAATTTTCGTTTGCCTATTTTTGAATACTTCAAATATGTAAAATATATTTTTATAATTTAATTTAAATTTATATAATAATTGTTTAAAATTTGATATTTTTCAGCTTCAACCAATTACAATCAAAATTGTTAAAGTTTCAATATTTTCAAGTTTTAAATTTTTGATCTACGATATTGAAAACCAAATAATTATGGGAACATAATGCATTTAAAATCTATAGCGTAGATTCACTTTTTGTTCATTTTTTGGCGTATGGAATGCCGTTAATTTAAATTTCAATGTATTCAGTACTTCTGGCACTTCATGCAACTTTCGATCCAGTCTATTAACCATATTCTATAAAAAGGAATGAAGGAAAGCCTATTTACATTTTAATTGCTTTCTGATCCTAAAAGACTGACTAAAAGTTAAATTACCACTACATCGGACACCCTACCTTACCGACTGTTGAGTACTTGCCTGAAAAGTACTGAAATTCGCTTTATTCAATTTCATCAATCTGAATATTCCATGAAATTCCCAAAATGAATCAAAAATAATGAAATACTACGATATAAAGATATTTTAAACAAAAATTGTTGATAATTCTGCAGTCGGTAAAAAACTTACTGAGTCTCATTATACAGTTTGTCTTCTTTTCGGCAGATGGCGCTGTTCCCACTTAACTCCTATCATGGCCGCCTAGTGTTCGGCACTGCAATGGCGATTTTCTTGTCAGTTTTGTAACAATCGGATTTTGTACCTTTTTACCAAGTTTTTCTACCGTCGTGTTGTGTTTACAGTAAAGTGATAGTGTGGACTTTTATAATGTGACGTGAATCGGACCGGTGAAAGTTTCCCTACAGCAAAAATCTTGAAACTTTGGTGAGTAGCTCGTATCGAACGTGCGTTTGTTTGACACTATGACAATCAACATTCCTATTTGTTTATACCTAGTGTTTGTTCGGTTAGCTTCGTTGCCAAGACAACTGATTATTGGCTTCGTCCTAATGATTTTCAGATAAATTCTGCTCGGATTTTCAATGTGTAAACGAGTGTGGCATCTCGTGTGTATCCGATGTGTCAAAATGTATATAACCTCTATCTCACTTGCTCTCGTTGCTGGTTGTATTTCCCTTTCATTTCATCTTATGCTCTCGATCTCTCTTCTCTGTCGCGTGTCGTACACCCCCACCTAGACAGGACACGCCAAATGTCATGAATTCTCTCGTTTTCGTAAATTTACGAGGGTCCTATCGACCGCACAAGTCGCAGCTTTTTGTCTCCTGCTCCAAAATTTATAGAATCGCTTCTCAATTGCTTTTCCCTACACAATTTATCGCTTTTTAAACAATGCATTTGTAGAGTGACAGATGACGGTTTCCATGGCAACTTATTTTCAGATATTTCAGTTATGTCTGGTATGTGTTTATTGTTATGACAGCTGGAATCTTAGGTTCAATGTTCTACGATTTCCTTCCAAGAAACAATTAATCAACTCTCGTACTCTTAATTATTGACCAATAATGTTTTACTGTTGGATTGCCATTTTAATGCAATATTTCTACTTTTGTATTTAATAATTAATTTTTAATTCAACTGTTACTTTAAAATTCAGTGCTGGTAATGTTTAGGACTCCATGAATAACCCTGAGTTTGTCTGTGTTTTTATTAAAGTATGTTTTCAATAAATAAAATAACAATTTAATCGTACTGAAATGCAGTAATTTCAAGTAAATTAATTGCAGTGATTTCATTTAATGGAATGTTTTGAATTTCTATTACAATATTAAAATAATAATTTTTAATGCATGATCATTCAAAAATGGAAATTTTATTTTACAAGCTTTAAAATGAAGGGTTGCAGTACAGAACTAGATAACCAACATTTTTCCGAAAATGGGCTTTTTGCATAAAAAATTCTTAAAACATCGAATACATATTTTGTGAAAAGGATTTGTTTGAAATCTCATTTTTAATATAGTAAAATAAAAATATTGGTGATTCAAAACTAGATAGCTGACTCTGTACTTGTCTCCCACCTTCTTCTTTTTTTTTGATTTCCTAACCTCTTACCTTTGTTTTAAACCTTTTTCTGATCACATTTTTCTTCCTAAAAGACTTCAATACAATAAAATAATAAAACACTTCTTTTTTCAAAGAAAAAGCTCTTAAATAAAACTATTGGCCACTTTTATCAGCACCAAAGTATCAATCAAATTCCAACCTAAAGTCTTAAATCTCCATTTTCTACAGAAAGCCAATTTTATAAGGGTTTCTTTTCACTTAACTTTTTGCCGTGCAATAAGAAACGACATTTCTTCAAATTATTATTATTTATTTATAAATAAACATATACCTTTCTTCTCTTCATACATCTTTCAGCGAAAACTCGTATGTTATAGTGCGATACCGTCACACTAATATTTATTTTTCCGGAACAGAATAATTTTTTGGATGAAAACATTTTTATTGTTCAGCTTCCCTATATCTCGGGAACAAGTTCTTATTATCTTTTTTAATTGAAAAATCAATTTTCAGTCGCTGTTCAAAGACGATTTTCAAAACCCATGAAATTTGAACGTCGAAATTCTGGAATAATGTACTCGGAATTCGTTAACTTTTGCTCATCAAACTAACTAATCTTCTCTCAATTTAGCAACTCAGCAGCTCAGAAGTAAGTTTTTATTTTTTGTTTAAACTGAAAATTGCACTTTTTATCGTTATTCGCAACTGAGCCTTTTTCAGTTTTAGGGTTCCTGACACTTTGAGATTGTAAACTTCCACATTCTGTTTCTCGAAACTGGGTATATTTTTTTAATCAGACATTTTTGGTCTTAATTGAGAAACACTTCAGCTCGGGAGTAAAGTTTTGTTTTGTCTTCAAATGGTGATTTCGATTTTACAGAATGTTATTTCGCTCTCCTGAAAAATTCTGATTTTGTTGGTTATCTAGTTCTGTACCCCCCTTTGTCCCCTGTTCTCGACAAACTTTCCTCTTTTTTTTCTTAAACATATGATGCTTAAAAATACAATAAAATATAAACAATCTTAAAAGAAAGTTGAAATCTTTTTAAATATTTTAAAGATATGAAAACCGGAAACTGAAGTTATGATCCAATATCAAATTTAAATAGTTAGCAAATATATCGTTATTTTGAAAAGAAGTGTTAGAAAGTGAACAATTCCTAATTTATATGTACAAAGTTAAGAGGTCCATTAAGCTAGCACTTCCGAAATAAAATTTTGTGATTTTTCATAGATCAGAATTTTGGCTCTTTTTAGGGCTTTTTTTGGGCCACAATTAAAATTTTTGGGCTCGTTTACTTTTTTCAAAAAATCAATTTTCTTGTGGAGGTGCTAGCTTACATTAACCTAGCACCTCCACTTCCTGAAACTAGAAAATAATAAAAATGCAATTCCACCAGAATATTGGGCTTTTTTTGGGCTCTTGAAATCCGCAAAAAAAATTTCCTCAAAACAACCCTTAAGTTCCAAAATCTACCCCCTTCAAAAAATTTTAATTTTTCACAAATTTAATCCCGGCGTATTTCGGGCTTTTTTTGGGCTCCTCGAAAATACCCACTCCGATTTTTGGGCTCCAACC
>CAKNYM010052847.1:195005-210337 GCA_932195095.1 Andricus curvator
TTTCCAAAGTTTCAGCCCGATATTTTATTTACAAAAAAAGTTCTTAGATTCAAAAAAAAATTCGGAAAATTAAAAAAGTGAGGTCGGTAATGTAGGTATTTGACTGTGTCACATGCCCTTAAGTAAAATTAAACTGTAAACAATATAATATCTTATAATCAATTCGCCCCCGAATTCAATATGATAATTATAATAATTGATCATTCATATATTTTGTTAAAAATTCGTCTTTTCTGGTAAAAAATTAATAATCTTCTTGCTTAAAAATTCAAAAATTCTGTTTAAAATTAATTTATTTTGTTTCAAATTCGTATTTTTTGTTTGAAAATTAAAATATATTCAGTTGAAAAATCATGTATTTTGTTAAAAATTCCTTTTTTTGTCGTTGTAAAATTAATCTTCTCGGTTGCAAGTACAACTACTTGGTTGAATGTTGAACCACTTTGTTAAACATTAATTTTGTGGCTGATGATGCATAATTTTTGTTTACAATTCATCTCTTTGCTAGAAAGTTTAACTATTTTCTGAAAAATTAATCATTTTCAGTTGAAACTTAAATTATTTCGTTGAAATTTTGTATTTTTCAGTATAAAATATTTCTTATTCTTTAAAAATTAATATTTTGCATTGAAAATTCATCTGGTTGGTTGAAAATATAACTATTTTGTTAAAAAATCATTGTTTTTCTTTGAAAATGTATTAATTTTTTAAACTGAAAAATTGACTCCCACTTCAAAATTTGTAATTGTAGTTGAAAAATCATCTCAGTATAATCTTCCTTTTTATACATAGAGAGCTTGTATATTGTCATGTAATGTACAAGGTACTACTTTCGGAGTAAGTTGCTGAAAATTGTACAGTTACACTGATTCGGCGTGAATATTGCATGCAAGAATTCGGGGGCGAATTGATTATAAGATATTATATTGTTTACAGTTTAATTTTAGTTAAAGTCTGCATTTCGTGATATTATCCACCCCCAACCACTTACACCCAACCAACTTTTGGGAATTAACCCACTCATTTGGGTAGGGGCCCCTAGTTTTCGTATATGGTGTGTTCGCCCCTGAATAAAGTCGAGGAAAAATTATTTCTTTCAATTGTTACATGAAAAATAGATTTTTTTCTCGAAAAAAGCGACCTGTACCGCGAGTCTTCATACCCTTTAGATTATTTATACAAAAAAGCAGACAAAATGGCTTGGCGGTTTGGCCTGAATCCAAGTTTTGCGATTTACACTCGATTTCCAGGGCCCTTAAATGCTTAAATTTCAGTTTCTAAACGAGGATTTTTCTAACGTTATAATTAAGTCTGTAGATAATGCGAAGCGTCATTTTTAATAAAAACTAAATCCTTTACCTTTGTGATACTATTTTAAAATCTCTTTTATCATTTCATAATGGCCATTATCGTCAAACTGGATTACATCCTCGCTTTAGAATCTATTTAAAGTTCACATCCGTCAATTAAAGTAAATTAGCATTCATAATTGCAAATTCTTCCAGAGTATTATGGTTCAGATTAAAATACCTATAAAATTCAATCTACATTTTCAAATTAATTTCATTAAGTTAATAGGCGTGTGTATTTTCTCTTCAGAGTTAACAATAACAATTCTCTTAATTAATTGTTTAAAGTTAATCAGTTTATTACCTCAAGCAAAATATACGACTGCCAATTTTAATTAGATCCGTATCAAGGATATTACCAATCGTATATAAATCAATATTACTATAATTGCTTCTACTATGACATATACATGATTATACATTATACATTGTTCCGTGCATCTATTATTTTTGAATTGATCTAATTCCTTACTTATTTTTGATTTCAGGATCCTCGAGGCACAGGTTCTTCTTAAACGTTTTTACAGGTTCGTAATAAATTAATATAACATACATTTCTACCATCCAATACGAGCTTTTGTTCATAATTCACTGAGAATAATTTGTCAAATGAACGATTGGTTAATTGATCAGTTGCATTAGTCTGCTAAAGTTGATAATAAATATTGTGTATGTTGGTTTCTCGGTAAACGCTTTGTCGTATTTGAATTAAAATGGAAATGGCAATTATCTACTCATGTTCAACAGTGACATCTTTATCATTTATCTTAACTCCTCTACATTTTCTTCTCGATTTTCTTTTTACGTAATTAATTTCTTGCTTAGTATGCAAATTTGCAAGTTTGCTAGTGCATATTACACTTTCCTGAGATTCTTTAACTCGCCTTTGTCGTAATTTCTCTTTCGTAATTCAGGAAAGAATTTCTCCTACGTGCTCTGAGATTCATGCTTATATATTCTCAACCATCTTAAAGTACCAAGTCACGTATCAATGGCATGCCGTCAGATTCTTTGTTCTATTTATTTTGAGACGCGTTAGTTACACCCATTACTGTGAACTCATGAAGAATGATTTTTAATTTCCAAAGAGCACTCGTTCTGTCATGGTCTTTTAGCTTAATTTTAAGAACTCACAAATTGATAGTATAATGGGTACCTACGAGTAAAAAAGACGTTTCACTCCTTGGTATACACGATACTTTATGTAACAAAGGTATGATTTACAAGTTTATCACGCCTGACGTTTGAGATTAGGTTGACGCGTTCCATAATCGTACAGGGGTGACAGCGAATGTGCATGCGCGGAGAACTATTATGATCATCTGATGATCATAATTGCACCTCTCCAGATCAAAAGGGGATACGCGTGGATACAGCCTGTGAAGTGTCGTCCAGAAAGTCCAGTTTTAAAATCGTTCGAATTTCAATTTTAAGGACTGATACTTGCAGAGAATTTTAAGACGCATCTTTTTTTCTTTTAGCAAATATTTATAGGTTTGACAGTTTGTGAAGTAATTGATAAAAACTAGATTTGTCGAAAACAAAAAATTTCAATCTTTTTTCACTTCAACTCGCGCTCGTTTAGTCAATTTCCAGAATAGATCAATTTTATTACATCTAAGTTACATTTTTAAGTCTTTTGAAACTATTTAAGGAAGAAAAACGTAAATATTTCAATAAAAAAAAAAGTTAAAAAAAATTTTGTGAGGTTTTGCAAAAATCATGAATTTCAACCTTCAAGCGATTCGTTTATCGAGCGAATTTTAAGGAACGGAAAACTTCCAGTCAGAAAGTTGTCAATTAAGATCTGAAGTATTTTTCTGGAAAGTTTTAGCTCAATCGGATTAATGGTTGAAAAATTATAAATGTTTTAAATCGCAAGCGGCAATCTTGACGCTGCCCTATTTGTCTTGAATTTCATATCGTCCGCTGGAGCACGTTCGTAGCCGAGGAGGCACGCGCATAGGGCGGCGCGGCGCGGCGTCTAGATTGCCGCTTGCAATTTAAAACATTCGTTTTTTTAAACCATTAATCCGCTTGAGCTAAACCTTTCGAGAAAACTTCTTCAGATCCTATTCAACAACTTTGTCACTGAAATTCATGATTTTTGCAAAGCCTCATAGACAAATTAAAAACTTTTTTGTTTATTAAAATATTTACGTTTTTCTTCCTGAACTAGTTTCAGAAGACTTAAAAATGTAATTTAGTGTTGATAAAATTGATAAATTCTGGAAATTGACTAATTTAGCGCGAGTTGAATTGAACAAGATTGAAATTTTGTGTTTTCGACAAATCTAGTTTTTATCAATTACTTCAAGAACTGTAATACCTAAAAATATTGGCTAGAGGAAAAAAGGTGCGTCTTGAAATTCTCTACAAGTATCAGCCCTTAAAAATAAAATTCGAACGATTTTAAAAATTGAATTTCTGCACAATACTTCTCAGGCTGAATTCACGCGTATCCCCTTTTGATCAGGAGATGTTCAATTGTACTGCACACCGAGCCGCGCATGCGCATTCACTCTCCAGTCGTTCTGTTGTATAACCGGCTACTTTCAGAACTAAAAAGGCGCTTGATAAACCGCGTAAATTATGCCTGCGTTACATAACCGAAATTTTAACCCATTGGCAAATTAACAGACTACCAAAAGTATCTCTAAATCCTTACCGGATTAATTTCGTTTAACAAAAATAATTTACAAAGTTACCATGTGAAGAGTGCAAAGGTACTATTGAAGAAAACAAAATAAATGGATTGTAAAAAAGTAAAATATATAATAACAATAAATTACTCGTTAAATTTACCATCATGTTACAATCCATCGGTAAGAGGAACATTCATATAAACGTATTAATTCTGTATATTGCAAGAATGGTATTGCTCTATATTTTACTAGGATTTGTACCAGATTAAAACAATATAAATAAATGTTTCAGGGGCTTTCTCGTAAAGCAAATCAGGGTGCCTGTAGATCAGGGAAAAGTCAGGGAATTTTATTGGCCAGGGAATGTTAGGAAAAAGTCAAGAATTTTGACAAAAATCTTACAAAAGTCAGGAGTTTCTATAAGAGGCACTTTAAATAACTGTCAAAGATAATAATTTTAAAATTAAAAAATTTTAATTTGGAATTGCTTTATTCCGTCTATAAAAGATTAAGATTAAGAAGATTAGGATTCTGGTATTTGAATACTAATGGTCAAGGAAAATGAAAAATTGATCAGGAAAAAATTGAAGAATTTTGAAAATTAAGTTTTGCTTCCACCCTGATATAATATTCTTTTCAGTAATTTATTTTTCTTGTATTTCTATTTCTTTTTTACATTCTCATTCTAATGAGAAGGTATTGGTTTTATGTAAAATTTGACATAGTCGGTTTTCATCAAATCTCCACGTTTTGAGACCTCCTGAGTCAGAAAAAACGATTTTTACCAAGGTGTCTGTCTGTAGTCTGTCTGTCTGTCTGTAGCCACGATAACTTTCGAAAAAATGATCAGATTTGATTAAGCTTTGGCACACTTTTTTATGGCCTAAAAAGAAAGAACGAGTTCGTTAACCAGCTATTTTGGATAAAAATTCAAAAAGTGAGCACATTTTGAAAAATTTTGAGACCACTTTTTTTGAAGATTTGAAAATTCTATGTACGGTTATTAGTAGTACGCAAAATCACGAACAAAATATCCTAATGACTTTTCGTGATAAAAAAAAATTACTGGAGTTATAGGATTTTCAAAATTCCAAAAAACAAACGAAAATGAACATTTTAGGCCGAAAAACGCACGATATGAAAAAAAGTCAGAAGGAAAAAAACGTTGCTTTTTGAACACCCTATAATATTTTTATAACAGTTTTTTGAATTTTTCGAAAAATAAAAAATTCAAATTTTGATCGGACAAAAAAATAATGAAAAATCAAAAATTCCATTTTGCTGTCAAACTATGCAAGATGCGAGAAAAGATCATTTCACCAAAATTGTGCACCTAAAAAAGATCTACAAATTTCTAATGACTCACTTTTTGATATGATGCGTAGTTTTTATTTTATTCGTAAAAAACAGCATTGAAAATAGAAAAATCAAATTTGTAGACGAATAACAGGAGCTACGAAAAAAATGACATAAACAAAATTTGTTCATCCAAGAAGGAGGTACAAATTTGTTGTGAATCATGCGCGCTCAAACTTGCAAGCGAAGCGAGCCGCGCGCGAAGATTATAGATTGAGTTAAAAATTCTATTCTTTGGTTGAGAATTCTACAGTTTTTTAAATCATCCTTTTTAATTTAAAATTAATCTTCTTTATTTGAGGATTCAACTATTTTTTTTACTTTTTTGGTCGAATTCAACTGTATTTTATTTTAAATTGAAATTGTTTTTGTTTGAAATTTATATGTATTATCACAATATACATACGTTAAAAATTAATATTTTTATGTTGAAAATTCAATAATTACATTTTTTGTTGAGAATTCATCTCTTTGGTTAAATATTCAACTATTTTGTTGAAACTTTAATTATTTTGTTGACAATTTAACTTTGTGGTTGAAGATTTAGCTTATTGTGTTGAAAAATCGTTTTTTGTTGTTGTTAAAATATCGACTACTACATTTTTCGTTGAGAATTCATCTTTTGGTTGAAAATTTAACGTTTTTTTTAATTCGTCTTGTTCGCTTCAAAACCTATCTATTTAGTTGAAAATCTAATTATTTTGTTGAAAATACAACAATTTTGTTAAAGAGTCATCTTTTTTGGTCGAAAATTCAACTGCTTTTGTTGAACATGCGTTGAAAATTCATCCTTTTTTTTTTTAATTCAACAATTACATGTTTTGTTGAGAATTAATCTTTGTAGGTTTAAAATTCATTTATTTGGTTAAAAATTCAACTATTTTGTTGAAACTTTAATTATGTTGTTGAAGATTTAACTTTTTGGCTGCAGATTGAACTATTTTGTTGTAAATTCGTTTTTTTTGTTTTGTTAAAATGTCGATTACTACATTTTTCGTTGAGAATTCATCTTTCGGTTAAAAATTCAACTTTTCCGGTTCAAAATATAAATGTTTTGTCACAAATTCCTCTCTTTGGCTTCAAAATTTAACTATTTAGTTAAAAATTTAAGTATTTTGTTGAAAAATCATCTTAAGTGGTCGAAAATTCAACTGGTTTGTTGATCATTCGTCTATTTTGACAAAAAATTCGTCCTTTCTGATTGAAAATTCATCTTTTTCTGTTGACAATTCAACTATTTGACAACAAAAATCAACTATTTTGTTGAGAATTTAATTATTTGGTTGAAAAATAAACTCTGTTTGAAAGTTTAACTGTTTCGTTCAAATTTCGTTTTTTTGGGTTAAAATATCAACAAGTTTGTCGTTGTGAATTCAACTTTTTGTTGAAAAGTCAACTTTTTGGGTATTCAAAATTCATCTTTGTTTGTTGAAAATTCAACTGTTTTCTAAAAAATGTAACTATTTTGTTGAAAATATAACCATTTTTGTCGAAGGTTATTCATGTCTGAAAATTCGACCAGTTGGTTGAAAATTCATCTTTCTAGGTTGAAATAAATATATAAACAAATTTTCTTTTTTAATCTGAAATTTTTTTATTCAATTTATAAAAGAGGCTATGTTAAAAATGTCCCAAGATTAAATATCTGGTCTAAAGTAAAATAATTATTTGATATCATTTTTTAAAATAAAATGAGTATTACATTCATAAGTACGGGCTCACATGGTCGCCAAATTTTTGTTCAATTATGCCAAAAAATTAATTAACTAGAATAGGCATTTTATTTTTTTAAAAGACGGCTTCGTCAAGCGCTGAATATTTTTTAAATCCTGCTCAAACTCAAATCATTATTTGCTACTCTATTGCAATAATTTGCATTTCATGTATTTTATTGATTATTTTTATATTGTTGCCTTCTCTGCGTCGGTATATTTCACTGCCTATCTGACCGTCTGTGGTTAATGTTATATTATATACCTTACCGCAAAGGAAATCAATATATTCCGCGACCGATTTCTATTTTATCTGCATAAGCATCCCCCCTGCATTACCGACTGAGTTTTAACCAACTGTAGATTTAACAGCGGAACCAGGTGGAACTTCATGTTATCGACCGCAGAAAATTTGGCCTTCCGAACAGTTTAGTTTGTTCTCCTCCCTTTTACCAACAAACGGCTTTCCATTCGTTTTGCGCTTCCTCGTATCATCCAAAGATGTATTATTGAAAAAAGTACCCCACGATAATAAAGTGACTTCCTTGTTAAGATAAAGCAGTTACAATAGATACATAGTAAACTCTGGTCAGATTGGACGCATTTTCATTTTGTGGATTTAATTTTGATTGATAGAAATAAAAGTACCAAATACTATTGCTATTTCTTATATGGACTTTGAGCGTAAATTTACCACCAAGCTTACAAATTAAATTAGAGGACAATTGGATAGCACTGACCATTTAAGCTTTCTGGTTAATAAATTGGCCGGAAGTGGTCGAAATATGTACTAATGGGAAAGCTGATTTATAATGTGCTTCCGTCAACACATGCAAAATATACATTTAAAGAAAAAACACATCAGAGGCGAAAATAAGTGGATATACATTAGGAGCATAATAGGCTATTAAAAAATATCTTGAGTAGACACGGCTTTCGAAAAAAATAATAATTTCAATGTTAATCATAGAATCAAGAATAATGTTGTCTCTATAGCATTTCAAAGTTATTACTGGCTACCTGACGGGGGCAAGTTGCAAAATATCTGCTATAAATAAAAAGAAAATTAGTTGCACATTACTATACACAATTTTGATTTAAAAAACAATTTTTACTTCGTATGTAAGTTTTTTCAGAGAGTACATTTTCTGTCACGCCGATTATTAGATTAGATAGATATTAGTCAATACAATATGTTTAAATCAATAATTTTTAAATTTCTATAATAAGATGATCATAGGTAAAGTAAACGTTTAAATATATATTTTAATCAACGAAGTGTCTAGTCTCACCAAAAATATTTGTGTCACGCTCACGAAATTTCGGTGAACCTAGACCCCATTTCCAGTTTCCCCATGCTACGTGCACCGAATCTCGCTCATATATTTTAATCAACTTAATTAAAATCGCTCCTTTTTCAATAGAATTAATTTTCCCTTAAAAGGTTTTTTCTACTGCAGTTACAACAAACATCGATCTTCAGTGTAAACGCAAACAGCTGTACATTTGTTCTTTTTGTTCAGCAGTTTTATTACATGCTGCAGAAATAAGCAGTACAAAATTGGATATACGTAAAAGCTTAAGTTACATATTATTTTGAAACAGTAGTATATAATATAAGATTTCCACTAGCCAATCATAGAACTGATAATGAGAATCAACATTATTTATTTAAATAATCGAAAAACCCAGGCTATGAACGGGAATCTTGATCACCGAGAAACCCCCGGGAATTTGTTTCAGTGACCGGGATTTTTTTCTAGAATGGACTAATATGCAAATTAAAAATGTATTCATATATTTTATTACTCTGATTCTCAGTTGGAGCAGGTAAATTGTGAAAAAATCCTAATTTATTCTCACTTGAAATAGGGAATTTTCTAAAAGAAGTACAATTCTGACTTAAAACAGTGAATTTTCTAAAAGATTTATAATTCTGAGTTGGAACAGGGAATAAATAAAAGAAATATAAGAAAATACATGTAAATAATTACAATCATCCTGACTTAGAACAAGTAATTTTCGAAAAGAATTATGATTTTAATAAGTTACGACATGGAATTTCCGTAAAGAAATATAATTTTCAGTTTAGGGCAGGAAATTTCCGCAAAGAATTATGATTTTTACTTTGGGACAGGGAATTTTAGTAAAGAATATAATTTTTAGTTTCGAACAGGGAATTTCAGTAAAGAAATATCATTTTGACAATTGGGACAGAGGATTCCCCTAAAGAATTATAATTCTGGCCTTTGCACAGGGAATTACGCAAAGAATTATAATTTTCATTTTAGGTTTACTTTAGAACAGGTCAACTTTAAAACTAAAAACTCAAAACTCAAAAAAACTTTAGACGGATAAATATTATCATCCGAATTGTCTGAAGATATTTTTTTATTTCTAAAATATTATCAAATGAGGATAAAAAGTTTTTAGTGTTCAAAAAGATATGGTTATGAGTAGTGTACATTCCATTCCTAGCTTTTTTACTTAAAATAATTATATCGAGAACAAGAAAACGGGGAAGAAGCAATTTATAGTAGAATGAAAAAATCCAGTTTTTGAAGAAAACGGAGTGAGATTAAAAATTATTAAGGGTGTGTTTTTGTAGGAGTTTTTCCTAGGAAACAATTTTTTTTCGTAACTCTTTTGACATCTCGCTTTGTTTCGAGGAAAACATTCTGGATGTTCGCACCTTTGGGTTGAAGCCATTTCAATGGAACCATGGGGAGTTACTATATTTCTGAATTATAATTAAAAATGTTGTAAATAAATATAATTCTGACTTGGAACAGAGAATTTTGGAAATTAATCTAATCGTTACTTGGTTTAGGAAATTTTCGGAAAAAATTATAATTCTAAGTTTGGCGAATAAATAAATGAAATGTGCAAAAATTCCCGTAAAGAATTATAATTTTGTCTTGAATATGAACAGGTAATTCTCGACATGCAATGGTTAATTTTTTTAAAATAATGTTAATATTGTTTTACAACAAGGGACAAACGATCCTTATTCCAAGACATATTTTGAAAATTCCCTGTTCCAAATCAGAATTTTTTTGATCAGAAGAATAATTTTTTTGCAAATAAAAATTTGCCAGAATTTGAAATTTCTCTGTTTCAATTTGAAAAAAGAGTTACTATATTTCTGAATTATAATATAAAATGTTGTAAATAAATATAATTCTGACTTGGAACAGGAAATTTTGGAAAAAAAATTTTATTCTGATTTAGAAGAAGGGAATATAAAAAAATCCCTGTTCCATATCAGAATTCGTCATAATTTGAAAGTTCCGTCTTCCAAATTTTCAAAAAAGGGAGTTACTATATTTCTGAATTATAATAGAAAATGTTGTACATAAATATAATTTTGACATGGAACACAGAACTTTTGACGTGGAACGTCAATTTTCGAAAATAATTTGTGTTCTGATTTGGTAGAAGGGAATTTAAAAAATCCCTGTTCAAATCCAGAATTATAATTTTTATGACCAAACTGAAAAAGATTTCAGTTTCGACATAGTCAACTTTAAAAAAAAATTGTGCATCTAACTGAATAAAAAAAAAGAAACATTTTTTTTCACATTAAAACAAATTCTAAATTGAGCAAGTGAAATTTTCTTTTGAATGTTACATTAGTGTTTACTAGTAATAATCGTACGTATACAAAATGCGCCAAAATTTTCGAACTAATAAGAAACATTAAAATTTTTTTTTATATTCGAATTTTCAAGTGCAAAGAACGAACAAAAGGTTTTGTAAGTGAAAAGTTGGTCAGGGTAGCCAACTTTTGCGAGGTTTTAAAATTCAGTCAGAAAAAATGTTGGAAAACGAACTGGCCTAGTAGACACGCTGTTATATTATTGTATTATTTTTCGAGTAAGTCCTGTCACGAATATTTTTTTTTACTGTCCCCCAAAACCTCAAGCTCTGCAATAGGAACCGCTGTCTAAAATGTCCCACATATTCTCTTCTCTTGTTCTCCAACCATCTCCAACTCATTCCGTTTTCACCACCCACTCGCGGATTTAAACTGGTTTCACGACACGCGGTAATCTCAAGAATCCAGCTTTACTGACGTTCTGGCAAATCTCTTTCACGCGAAGTAAACGCATATAGGGGCCATCCATATACCACGTAGACAGTTTAGGGGTGGGGGTGAGGGGGGGGGGGTATAGAAAAAATCCACACAAAAATAAATCCATTTTTTTCCAATGATATTTAGGGGTGGCACAAGCTCCATGAAGTTTAACATGTATTTCCCATAATAAAAAAAGACGTTTTTGTAAATTTTATTCAGAATCCTCAATATTAGCTGAATCGAGTTGAAACTCAACATTTATCTTCACAATCAGCCATAGAATACGAATAAAATATTACTTTTCAAATATCACCCCATAAGTCTGTTTTATAGGTTCCCAAAAAAACCCCATAACCGAAAAAATGGGTTTTGCGAGTTTTTGGTGCTAATTATGTTTTTTTTGCGTTTTTGAAAATGCGAATTATTTCTAATGCATAAAATTCTACTTTATACTGATTATTAAATGTTTAAATAAATTGTTAAACAATTTATTATTTTTTTAGCAATTTTCTCTTAGAATGGAGATAGAACGTCGCTGTTTTTTCAAAAAATTTCCACTTTTTGTTCAGTTTTCAATTAGAGAGAGGTAATCGTTCATTAATTTTAACAAACAGAATTGTTTAAACAATTTATTATCATTGTTAATAATACTCTCTTAGGATAATGCTGGAAAATTGCAGTTTTTTTTTAAATTTGCACTTTTTTTCAGTTTTCACTTTGAGTGAGTTAAGTAATTCATTAAAGTTAACAAAATTATTTGTTTAAACAATTTATCATTATGATTAATGATATTCAATTTGAATAATGCTAGAAAGTTGCGTTTTTTTCTTAAGTTTACAACTAATTGTCTACTTTTCACAAGAGATGAGTTAATAATTAATTCAATTTAGCAAAAATAATTATTTTAACAAACTATTATTGTTCATAACTATGTTCTTCTTTATTAATGCAATATAGTTGCGGTTTTTTCTGAAATGTTTAACTTTTACCCACTTTTTACTTAGTAAAGTAATACATAATGCAGTTTAACAAACATAGTTGTTTAAACAATTTATAATTGTTTATAACTATCTTCTCTTAGATAAATGCTAAAAAGTTGCGGCTTTTTCTGAACTTTTAAAATTTTTGTCTGCTTTTTACTTAGTGATGTAATAATTGAAGCAAGTTAACAAATATGTTTATTCAGACAATTGATTATTGTTTATAACTATATTCTCTTAGAGTTATGCTAGAAAGCTGCTTTTTTCTGAAATCGTTAGTTTTGCTTTGACTTTTTAGTTATGAACAAATAATAAGTGATCCTCGACAGGAATCATTTTTTAAATAGTATTTTATTTTTTTGTGTGAATTATTTTGGCTCTTTACCCAATGTTTAGAAAAAATAATTCCAACAAAAAAGCTTTTAAAAGTTTTGTTTTAAATTACAACAAAAAGTTTATTGCAGAGCGTAAAAGAAAAATTGAAATTGAACATATTTTGATATAAGCCCCCATCCAGCATAATATATTCACGAAAAAGAAAGAGATTGTTTAAAATGTGTTCCTCTTTAATATTTATTTATCATTGGTTCATAACTAAAAATACAAAGCAAGATTAAACATTTCAGAAGAAACCGCAACTTTCTAGCACTTATCTAATAGAACATAGTTACAAACAATAATAAATTGTTTAAACAACTATTTTCATTAACTTTCATTAATTATTACCTCACTAAGTGAAAAGTGAGCAAAAAGTTAAAAATTTCAGAAAAAACCGCAACTATTTGGCATTAATATAGATGAAGATAGTTATTAACAATAATAATTTTTTTAAACAATTATTTTTGCTCAACTTAAATAATGATTAAGTCACTCCGTGTGAAAAATAGACAAATAGTTAAAAATTTCAGAAAAAACCGCAATTTCTAGCATTATTCAAAGATAATATTATTAAAAAGATTAATAATAAATTGTTTAAACAATTATTTTGTTAACATTAATGAACTATTACCTCTCTTTAATTAAAAAGTGAACAAAAAGTGGAAAATTTTTGAAAAAACAGCGACTTTCTATCTCCATTCTAAGAGAAAATTGCTCAAAACAATAATAAATTGTTTAACAATTTATTTAAACATTTAATAATCAGTATAAAGTAGAATTTTATGCATTAGAAATAATTCGCATTTTCAAAAACGCAAAAAAAACATAATTAGCACCAAAAACTCGCAAAACCCATTTTTTCGGTTATGGGGTTTTTTTGGGAACCTATAAAACAGACTTATGGGGTGATATTTGAAAAGTAATATTTTATTCGTATTCTATGGCTAATTTTGAAGAGAGATATTGAGGATTCTGAATAAAATTTACAAAAACGTCTTTTTTTCTTTTAGGAAATACGTGTTAAACTTCATGGGGCTTGTGCCACCTCTAAATATCATTTTTTTCAACAACAACAAAATGAATTTATTTTTGGGTGGATTCGAACAAATTTCCGTGCGTTATTCATGAAAATTCAATACAAAATTCCAATGCATTTTTGGACAACCCTAGTGGACACACATGAAAAACTGAGAATATTTTCACGATTTTTTGTTTACACTTCAAACCTTGTTTAAGCTCACGTTCTCAAGTAAATCCGAATTTTCAGCCAATTCATCGCTCCTTTCGGCCTCCTTGCTTTTGAAGACCAATAATATCTATATTTTCATAAAATATGTCCCCGTGCCCCGCCCCGGGGGGGGGGGTCAAAAAGTGGTGAAAAACTGTCCACGTGGTATATGGATGGCCCCATAGGACGTTGCTTGTTCCTCACATTAAAAAGGTTCTTAATTTTTTTTTATTGTTGAATAGTCTAAAATAACTGAAAATCAGTAAATTCTAAAAATGGAGGGCAAACTTACCTTTAATTTTCCTAATGTCGCAATAAGCTTAAAAGCTAAACTTTCAATAATGTGGATCAGTGTATAGTCAGACAATTAGAAGAGGAGAGTTTATGTAGTGCATGTCAATACTGAGTCAGACAAAATACTCGAACTAGCTGTGCTTTTTATTATTATCAATAACTTATGAAATAATGAATATTATTCAATATCCTTGACCTCATTTGTAAAGCAATTGTATTCTTCATTTCAAAATTATTAAAATTTACCAGAAAACAATCTGCCTTGGTTACGATATCCTTTGTAATTTTCACTACAAGTTGGTTCTAATGTATTTCAATAAAATACCGGAGAAATTTATTTTTAAAAAGACACTAATTCTCTTATCACTGAACTAAACATAAATTTAGAGAGAAAAAAAAACATTTTTTTCTTTATAAAAAGTTCCTCTCCCTCTTTAAAATATATATTTTTTCTTTTCATTTATTGTAGGTTCTAACGACGAAGAACTCCGATTTTTAAAATTAATTTTCAAGCCTCATTACTAAACCTAAGGAGTGGGAATTTTTGAACGTAAACCCTGTTCCCTACTATTTTGGGGTATGCGCTTTCAGAATCTGGGCTCAAAATTAAAATATCTCATCCAGAAATTTAAATATTGCGGCTTTTATGTCAAAAAATATGAAAATTTTGAGAAAACTTTTTTTCATGATTTTTTTTCACATTGAAATCGCGAAAAAACTTCACACTTTCTTCAACCATCGGTGCACAAAAATTGTGTAGTTTGACAGTATACTTTTGCTTTTCATCCTAAAAGTTGTTATCATTTTCAAAATGGTGATTATTCACTTGAAAATTTTGGAAATATATAGGTGTGTGGACGCTTCACTCAGATTCCAACGAATAGTGGTGAAAATGGCTGTACATGGGTTTTTGGGGTCGCTGAATCCGAATATAGTGTCAAATTTTCGAAAATAAAGATGGCGGATCCAATATGACGACCAAAATTAAAAAAGGTTTGGAACTGGATGAAATTGTCCATACACAGGTTTTTGAAGTCGCTGAATCCGAATCTAGTGTCAGATTTTCGAAATTCAACATAGCGGAACCAATACGGCGGCCAAAATGTGTAAAAACGTTTGGAACTGGATGAAATTGTCCGTACATAGGTTTTTGGGGTCGCTGAATCCGAATATAGTGCCGGATTTTCGAAATTCAAGATGGCTGATCCAATATGGCAAAAAATAAACATTTTTCACAATTTTGGCCGCCATATGGCCAACGGCCATACACTGAAAAAAAAATTTTCTTGATTCAAGGAAATGCGTTTCTTTG
>CAKNYM010052847.1:215337-240485 GCA_932195095.1 Andricus curvator
GAGAGGTTGGTATTTTTGGTTGACTTTTTCTCCTTTTCTCCCTCTTTTTTCAATTGGTTATTTTTGTCTCTAATGAGCCGAAAAGTGAGGTGGTCTAGAAGTCTATTTTTTAATTTTGAATCTTTTTCATGCTCATTTTGCATAAAATTATTCATGATAAAATGGATTTCTGTTCTATCTTAATTTTAAAATTTTTCCAAATATCTAATTTCATTCAGTTAAAGACATCGTCCATTCGCTCAAATAATATTTCAGAGGCTGAAGCAATTATTTATTTGCTTCAATAATTTCTTATTTTTCATACAATTAAACGATTTCTTTGAATTGAAGAAATACATGATTGGATGTATTCAGTACGACCATTTCTTTGAATCAAAGAAATTTTTTTTGATTCAAAAACTTTTTTTTTCAGTATACCACGCTGAAAAACCCAGTTCTCGTCAGATCACTGAAGTTAAGCAGCGTTGGACGCGGTTAGTACTTGGATGGGTGACCATTCAAGAATACTGACATGAGTGCTGTTGGCACATCGTGGGTGTGGTGAGCCCACACTTGTAGTTATTTATAACTACAAGAAAAACCTAGAAACACTACCCGAATCGTGTAGTGTCACGCCTACCCTGAAAGGGAAATGGTTTAATGGTATATATATATTGGATCCGCCATCTTGAATTTCGAAAATCTGAAACTAAATTCGGATTCAGTGACTCCAGAAACCTATGTACAGCCACTTTCACCAATATTCGTTGGAATCTGAGTGAAGCGTCCACATACATATATTTTTTCAAAATTTTCAAGTGAAAAATCACCATTTTGAACATGATAACGACTTTTCTTATGAAAACCAAAACTATACTGTCAAACTACACGACTTTTATGCACCGATGGTTAAAGAAAATGTGAAGTTTTCTCGCGATTTCAATGTGAAAAAAAAATCATGAAAAAAAATTTTTCTTGAAATTTTCATATTTTTTGACATAAAAGCCGCCATATTTAATTTTCTGGAGGAGATATTTCAATTTTGAGCTCAGATTCTGAAAGAACATACCCGAAAATAGTAAGGAACAGAATTTTCGTTAAAAAATTCCCACTCCTTTATTTTAATAATGAGGCTTGAAAATGAATAAAAGAATCGGAGTTCTTCGTCGTTAATAGGTTGATAAGCAATGCAAGAAAAAGTATATTTTAAACCAAGTGGGAGTAGTGAGACTTTTTCGACGAAAATAATTTTTTCAGTACCAGTCGTAGGCGAGCGAGTACGAGCCGGAGACGATTAATGAAAAATACACGAGTAGGGTAAGTCGGGGAGAGATAGAACACTTTTTTTTGCTCATCTTCCATATCATCTCTTTGACATATCGGCAAATCGTGTATGTAATTTTCTCTTATATAAACCTTTCACTTTATAACCGTGATATGGATTTTCTATTTAATTTAAATTTTCATAGTACCAGAAACAGAAACAAAAAAATTCGGGGTGAGATTGAACACTCAGTTGACGTGACTCTGAACTATGAAAAATCTCGTGAGCAGAATTCGGTTACAAAACCAGCGATACGAGTAGTTGCAGTCATTCACTTCTTTTTCTTTTTTTTTCGAAAACAGTCAATACAAGTATTATATATTTTTTATTATATTTTATTATATATATATATACAAGTAATACCCTATAACACAAGTATAATTACGAATTTTTTTTTAATTTATGGTAAATTTATAAATTACCAAACAAATTTGAAACATTAAGATTTTTGAATCTTTGAAATTATTTGAAATTTTGGAAATTTACTGAAATTCTGCGTATGTAAAAAGTTTCAAAGTTTGGGTTATTTATTATTATTTATGGCAAATTATAACTGGATGAAATTGTCTGCACATAGGTTTTTGGGGTCGTTAAATCCGAATCTAGTGTCAGATTTTTGAAATTCAAGATGGCGGTCAACATTTTGAAAAATGTTCGGAACTGGATGAAATTGCCCATACATTGGTTTTTGGAGGCACTGAATCCGAATCTAGTGTCAGATTTTCGAAATTCAAGATGGCGGATCCAATATGGCGGCAAATTTTTTGAAGAATGTTAATTTTTGCCATTTTGGGTCCGCCATATTGAATTTCGAAAATCTGACACTATATTGGGATTCAGCGACCCCAAAAACCTATGTACGGACAATTTCATCTAGTTCCAAACATTTTTACAAATTTTGGCCGCCATATTGAATTTCGAAAATCTGACACTAGATTCGGATTCAGCGACCTCAAAAACCTATGCATGGACAATTTCTTCCAGTTCCAAACATCTTTTAATTTGTGTTTTTTTTATGTTTAGTGTAAAGTTAGATTTTCAAGCAACGCACATTGTTCTTTGTCAAGATTTTCACTGAAAAGTATGATTGTATAGGATTGATATTTCGACGTCGATTAAATTCGTCTCCGTGGCAATCGCAACCCACGAGAGAACGACTCACGAGTGAGTGGCGGGACCAGTTCCACCCATTAATTCCTCACAATTGCCGCGTCATAGTAGCGGACTTCTTCATATCGATATTTCCATTGAACACCTGTACATAGAAGATAAACGTTTATTTTTTAGCCTGCTGGCCTTAAAAAATTGACTTGCTTACACTTCCATTTTTTACAGAATTTTCTTACAACTAACCCTTAAAACTAACATCCTTCCACACCTTATATCTAACGCCGCTCGCTCTTATCGCATTGCCTTCCTCGCTTCGCCTCGCATTACCAAACTCTGCCTCCGCGACTAATACCTAATACTTATCTACTATTTACAATATTTACAATTACTTATATTTACTTCCTCCTCTATTTACAATCTTTCCTTCTCCATTCCTCTTCCTCCTTCCTTCTCTTCTTCTCCATCTTACCCAATACTCCCTTCACCCATGCTACTGCCCTTTTGTCCCCCCTTTCGTGCATCAATACCTCCATGCTTATCCCACTCCTTTCCACCTCCACGCACTCCTCCAACCAGTGCTCCACTCTTGCCTCCCCCTTCCCACATAGTTCACACATCCTCTTTTCCCTATCGAGCCAGAACCTATTGAAACCCTCCATGCACCCACATCTCATCCTCGCTATAAGCTCCTGACTTCCTTTCTCTCCTTTCTCACACAAATATTGCGTTCTCGCCCTTGGCATAATCCACACGTAGTTCCCATTAAACCTTGTCTCTCTTATTCTCTCTTCCCCTGCTGTCTTCTCTCTCTCCATGCTGTTTTTCTTAACCAACTCATATACCTTCCTTCCTTCCTCATGCATCCTTCTCAATTCATCAATATGCAGTCCATTCGTTCTAAAATACCTTTCTCTTTCAACCTCCATCTTCCCACCCCCTCTCCTGTTCTCCTTCTCCCACCAACACTCCCTAACCAGCTTACTTCCCCCCTCTTCCAAAAATTTCTCCTCATATTTACACGCTCGACTCCCCGCTAGAATCCCTACACTCGTTCTCCCCGTCTCCCTCCTGACAATATAATTAGGCATGTTCCTTGCCAACCCCAGTGTCCACTTTACATACCTCTCCTGTATCCTATTTACCTCTTCGCTTTCCTTCCACCCCCACACCTCTACTCCATACAATAGCACACTCATCACTAGTGAGTCAAACAATTTCATTCTCCTCCCAAAATCATCTGCGAATAACTTTTTTCCCAACCCCCACACCTGCCTCATCACCACATTTGCCCTCCTCACTCTCTCTTTTATGTGACCATCCACTCCGCCATTCCTCCGAAACAAGAAGCCCAGGTACACAAACTCTTTCACCGCCTGCACCGCCTTTCCCTTCCACTTCCACTCCCCTTCCTTATCCCTTCCACCTCCTTTTCTGAAAACCATAACCTTGGACTTTTCCGCATTCAGTTCTAACCTGTTCTTATCCAGGTATCTTCTCAACCTCTTCATCATTTCCTTTAAGGCCTCCTCGCTTTTTGCCAACAACACTATGTCATCTGCATACGCTAGCGACCAAATTCTAACCCCTCCTATCCTGACTCCTCCTACCACTCCGGCCTCCAGCTTACTTTCCATATCCGCAATTAAAATCGCAAAAAGCGTCGGGCTAAGCGGACACCCTTGTCTTAACCCCCTATCCATCCAGAATCCCTCCGAAATCCCCTGTCCTCCTCTTACCTTATCTTTGGTTTCTTCATATATCTCCCTTACCCTCTCGATCAGGCCTCTCTCCACTCCCCTCTCCTGCATCGCCTCCCACAACCTCCCCCTATCCACCGACGGAAACGCGCCTTTTAGATCCACAAAAAACGCGTACACTCTCGATCCCTTCTTCGCTAATTCTCTATCCACCACGTGCTGCAGAACGTAGATATTGTCGATAGTACTCCTACCTGCCCTAAAGCCCGCCTGCGTCTCTGGCAATATTCCTTTCCCCTCGACATCCTTCCGCAGCCTCTCCGCTACTACCATCGCGTATACTTTATACGCCGTATTCATTAGCGTAATCCCCCTATAATTTTCCTGCCTATCCCTCTCTCCTTTCTTATACAGAGGCACTATTAATCCTTCTCTCCACCCTCGTGGGAATCCCTCCGCCCTCCATACTTTCTTCACTACCTCCTTCAGCCTCTCCCTAACCTCCTGTGTACTAAACAGCCATGCTTCGTTCTCTAGCCCATCCAGCCCTGCTGATTTTGACCTTTTTAACTTCCTTATCTGTTTCTCTATCTCCTCGTCATTCAACTCCTCCATCTCTGCCTCCCCCGTTCTTCTACTCCCATCATCTCTCTTCCTTGAATCTGAGCCCTGAAATGATTCTTTAAAAAACTCCCTCCGCTCCTCACTCCCTATCTTGTCGCTTATCCCTACTCTACGCTTCCTAAACCTATTTATTATCTTCCAGACGTCCCCTTCTGTCTTAACATTTCCTAACTCCTCCTCCATCTCTTTCTCCTTTTCCTGTTCTTTCTTCTTACACATCAATCTAAACCCCTTCCTAATTTCTACGTACTCCTCCCTTTTCGCAGTACCCTCTTTCCACTTCTTATACTTCCTCTTCACCTTTCTTTTCATCTTTTTACATTCCCTATCCCACCACGGCTTCACCATTCCTTTCTTCTTCTTTTTGAATACCTTCTTTTGCACGCACCCTTTCACTTTCTCTTTTAAATCCTCCCATATCTCTTCCACCGTCTCCCCTTCGAAGCGTACCTTCCCTAACTGCTCCTTATATTTCTCTATCGCCTCCCTCGTCCAGCTAACCCTCTCCCCCGTCGACACTTCTTCCCCACCTTGCCTTCCGCCGTTCTCACCCCTTATCCACAACCCTAATGGCTGATGGTCTGATTCTACCCTCCCTTCTACTGCGAATCTCTCCATCTCCTCCCACCCTTGCATATTCATAACTACATAATCTATTACCGATACCCCCACCTTACCTACGTATGTGTACTCTCCCTCTTCGTCCCCAGTTGCCATACCATTTGCCACCGCCCAGCCTCTATCCTCCATCCAGTCCCTTAGAATCTCCCCCTCCTTATTTATTAACCTATCCTTTGAGTTCCTTTCGAAGCTCTCCCCTTCCCTGTAAAGGCCCCCTTCCCTCCCCATCCTCGCGTTAAAGTCCCCACCCAGTACCACCATACCCTCTTCTCTTTCACCTAACAGGTCTTCCACCCTTTCTTTAATTCTTTCCATCCCATCCTTATTGTACACTGTCACAAACTTACACATTACCCCTCCTATCTTTACTTTCCTCATTTGCACTCCCTCCCCCTCTACCTCTCCGTGAGCTTCTTCCTCTAATCCATCTCTAATCCCCGTTATAATTCCCCCACTAGCCCTTCCTTTCTTCTTCACTCTGACCGCCTCCTGGAGTCTCCACCTATACCCCCTTGGCAGCTTTGGCTCTATTCTATCCCATTCCTTTCTTTCCACCCACGTCTCTACCAGTCCTACCACATCAAATTCCTGGATATACCTCCAGAACTCCTCATCCTTCTTCTTTACCCCTGCTACGTTCCAGTAAAGCACCTTCACAACTCCTCTACCCTGCATTACCCCCGCCCCCCTACTTCCTACGAAACAAATTCCCCTGCACTTCCTTCAACACCTCTTTCTCCTCGTCCCACACCCACATTTTCTCGTCTATTTTTATTTTCCGATATCCTACCTTCGCCGATCTCCCTTCACTCCTCTCCCTCCTAGCCCTGTCGTACAGCATTCTCTGTACATCCCTTTCCTTTCTCGTCAAATCGTGATCGATGAAAACTTCCTTATCCTTTATCCTATTTTTATTTCTCATTACCCCCAATTTTTCTTCCCAGCTCTCCAACTCCACAACCGCCACTTCTTTCTCCTTTCTCCCCTCCAACTTAACTTTCCCTACCCTGCCTTTATTCCACCCTATGCTCTGTAGCAGCGCTTCCACGCCCTCCCTTTCTTCCCCGCTCTTCATCTTCAACCCTCTTATCACAATATTATTTCTCCTGTCTGCCTTCTCCTTTCTCTCCATTCTCAACTCCATTGCCCTTATCCTTTCCCTATCCGCCCTCTCCTCCTTTTCATTCCTACGCTCTCCCACTTTCTCTTCTATCATATTCCCTACCCTCTCCCAAATACCTTTAATCTCGCCCCCGCTACCCCCGACTCCTATTTCCATTTCCGTCCTGCCCTCCACCTTCCCAAGCCTTTTTTCCGTCCTTTCTTTCCACGCCCTAATCTCCTCTTCCATCTGTTTTATTTTAACTTCTTTTTCTTTTCTTTCCCTCTCTAACCCATCTACTCTCTCTCACAGCTCTTTCACCTCCTTTTCCCATTTCTCATCTCTGATTCGCAGGTCTTCCCTCATACCTTCCATCTGCTCCTTGGTCCCCCTTACGTCCTCCCTCAGCCCCCTGATCTCGCCTAACAACATCCCGAGAGCCTCCTTTTCCAACATCCCCTCCATTTTTTTGGGGGGTGACCTCGGTGTTATCCCGCTTTTTTTAAACGGGCTCTCGACCTCGCTTTTCTCCGGACTCTCTTGGCTGTCTCTCTTCCTTTTCAAGAGATCCTCCCCGTCACTTGCGCTTGACGCTCTCTCCCTTACCTTCTCGCTTCCTTCGTTGCCACCGTCCCGGTTTCTCCCTCTCCCCGACGCACCGCTCGACACCGGGCGACGCGTTGTTGGCCGTCGTGGCTTGTGGAAAATTCCCTCCCCGTCGGTTTCACTACCAGCACTGCCAGTACTCTCGCTGCCCACCTCCCGCTCTACCGCCGGTAAATGGGATCTATCCATGCAGTACCTGCCGCAACCGACAGATGTCTCTGCAAAATGTTGGCGTGTTTCGCCGCCAAATTTTCCTTTTTTTTCCCCCTTTTTTTTCAATTCCTCAGTCCCTGCAGACACCCCTTTCTCTCCCTTAGCATCCCCTAACTTTTCGAGAACCACCCTTGAACCCTCGAAAGCCCAGGACTCCTGACCACGAACTCCCCCGATTACTTGCCAACCTAACCTCACTTTCCCTATCCAGCTAGATGCCACCTCCCACCCACGCTGAAACTCACTTTTTATCCCCCCAATTCACCCCACACAACCCTACTCACCTCCTCGGCTTCCACCCTCACACTCCACTCACACCTTCCACACAAATTCCGTAAAATTCTCTCTCCACCTGTCACTAAACACGTTCTCACTTCCGCCGTACATGAAACCATTCACACGACCAGTAAGCTTCGAACCCCATCCAGAAAAGTCTTCCGACCTTTGTCCATCCTTCTTGTTGCATAACGGTTGTCTGCTGCTTGAGTAGTGTCGGACCATTCCAGTATGATTGTCTATTGGTGTTCACATAAATAAAAAAGTGAATCTTCCACATTCTTGGCGCAAACAAATTGTTCTACTTGCGCATTTCAAGAAACCCCAAAAGGATGTTATAAACATTATCTTTATAATTCTTGTGATTCCAGGTTAGGGCTCTCTGGTTACGGGTTGTTGGGGGGAGATCCATAATTTCAGTATAAATATGCGACTTACCTTCAGCAAGAAGAGTCCTTAATTCAAGGTCGTCTCAATCTTACCATACCTTTTCAGTATAAATATGGTCTTAATTTCAGGTCTTTACTACCTTAATTTTAGGTTTTTACTGCCTGAATTTCAGTCTTTTTGTTTGCTTACTTCAATGATTAAAACACATTCTTAATTTCAGGTTTCATATGCTTCTTTTTGTTTCACCTTAAAATAATTCCAATTTTCGACTTATTAAGTGTTTGTTTTTTCTGTGTACACAGTAAAAAAAAAGATCAATTTTGTTGCAGAGCATTTTGCTCCTACGATGATTTGATTCTCGAGATCATAATGATCTGTCCATTCGGATCACCTTGATCATCTTTTTTGGGTCATTCGTCAGACTAAATAAAATGGCCGCCAATTTTTGGCGCCGATATCACAACGACATAACCTAAAAACTGTATCTAACCACACGAAAGTAACAACTACACTTAACAGGTGATTTTTTCTAATATCAGAATTCGTTAATTTTTTAACTTTTCAAGTACACTGCACGATCAGAAACCATAAAAAGCTCGCATATGAGCTAAAGTACTCTAAGAACGTCAGCCATCTTGGTTTGCTTTGATACATGATCCCGCATAAGATCATTATGATATCAAAAGTCGATCATTCATTCCGGCCGATCAAAATGCTCTTGATTTCGGTCTCGTTTTTGTTGCACATCAAAATTATATTGATTTCGGTATCATTTTGAACATTTTTTTTACTGTGTACAGCAGAACATTTTGTGCAATAGATTAAAAAATAAAAAGAAGTAGCTTTCTCTCTTCGTTGAGAATGGTCACTGGTTCAGGTAATATATTAATTTAGCAATAAAAAATGTATTAATTTATTATGCTCAGTACGAAATTATGGCAATTTCTATCTGCAATTTCATTAATTAGAACCAAATTAAAATAATTGATACAAATTGTCGATAATAACGCTGCTTTGCTCGTACAATGTGAAAATTGTGCGAAAATTTAGACTACGTGCAAAATAATGTAAATTATTAACCATGTTAACTAGTGTATTCAGAATAACGTTATCAATTAAAATACATTAAAATTCATGGTAAATATAATTCTTTTTATTATTTCTTGTAAAGATGAAAATTTTCGAACTTCATTTTTTGACACATCTTAACATAATTCGACCACAATAATCGATATTACTCTTGTTATGGTTGGTTACTAATAAACAAGTTGAATTAAGGTCATGAAATTTCGAAGGATTGCAGTCATTAATTATGCCCATTATTGATTAAGTTTGGGGCCGGATCGGATAAGAATAAATTTTTTTTTTCTTCTATATATTATTCCCAAAAATGATTCTAGGTGTGAATTTTGTTTGCAATTTTGATTATATTTAAGAAAAAAAATATATACGTTGATTTCAATGAAACACAGTCGAACTTGGATTTAAGCCCCCTGGATTAGAGCCTTCCGAGAACTGATGCCACGCCGCGGGTACGGGTGACAGGAGCTGCGGGGGATCGCGGTGCTCACTCGAGCGTGACAAAACAGGAGCGTAGCGGTAAGGCGTTGTACCCTAACGGCTTAGGTGGATAACTGCGTCACGACGTTCCGCCAGTTCACTCTCAAGCGGGAAGCACACACTTTTGCATAGCGAATAAGCACGATAGCCAGCTCGCAACCACCAGCAGTGGGGCTCCGATAACTGAAGCCAACTGAAGGCGATCGGATCATTTCGTGCGCTTGGATGCGCTTGTAGGGTACCTATTTGACCTGGACAACAGCTCCATCTGACACGTGAACTATTGGGTATCTCGAAGTTATTGGAGCAATTTTAATGAAAAAGAGCAGTGAATATCAATTCATTTTAATAAAAAATGTTCTACTACGGTTTAAAATTAATTATTTACTATAAGATTTCTGGTTTATATTTAATTCAAATTTCCTCTCAATAGTTCCAAATTGGTGGCGCTGTCGTAGCTACCCAAGAGGCGTGTTCGAAACTATGGTTTTGAAACCTCTTTTTCTATCATATTGGATAGACAGAGAGAGTATGATCTTTCCGAAACGAAAAGTATGACTTGTCATTGGAACACAATCGGATCTTCTTTATGTACCTCATACGATAGAAAAAGAGATCTCGAAACCATCGTTTAGAATTCGATTGCACCTCGTTGTCTATCTCACATGGTAGAAAGAGTGGTCCGTTCACTGCAGCGTTTTGTAACCTCAAACTTTCAAGTGTTGACGTGAGAATTGTGAAAGCTGTGTTTTTCGTAGACAAATAATCTAATATTTATAAAAGTGAGTGATTTCCTGTTAGAAAACTTTTTCGTATGTCTGGTTATGAAATAGCATAATGCATCATGCATTATGCGCTACGCAAAAGTTTGTGCTTCCCACTTGAAGTGTTTTGCGAGTTGTTTCGTTTATGCATACATAGTTGCAAAATATTGATGTGCCTTTGGATGCTGCTGTCTTCGAATGGTTTTAGCAAGAGAGAGACATAGTATCTGGACCGATCATTCAAGAGAAAACTCTCTTTTTAAACGAGAAGCTCAACGGTCCACAAACGTTTTAAGTGTGTAAGCAGGAAAAACATTTATTTTAACGTGTAACAGCAAACTTTTTTCCTCATTTCCATTAAATATTTAGTTTACCCTTGTATCCGTATTAGAAAAACAATTTTCAAAATATTTTTTACCACGCGGATTATTATTTTGGCTGTGGCTGCGTGTACCGAAATTTCTGTACAAGTAGCTAGATTTTTTTGGTACGAATAAGAGGAATTGGAAAAGGGGCTATTTGTACCGAAATTTCGGTACGTATAGCTGGATTTTTTTCGGTACGCGTAGACACTTCCCATTATTTTCAGGTATTATGTTTTTATTCAATAAAAAAGTTTATCAGAAGAAGTCTGTTATCATGATCAGAGAAAATAGATTAGCCCGGTTTTGGTCAAAGTCTCATTTCTTTATAACTATAATTATACTTACATCAACAATAAATACAAAACAATCCTCTAGGATGAAACACAGTGATCATGGCATGATGAGAATGAATGATACACCACATAATGAACGCGCCCAAACTACTTTGCAGCGATTTTTATGATGTTGAATAGTAAAAAGATTTGTATAGAATCGATACTCTGTATACATGACATTCGCATTGAATTGAACACCACCCTATATATTTTTAAGAATAGGATTTCTTTTCATTCTTGATTTTTTTATACTTTTTCTTTTACGACTCCGTACTCGGCTTTCTTAAAAGTCGATAAAGCTCAACAGAGCGTTTTTTTCTTATCAGCCAGTACCTTTCAGCAATCGGTAATAAATAGAGATGTGAGATTTCTTTAAATGCTCGACCTTATCAAAGTTAGAATGGGATTTACGGGAAATAGGCAATTCACGGAATTAAATAAGGCACCTTCCTTGTGTTTCGAATTCAGAAGAATTTTTTTTATTCCAACATTCAAAACTTAACAGAAAATATAAATCTGAATCTGTTTACTTTTCTGATATGTATCCATACACAAGCATAAGATAATCCACAAAATTATTGTATTTATATCGCTCTTGATTGCATAATACATTTCTTCAATTTACATTTATGTTCTCTTATATAGTTACTCATTAGATTGAGTAATTTGAGTGAAATCACCGCCTACTTTCAAAAAGTTTCAAAGGAAACTTTTTGGTAGTAAAATGTTGATAGCCGATATCCTACCTGTCTAACCCTTAATCACTCTGTTGCCACATACAGGTTTCTTGATCATGACCCTTCGGTTAATTGAATATCAAGTAACCATCTGTTCTGGTCGGTGAACAATAACGAGAAGGACTCTTGACTTTTTCCTTTTACAAACAGACCTAAAACAAAAAACGAATGATCCTAAATAAATAGATAATTAAAAAATCTGCTCGCTGCGCGGACACATTCTCATCGCACGGGGCTTTCTTCGCGTTCAATCGTTTATTTACCTGGCGTTTCGCGCTCAATAATTTATTTACCTGGCGCTTCGCGCTCGGTTCATATGGTATTGTGAATTCCCTTTTGTTAAATCTCCTTCGGGTTTAAAGAATAAATTCTCATCACGTGTCTTGCACTTCGAACTCGATTAAAGTATGTCCAAAACATTTTTTTTCTGATTTTTATTAATGTCGCCGTATCACAAAAGCAAGTTTTTATTAGTGCAAAAAATTGAAAATTTGATTTTTAATCGCTATCCAAAGCCGACTTTGAAAATACATAACATTTTGATCTTGAAATTCTCTGTCGATTGGCTCGGAATTGGCTAATATCTTTACATTAAACTTTATTTATCTGTATTCAGGTACTTAATATTAACGAGAGAATGTTTTTATTTTTTATGTTGACTAAAAATTGAATTTTGTATCGCAATCCACAACCGAGCCTGCTCGAATTTTAGGTTAGTGCCACTTTGAGATTGTCAATTTCCACATCCATTTCCGCATCCATTTCCGCGAACTTGAGTAACTTTTTTGAATCAAAATTTGTTTGGTCAAAATTTGCGGTCAAAAGGAAGAAATTGGAAGACGAAATTCTGCTGTCTGTTTGAACTACAAAATAGTTCACTAAAGGAAATTTTGTTAAAAAAATTTCTTCGAAAGTTATTGCGTCTTTAGACTATAGATAGACATGTTCGTAAAAGCCATTTTTTCTGACTCAGTGTAAATATTCCGTTTTTTGTATGTATACTATTTTAATGGCCATTTATAAACTCGAGTTTCAAAATATTAACAACACGGAAAAATTGTTAGCATCGAATCACGAAAATTCTGTGAGCTTTCCATGCTCACAGAATTTCTGTAAAACATTTACAATGTTCGAACTAAATTAAACAATTAAAGGCAGACACTTCAAATTTCATAGATTCGATTTTGTCTTTTCATTTTAGTCTTAGTACAAAAATTTTTCGGTCAAAACTTTATCGTACAATCGTTTATCCGGACATAGTATTCTGCGGGTATTGTATAAAATGCGCACATCCATCGAGGTCCAAATTCGTTGAATATTTTAGTACAGTTTTATGCACACGTTACATACACCGCATATAGGAAAAATATGTGCTACAGAAATTCTTTACGTTCAATATTTTCAAACATCGAAAATCGGGAATTTGTCGGAAAAATAAGTAGGGGAGAGTCATGGGGTATGGCGTCGGGCTTTGAATAGAATGTCCTATAAATTATAATTGAAATGCGATTTTGATATCTGTATTTTCCAGTGTGAGATTATCACTTGACATATGTCATTACTCAAACCTGTTTTTTAACCACGTCATTATTTAACATTTAATTAATTCGTGACTTTTGCATTTCGGCTGGCATGCCCCATACCATGGGACACGGTGGCCGTCATATTACTGCCGCTTTATTTCAACAATATGAAACTTGTTGAACAAAAAGTATACAATGTAATAATACTTAAGAGTATATAATTTAACGATCAAAAATTACTTGAGACATAATCAACAGTACATAAATGCTTTCTTATCAATCAAAGTGAAGTATATGGCAAAACCCATTTATAATCTCTTGCTCCCTGAAAATTCTATTCAGCGTGTATCAAACTGCAACTGCCTTTAATAGATATCTTGTTTACTGACAGGTACCAAAGGCGCGAGAATTCAAAACATGCATCGATAAACAGTATTCGAAATAATATTGATTGAGTTTATTTCATATTTTCTTTTTTATCCAAAATTGAGGAATATTAAAATTCATTTTGAGAAGCAAATGAAGAATAAAAAAGTGTAGTGAGTTAAAATTGTTTTCTTTAATTTTCAATTCATTTATAGTTAAAGACAAATCTTAATGACTTATAGTATAACACGGGCGTTATTTGAAATTGACACCGTGCTCCGCACCGGCACCGTACCCCACTCTGCCGTTGTTTAGTATAAATATGTCTTGACCATGTTTTCTTATTCTGTTATTTTTCTCAATATTTTGCTTAATAATAATTCATTATGGTGAATAAATGCAAATATATCTGAACATTTCGAAGAACAAAAAATCTGCCACATATGCCTTACCATTGTTCACGCATCCAAATTTGAACAATTTATTTTATCTGTGAATTAGCTCAAATCAATCAACACAATAAAAGAGAATACTCAAAATTGTAAAAGTTCAAAATGGTTAAAATTAAAATCAGTGTAATTTGTCTGGATTTAAGCAAAATGTCAATCACTGGCTGAATTCTAGATATGAATTCGTTATTTTTGACTGATAAATCAGTCAAACTTATTGATTCACCAGTAAAAATATCTTACTGATATCTAAAATTCAATCACTGATTAAAATTAGGGGAGATGTTAACTGATGTAAATTTAGAGAGCAATTATGAAATTCAGACAGTAAAGTTTTAAATTTGGACCAAATTTGCTTAAATCCAGACCAATTTTAATGTGTTGAACAATTTCAAGTATTCTTCTTTGCTGTGCTTGCTGAATCTGAATTAGCGATTTTTTTTAATGGCACTTATTATTACTATCAAGAATAAGCTTGAAATGATTAAAAGAATTCTTCTTTAAATAAAACTAGGGTTGGAATGATGAAGAGTGACAGAGAAAGCAAGAATGTAAACGAGGATCCTTAGGCTAATTTTTTTTGACTAATGGATAAACCGGTCATTAGAGATAATCCGTCTTCCTGTACTATGTTATTTAGATTGGCTTTTTATTGTAGGCAACATTGACACTTATTAAATCTTTGTGGCTTGATTAACCTGTTCTCAGTTCTATTACTGTTTCAGTAATTTTCCTCTAATTGACTTTCATGTGGTCATTTATATGCCCACAAGTCTTTTGTAATAAAAAAATGGAGTTATAACTTATTCTCTTGTGTGTTTTCAATTATGGCTCAATTAAATCATTTTTCGTGAAGGTGAGTTAATGGGCGATAAATAAACCATATTCTGCCCCACAAATATGAAACCCTTGTTGGAATAACGATTAAATAATTGTTAGAACGATCAATGGTGTTTGTCGATATTGGACTAATACTTCGCGTGGTGTTTACTTTGGTTTCGTATCAGTAAACCTTTTATCAGAATTATTAGAATTTGTAACACATAATGTTAAAAATTATTAAAATTTAAATATAGATTATTGTATAGATATGTCTATTTTTGTCTTCTCGTAAAAATGTTGTTTTCCAAATCGTTCAGATATAATATACTCGGAAAATATGTATATGTCCTATCATAGAATATGGATGGCCAACAAAATATTTGGTTGAATCCAACAAAATTATTTGTTTAATTTGACTACAAATTTTCGTTTATTGAACCTAATTTAATATATACAATTTTTGGTTCAAATCATACAAATGCTTGATGGCATAATTTAGTAATAATATTTGTTATTTTCATTGCATTTTTATCTCATTCGGGGCAGACATTTAAAAAGTCATTACGTCGTAATTAAAATTACATTAAAGACTAATCTTGATGAAAACTACGTGATTTCCTTAACTTTAGAGTAGAATTGGCAAGTCATTCGCTCGAAGATTTCAGGCACATACGTATAAACATACATACTCATTCGCAAAAAAAGAGAGGGGGTGGTTTACGCGATTACAAAGGACGTCATTAGGGCCACTGTAGTGTTATCGCAGCGAACCACTTCTAATCGTATACATCGTTTATCATTTTGTGAAACTGTTTTTCTTTCCTTTCCCCGACTTAATAAAATTTCTCTTTGGCAGGTGTAAGAGTGTAATTATCGGAAAATTTTGAATGAGAAAAGTTACTCAGAACCATTTTAAAATCTGTTTGTGGAAATTCTCTTCTCATGAGACGGAAAATTGATTAACGGTTTTATTTAGATTGTATATTGATATTGTTAGTATTCTTCAGAACAATGACACATGATTGTTTTTTATAGTGACATTCTGTCACGTACATTGTCAGCTTAATCGCTTGAACCATCATGGTTTGGAGGTGGATGGGTTTGTGTGTATGTGTGTGGAGGGGGATGGGAGCTTCAGCAGCATCTCTTGCAACCCTATACTTTACCCTTCCTTCGAGTTCTCCCGGTCTTCAGTTTCCGTTCTTCGCGCTCTCGTGCACTAATTAATTAAAGGGCGCCCCATTCCAGGAGTATACAGCTACGAAAAAAAATATTTACTTAAGTTTACCCATCTCCTCTCAGATGTTGTTCGTAGCAGTCGAATTTTTTCTTTCAATCAGTATTGATTCACTTAACGTTAATTTGGTTGTAATAGTATTTCTAATATGATCCATTGAGCTGCTGGAATCATTAGTTAATAGTTAGCGTGCAAAATAATTGAGTAAACAATACTCATTATTTTTAGGGATTCTAAAATTTAGTGTGACGACTTGATTGCTGAACGGCGAAATCGTACCGAAATTTTTTTATATATCAGTATAACATATATTCTCAAGAAGTCATTTGGTTAAATTAAAAAATAATAAGTAAGTCAATTAATTTTATAGGATTTTGTAAAGGCATTCAAGATATTGAAAATTTGGTTTGCCTATCTTTCTTGCACTTATTTAAAAAACTAATTTAAGTTGTTTAATTAATTTTAATTATTTTAAGTTGATTTAAATTGCTATTCTAAATTGAATATAGATCAGTTCCTGAAACGTAATTAACTATAACCTTTTTAGGAATATAAGCCTCATTTATACAGGAGGCACATATTGCAATCTGAATTCGCAGGATTCATAGCTTTAACAATGTATATATAGTATATATGTGTATGTCTTTTTGTATGGTGGAGTAATAATTACTTCAATGATTCTCGTTTCATTGTGAAAACGACCGTGATTTTGTTTGGTGGCAATAATGTTATTAACGATAGGTTATCGGTGTCCACCTGTCGACCAGAATAGCAGTATGCTCGTTTATGGAAATTATTTTAGCGATAAATTCGTTTCAAACTGTGGACAGTCGTTTTTGTTTACTTTTTTCATTCGGGATTTTAAATGCTGTTCTCGACTGCGTCTGATATTCAAAATAAATATAATCAACAACTGACAACAAAAGTTTTGTAACGACACAAAACATTGCATTTCGTATCTTCTAAAACTTTACATTCTAATGGAGTTTAAATGCTATTAAGTAGTCTTCCGTTCGATCGAAACGTGCCATATGTATATTCGATAATAATTAATTTGCGGATTTCCCGTCATTAGGGGATGTTTATTGTATTTCATTTATTATCTATATGTTTACAAATCCCCTGCGGTTGCATATGCTTGCTGTGCATATAGGTTTGAAATAAACTGGTATTATCCTGGCTCATTTAATTTAAGTCTCCAATTTTTAATGCTACATATAATAAACTATTTGGAATTGTTGATGCTTATATGGAAACAAAACAAATTGCTTTCACACAAGTTGAATACAACAAATCGTTTTTGATACTAAGGAGCCATACATGAATTACGTAAGGCACATTTTTGGAATGTTAGATCCCCCCTCCCGCCGTAGAAGACTTTTTGTGTAGTAAGTGTATGCGAATTTAACATGGGCGTAAAATTTTGCTTACCACACATTCCCTCCCTCTTAAAAAACATTTGTCATATATGTACGGCCCCTAACAGTGTAACAGTGTTTTGTATCAGGTTGTGGAAAGTAGATGGATATCCACCGTTTTCGCGAAACGGCTACTGGCCAATTCGTATGCTGGTACCCCGGCACCCGCTTACCTTTAGAAGCTACTTAATCTTTAGCAATACATGGCTTACCCGCGCTATTTTAAGCTCTTAGAGTGAACTTAAAGTACTGAATCAGACTTGAAAAGTGTAAGTAGATTCTGTACAAGTAGGAACGTATGGCTATGTGAACATAGGGTGAATCTTACAAATGCATATATGCACACGTATTCATGTGAATGGACTATTTCTAATGGAGATAAGAGATATAGTCAAGCGGTAAAAGCAAACATTTATCTCTTTTAAGGATTTTACCAATCCTTCTAGGTTATATACCTTCCCCTGTGTTGAGATTAACTTGCCCCGGATTTAAGTAGTGTTAAACAGTCACATCTTGATTTTTATAGACGTTACTGGTTTCCAGAAATTGCAGAGTTTTAACTACTGATGGTGTCCAAATTTCTATTGATTAAAACAATTTAAAAATACATTTTTTAGTAACTGTATGAGACTGCATATTTTTCTTTATAAACTTGACGCTAGCATACCAAACTTACTGAACTGACTGACGCATGAACATTCCTAATTTCCAACCTTGCCTGATATTGTATATGAAAGCTACGCAATTTCCAAGTTTGCAAATCTGTACATTTTAACTGAAAATAGTAATATTTCAAAAGGAAAATAAGACCCGACATTTGTATCAATTGCATTTATCGGTCACCCTCCGATTAAACTCTGAAAATTATCAGTATTCATGGAGGAAGAAAATGCATCTTGTATTCCTATATTGAACCAGGATAACTAAGTTCCATAATAATTTCAAAGTCAATTAAATCTAGCAAGTTCTTTTCCAAAGACTGCTTTGAATATGTCTAGCATGATAATCCATTTTTGGAACTTACAAGAACTACCCCTTAGTCATCCAAGGGAAGCTGCCTGGTTATTTTCTAACATAATATTCGAAAAAAGTTTGAAGGTAGTACGTTCCCTCAAGTGACTCTAGTGAACGCGTCCAACATGATAATCTAATTTTAGAACCCTCCAAAACTACCTCATAGTTATCTGAGGAAAGCTACTTGATGCTTTTCTAACCGAAAATTCGAAAAAAGTTTCCAATTTAAAAAAAAAACAGCATTCTTCGTTCCAAAGATTCACTTGAACGCCTATAACATAATAGCTTAATTTTTGAATCGTCAAAAACTACCCCTCACACGTCCAATCCAGTATCTTTTACTGTTTTTTTTAGTAAGAATGAAGGTAGGTTTCGAGGGGTTTAAAAATAGATTTCAAGTTAACGCTGTTCAGAAAAGTTTCCGGGAGAATTTTGGTAGTTTGTGAGGGTTGTAAAAATATATCATCGACTAAGCTTGGACGAGTGTCCTTGCTACAGGCTTTTTTGGACCTAAAACTTTTTTCGAATTTTCTGTTCGTAACGTATAAGAGACCTTCAGGTATACCACCAAGGCGTTTTATATGATGAGAGTTGTAAATATTTCTGGTCTTGTTAGACGTATTCTATGGAGTCTTCGGGTGAGAACTTCGAGCATGCATCTTATTCAGTTATCCAAATGTGAATTAGATAGAATGACTACTTGAAAAGAAAAAGATCAGTCACTGATTCAATAAGATAGTACTTAACCAATTATTTATTAGCCAAACTTCAGTTAAATTTCACTTTCATGTAATGTATATATGTATAATGTGGTTTTTGATGTTATTTGACGTATATGTTGATATTTGCACTAGTGTTTCAGTAACATTTTCTACTAACAATTAGTTAAATTCAACTAATGCAGATTTAGAGAGAATATTAGCTAGGGTTGGGAATATTTTGCAGATAAAATTTTATCCACATTAACAACTAATATCAGTGAATTATAATATTTTTTTGCTACAACCGCAGATTTGAAATAATTACAAACATAAATTCATACTTCACATTATTAATAAAGAGTGTTAGTGTCATAAATACCGAGAAAATTTGTCACTCGCCTGGATGATGTGATGCGTGCCCTATCATACCACCTCGTGCGAAAATTGGGATTAATTTATGTCTGTAGTTTCATACTGGAGATCGCGATAGAGCGTGAATTATGCACGCTACCTGATCCCCTACGTGACGCATGAAATTCCTAACTTTGTGGGGATGGCGCAGAACTTCACGTCATGCTTTAAAATGTAAAGGATTCGAATGTTCCAATAATGCATAACGACGAAGAGTCAATTATCAATTTACCATGGATCTACATGAATAATTTCACAAGAGTAGTATTATTGAAAATAAACTTGTTATAGAAAGAATAATTTTTAACGATACCAAGGCAATTAAATTGTATTGTTGACATATGCAAAAATATTTTGCATAAACTGCTATATAATGGCAATTAGTGACCTGGAATAGAAGCATTCGCTATTGGGACCGTTTAAAAATTACGTCACAGTGCCAGGGGTAGGAAACTGTCAAGGGTAACAAGTTTTTTTAATGGGTGAAAAAATTAAAATTAGCGACTTTAATTTACGCGAGTTAAGCATCTAAATACAGACTTTACACTCTTTCCCCTTTTCTCCTTTTTTAGAGAATTCTTCTTTTTTTCATCTGTTTTCAAGAAACTTTCCCTTTTGCTCGTTTTTTCGCTTGGATGCCAACTGAATAAATAGAACCCAATAATTAAGTTCAACTATTTATCGTTGAAATTTAATTCTTTTTAATTGAAAAGCCAACTTATATATTTTTAATTCAGAATTCATCTCTTTTGGTTAAAAGTTCTACTATTTGGTTGAAAACTCGTTTTTATCGGGTTGAAAATTAATTTTTTTAAATGAAAATTTCACTGTTCTATTTTTAGTCGAAAATTGATCATTTCTAGTTGAAAGTTCAACTATTAAATTTTTCATTGAGAAATACATCTTTTTTTGTTAAAAATTCAAGTACTTGATTGAAAGTTAACTACTTTGTTAAACATTCATTTTATTGGTTGAAGATTTAACTATTCTATTATTGGTTGAAAATTGATCTTTTTAGTTGAAAATTCAAAAATGTATTCAATAATTTATGTAGTTTGTTCTAAATTCATCTTTTGAGATCATTAATTTTCTTAATTGAAAATTCAACTACATGATTGCATTGGAACTAGTTTATTAAAAATTAATTTTATTAGTAGTTGAAGATCCATGTCTTTTGGTTAAAATTTAACTATTTGGTTAAAAATTAACGTTTATATTGAAAATTGAACTTTTTTTTAGAACATTCGCCTTTTTGATTTGAAAATCTATCAATTTAATTGAAATTTTTATTTCCCTCTTGACTTAAAAATCTTTCCTATTTAAAAAATTCAACATATCTGTTGAAAATTCGTCTTTTTGGTTTTAGAATTTCTCTCTTTGGTAGAAATTTTATTGTTTTTGTGTTCAAACTGCAACGGCTTGATTCAAATTCAATCTGTTTCGGTTAAGGATTCAACTATTTTGTTGAAAATTCTTTTTTTTTCTTGTTAGAATTCAACTGTTTTTGACAAATTAAAATCTGTTTTGTTTGAAATATCAACTATTACATTTTTCGTTCAGAATTCATTTTTTTTGTTAAATTCGACTATTTTTTTGAAAATATTTTCTTGGTTGAAATATCAACTTGAAATTTAGAATGTTCAGTTGCAAATTATGCAACTGTTTGCGGATATTTATCGAAATTTCTATTATGTGGTTACCAATTCAACTATTTTGTTGAAAATTTATTCATTTTGTTGAAAATTCAACTGCTTCGTTTAAAGTTGAAATAATAATAAGAAATAAGTCTTTTTGGATTGAAAATTCAACTATCTTCTAAAAAGTTCAACTTTTTGGCTTGTAAATTTGACTATTCGTTTAAAAATGCAACTGTTTGCGGAATTATTTCTTTTCTGTTTGAAAATTCGACCATTTGGTTGAAAATTCGTCTATATAGGTTCAAAATTAAACTATTTTGTTGTAAATACAACTTTTCGGTCTAAAATGAACTTGTTTGTTTGTTCAAAATTCAACTATTTGGTTGTAAAAATCATCTTTCTTGGTAGAAAATTCATCTTTTTTGATTGACAATTGAAATATTTTATTGAAAATGCAATATACTTCGACTTGAAATCTTAGGCGTTTCATATTGAATTCAATGTCGTACCTACACATTAATCTTATTTAAAAGAATTTATTCCCCTATATTCGTGAAATATCACCCTATTTTCTCTCCATTGATAGCATTTTGGGCTGTGAAGTCTGTTAAAATATTATCTTTGTATGTTTGGTATGTTTTTTAGACGTTTATCAAATGAAATCTAAGAAAAAATGTCGACTTAAAAGGAGGGGGGGGGAGGTGTTCGTATTTGTGACGTCACCGAGGGGATTTAAGGTTTGTGTAATGATCTGTTACGAAGAAGGGGAGGGGTGAAAAAAGTCTTCAAAATAGCGTGGCGTAATTTTTTAACGGCCCCTATATCACAAGAAAAGTATATTTGCCATTGATTATTTTTGTTTGCTTCGAATACATGAAGCAGTCATATCGTTATTTGGATATTCATATTGAAAACGTGTTCAAGCAGATATCGGCTTAGCATGTTTATCACGAATTCACTGGAAGTGCACAAAATTCAATACACAATGCTCTGAAAGTTAATTCAAAATATTTACGATTGATTCAATTGAAGTATGAATAAAATCTTCCGTTCTCATGCAGATTTTTTGCAAATCCGGTTGAACATTTCAAAAAGAGTTAATAACATATTGATTTCAGTTACTCACGTAGATAATATCTCTGTTACTATATAGAGTTTCGCGATGTTTTAAGTACCTCGTCTTAACAAGAGGGTGCTCAGCTCAATATTCAAGGTATAGCGATTGAAGCATCCTTCGCACAGTTCTCTCCATTGCAGGAGTGTGATATTTCTAGCTTAGAAAATGGGAGGATGACGGCGAATGAAGTCAAATGGGTCTTGCTACAAAAAACAAGGAAGTTCCGCCAACCAACCTCTCCATCGATTTTATCGCACACCTGCACATCTCTCTACTTGTATCTGTACATATACGGCTCTGTGCACACTTCACGAACGAACATATCCAGACTAGCGCGGATTTATTTTACCCTTGCACCCGCTGCACCTTCCCACACGAAGCTTTTAACAAACCCGCTTCTATCGGAGAAGGAGGAAATATCTTGTGCTTCGTGGCGTCACGTACAGCTCCATAGATTTATCTTTCGTCCCTGGAAATTTATATTTCATACTGTCGATCGCGGCTTAACGCGCCAGATCGCAAACGTGAACTTTGCGAGCTGCTCTGGAATAAGTCTGGTTATGATCGCCCGTGCGTAAGTTTGGGTTTTCATCGGACTTGTGGATGTGGAAAGCCCTCTCCAGTTAATTCTCATCATGGGCTTTCCATTCCTGTGATAATAATAATTTATGATAAATATGATGTATCAGATTTTTTATCTAAAGAAGTAACTACAACGGGATAATTAAATTCTAAAATCATTTTTGGAAATTTAGAAGATTTAAACTCCATGCACCCAAAACTACCACGTGTAGACAAGCATACGTGCAAATATTTTTATTCTACATTAACGAACGAGAACATAAAGAGGAAAGAGAAAGAAGGTGATCTCCAAATCACCCTCCTTCTTTTCTTGCTCTCGTCTTTCTTTATTATTATCTTTTTGACTATTATTATCTTTTGACTATATGGACACTGAAAAAAAAACATCACATGCGTCCTAAACTACGGCCCAAGACAGATTTATGTGTAAACATCTTCGGTAAACGTTAACTGAAATTGAAATCTTTCAAATTTTCGCTTCATGAAAAAGAATAATAAAAATTTCATTAGGGAAAATTAATTATTATGACACTCATCCTTATTATTACACATCTAAGTACTCAAAAATTATAAGAAAAATATTGAAAATTGTTTCTTTTTTTCAAATTAGACACAGCATATTTTCCTCCTGTTAGACTTTAAATGCTTGGCGGGAATTCTCAAAACAGAATGAGAAAGAAATTGAAAAAATGCAAAATAGCAGTTTTCTAATGAATTCATACTACAAACGGTATTTCTTGTGTTTTTTCAACATTAATTATTTTTAACCGATAAATGAAGAAATTCCAAATATTTTTTAAATATTGTACAATTGTTTAAACAATTATTATTCGTTTAAAAAATATATTTTTCTCTGTAAGACGTGGAAAATTATTATTTTCGAGATATAAATTCCAGAGAATAATAACTTGTTACAATTTGAGGGAGAAAGATTGTTTAAACAAATGGAGATTGTTTAAATAATGACCAATTATGTAAAAAACAAAAAATTCTTACCATACATAAAATCTATCACTTATATCCCGAAAACAATAATTTTCCACGATTTCAGGAAAAATATAATTCTTAAATAAATAATAATTGTTTGAATAATTAAAAATTATTTACAAAATACTTGGAAACTCGATCTTCATCAATTAAAAATAATTCTTGTTAAAAAAATCCAAAGAATACCGTTTTTAGTATGAATTTCATAGAAAACTGCTATTTTGCAGTTTTTGGATCACTTTCCAAGCACAATAACAGTGTTTTGAAAGGGGGGTGGGTAGTCAAAATTAAAACTTGAGAGAGGGAGAGAGAGAGTGGGAGGGGGAGGGGGAGAGCTCCTTCAGTGTCTCTGACACGCGACACAGCGCTTGTGTCGGAGGCCTGCGTTACACTTTCGAGTCGTGACTTCACTGGACTCAGGCGCGACTCCCCATATCGAGGTCTAAGATGTTTACACATCAAATCAAAACTTATTTGAATCAAAGGAAATTTCTTTGATTCAAAGAAATGATAGAATAAAATTTGGCTGAAGAAATGTTTCTTTAGATTGTTTGGATCTAAGGAACGCAATGCTTAAGGCATAGAAATATTTACTTGACACTATCAAATATTCGCTGAGCGAAAGAGATTTGTTATTATTATTATTATTATTATTATACCATTAAGCCATTTCCCTTTCGGGGTAGGCGTGACTTTCTCGGTTGGAAAATGGTACTGGGTGTATGGGTATATTGGTATAGAGTATATAGGTATAAGTTAGATAGGTATATAGGTGTAGGGTAGATAGGTATATAGGTGTTAGGTATATATGTTTTAGATTGATCTGGAATTCTCGTGTCATTTATTCAAATGATACGTTTATTCCGCAACACTGCTCCGACCCAGGTTGCTGATCAATCTCTCCAGCGATCACCCCAAGTGAAGAGCCTCACAAAATTGTTATGTATGGTTCTCCACTTGGGCCCATTAGTATCCAAGGTCTTTGTTTCAGGCGTCATTCATTCTACTGTCACTCTGTTTACAAACTATTTGTCGCCACACTTTTCTGTCCTGGCATACTACTCTAGCTTCCTTCACGTCCATGCATTTTTTCATGCAAGCTCTTGTGTTTCTATGGCTTCTTACGTCTCTTCGGATTAATGTCTCATTTACCGATTCTAACCATTCTTTCGGCGGTCTAC
>CAKNYM010052847.1:245485-408248 GCA_932195095.1 Andricus curvator
GGCGTCGCTTATACGTGAGTGGCGTGGCCTATCTTGCGCCTTGGAGGTGGAGGGGATACACAGGAGTAAGTGAGGAGTCCGAGAGTGGTATCCGCCTTCTCTTTCCAACCTATGTATCCCCTTCACCTCTAAGCCACTAGATACGCCACACCACTCACGTTTAAGCGACGCCACGCCGCGGAAGCTTGTTCCGTGGAACTGTACTCTAGGATTGTAAAACTTAACATTCAGATTGTACGCGTCAATATCTAGATATTTAACGGTATAATCCATTTTTCTCAGTGTGGTCTGGTTTAAACCTGAAATTGTTCAAAATTGTACAATTTTCAATTGAAAGCCTCAATATATTTAAATAATTAGGGGATGACATAATTTTGCCGAATTTCCAAAATACCGAATGTGAAAAAATACTGAAAATAATTACTGAAACAGAAATTTCCCGAAAAATGAAAACTTCCGAAATAAAACCACCAAGAATTTTTATTCCGGAAATTCGAAAACCCGATTTTTCAAATTCTTGAAATTATCAGATTCTCGAAATTTCATATTCCTGAAATTAGTAAATTTCGGAATTTTCAAAATCCCCGAAAATAGTAAATTTTCTAATTTACGATAAAAAACAAAATTTTTTCCATAATTTGAAAATTAGGCAATTTACTATTTTCGGGAATTTGAAAATTCGGGTTTTAAAATTTCAGACATAAAAATTTTTCGGTAGTTTCATTTTCTTTGGAGAATTTTAATTTTTCGTGAAATTTCTCTTTCAGTAATTATTTTTTCGGTATTTTTCCACATTCGGGATTTTTTAAATTCGGCAAAATTATGTCGTCCTATAAGTAAATTGAAAACAAACAAAACTAAATCATCATTTTATATTGAACATTGATAAATGAGAAAATTCCAATCGCTTTATATTATACAATTTCCAATTGAAGGTCTTAATAGTCGAATAATTTGCAGTGATTCTTTTTCAATCTGTCGAATTTTTTTTGCCCTCAATATAAAATTGTTCATTTAAAATTTTTTTTTTTTAATAAGCTCGGTTTGATAAGTTCAATTTGTCTTAGATTTCTGTTTGATAAAAGTTGTTAAATAGTTATGGTTTCTACTTTGAAATTATACAATTTTAGGTGTTTTTGATTTAAAGATTGTTTGAATTTGATAGCTTAAAATTCAAAGAATATTGAACTTTTGATTTAAATTGTTTAATTTTTAATTTTTGGCGCTTCGAGTTTCGAATTGTTCCCCATTGGATTCGTTAATTTGGAGATTCCTTTTTTGAATACTTCAAATCGTAAATAGTTTAGTTTTGAAAGACTGACTTTGAAAAATCAAATTGCAAATGTGAATCAATGTTTCTTTACGTTGTCAATTTTTATATATTTAAAAAAAATGGAATATGTGTAGTATAAAATCTAATGAAGCATTTCCATGAAACATGTAAGAAATCATTTCCATATTTATACAATAAGTACCACTGATCTACATTTGGTTCCTCTACCTTAGTGGATGTTGAAAGCATTAGTTGGGAACTGATCGTGAGTTAGAATTGAGATAATTAATTGACTCGTGTATATTTTAGTTTGCATTGAATTGTATTTACCGAAATAATGTACGATTGATAATCTGGATCGAATTCGACACGAATGGCGCGTATCCTTCGAATCGCCGAGTGCCAGTAGTAAGCATTAGCCCTGATTAGGACATGCGAGTGACAGTTTCGTAATCCCATGGTGGTATCACAGGTGTAGCGAAGTGGTCCAAAGACCGTGGGTGTAGGTACAATGATATTCGAGCTGGTTGTACTCACGGTAGAGTGTACATATCCTATGCAATCATTAGCACGCAAGAATCTACCCTATTACTACTACCGGTGACATGGGCAACTATTGTACCAATTCTTGCTCACTTGATTCCAGAAGTAAACCAAACTTTTCGACGAAGTTTTTTTTTCCATATGACAGATGTAATTTAAACATTTTCAATGGGATTAAATCCTAATCAAACTAACCAGGATAATTAAAGCGTTCTAGTTTCTCAATCTGAATCTGTAATATTTTACTAACTCAATTTTACAAGCTTAGATTCATAGACCTTTATTACAAATTGCTTGTTTTTGACACATGTGTTATTTCATGAGATGAAATGTGCTGTCTAAAAATATTCTTCAAGGCATTTTGTGATATATTGAATTCTATTATGAGACCACCACGATTCTGTTTACATTCAACAAATTTGGAGTAACGGATGACAGCGTCTTCAATCCCGTTTGTTCCCTTGTTGCCTTGTTTACCCCCAAAGTAATAAAGTTAACGACGTTTACTTGCTCGAAGTTTTGTATTCAGTTTTATGGACCAGTTTATGAGGTTAGAATCCTGCGGCTGGGTATCTGACTAAAATATTTCAGTTTTCAAAAAACACGCTTTACTAAATTCTTTAGATTAACTTTTAGGCAAATCTTTGATTCACAATGTGAATTCCAATTTAGTAATGTAAGCCGCATGTCAGAAAGTGGTTTAAATAACATTTGAATCACTCACCTGAATATGGCTGAATAAGTGAATACCATTAAATTTGACGCACTGCAGGTGATTTATTAAAATGTTAGTTAGGACCCTTTTTAACGCGTGGCTTCAATTATCACTATACAAATCAGAGTGCTTTTCTAAGGTTTCTTTTTTCTTGAAGGAAAACTTTTGCCTTGAAAAACTAACTGCTGAAGCTTTCTGGGAATGAAAGTAAATAAATAAAGGATATGAGGATCGACACGAGAAGTAAATATACGAACGGTCCACCTCAATCTTTAATTCAGTATGTCCGCTTTTCTTCACGACTGTTAGGGAGAAAGTCGAGTACTGGTAAGCTGGAAATCCTTAGAGGTGTTGGCTATAAGATTTAGTACATTCGGATGAATTCCTGGGTGGCTTTTAGAATATCTTCCTCGGCATTAATATCCCGAAGAGCCTCCACATAACCATGTGGATATGAGATCGATAAAGTCGTCTGTTTGTTCATAAGCACCTTGTTAAGGGCAAAAATGGGTTGGATTGAGGGTGATGATATCATCGTTTTACCCTACCCCTGTTACTTGGAATCTAATTACATAAAAATTACCTTTATCCCTTGACTTGTTCCACGCTAGTATTCGAACCCCCGCTCGCTTCAGTACACGAATTGTCGGACCCTTCAGTACTCCCTCTTCATTGTACGTGGATGTATAATTCTGCAGGGGAAAAAAGAAAAATTCTTTCACTTTACCAAGTTGAAATATCTACACCACTTATCCTTAGTTTCGCAATCTTTACTAAATAACGAAGCTACTTTAACTCGGTTAGTTTATTATGAGCATTTTAATGATTTCCTAGATGTATGGAATAATTAAAATTCGTGAAGAGGTAGAGATGAAATACACATAATGAGGGACTTCAAACGCTAAGACACGTAATTAAGAGAAACTATCTAAAACCAGTCATTATTTAAAAGTTTAAAAATTTTATTTAAACTAATGTTACTTTGGACTAGCATATTTTCTTTCAATTTTGATATAAATTATTACTCCTGTTTAATGTCGTTAAGTTTCTTATTTGTTCCGATAAAAGAAACGATTGAACGTGATCGCAGCCCAATAATAGGGATTGCAATACGGCAATCGGCTTTGTGGTGTTGTAAACAGGAGAGTATTATAAATATTCTAATAGTTTGTTTTACTTTTCCTATATTTTTTTACTTATATCCTTCCTTATAACTTGTCGGTGAAAAATAAAATTAAGAAAATTCAATTCCTAGACCCAACGTACGAAAGACCACCCAATCGGTCGCCTAGTCTTGTCAAAAGGGTCTTGGAACAAGCTCAACTGGGATTAAGAGATTTTCGTTCGAATTTCGAGTCAGTCATGCCACGGCAAGATTATCCTCTATAGACGCTCTGCTGCTTCTAAAGCGCGTGCGAAATAAATAGCGAGATAACAGCTTATAATAACCACGTGCAACACAATACCGATCTCCGGGATCCCAATTCGTTTATTTGTACAAGCTAGACAGAGAGATTAATTCTGTCTAGTTTCTTATTCTTAATACAAAAGTAAATCTCTCGCAGACGTGATTATGATACTTCTTAAAGAGGGAGACGTGCTGTCTTAAAAAATACTATTTATACTATTTATATCATGTGAAAATATGACCTCCGCATCAATGTTCTCCCGATGAGGGTGCTGCTCTTCCAAACAAGTTTGCTTCCTATTTTGTCAATATCAGCATTTATAATTCATAGCGGATATTTTCTTCAGACTAAATAATTGATTTTTGCTCAATAAAGAATATTAAATACTGTAGATAAAATGTCAAAGACAAAAGTAATGCGCCAAGGATCGTTCGGTAAAGGGTTCTGACATCAAAGGCACTTCAAATCGTATGTCATCGTGTGATCAACCTGGAGCAAGATCGAAACCTTTCAAGTACTTACTCGGAACGCAAAAAGCTTGCCCAGAGAGGGTCGTTCACTTTCGAGCCATAAAGTTGAAAGAAGTATCGAATAAGAAAAATGTATGAGTCATGGCTCAGCTCTTACGATCAATATTATTTTATGTTTTATGCTTATAGCTGCCACAAAAAGGGAAATAGCACTTTTGTACAAAAAAAGGTTGTAATATCATTAAGAATTCTGATAGGTGAGATTAGGTGAACATATTATAATTAGAAAGGGCCACAGTTTCGTGCGACACGCTCTTGACATGTGTTTAGTCGTCTTAAAATGCAACGATAGCCCATTATTAACGAGCTATAACTTTACCATAAAACATCCTAGTTTGAAATATACGAAACAGGTCTTCCGAAAAGCCGTAGCCGTAAGTACGCATAGGATTTACCGTTATCGGATTTAGATTTAAGTAGGGTGAGGAGGTTCGGCAAAATTGGGGTGTCCAATAAGTTGTTGGCCAATGGCTTATGGATAGTTCGCTGCGGTTTTAGAGAAACAACATGTATACCTGTCTTCCTGCATAACATAAGTCAAAAATTGATAAAATCAGTACAAAAATGGAGAAAATCAGTATCAACCTATTTTTATATAAATGTCAGAGATCATAACTCTTTGAGATCAAAGAAGATAAATGCATTATACTTTTACAAGAATATTTTGAATTGAAGTAATTGAAGTAAAACTGATCTCTGGCACATAGAGTACATCTCGGAATTGCTTCCGTAAGAGATAACCTCTGGACCATAGATATTTTACTCCTGAAAAAGCATACATAACACATGGGTCATTAAGTCCCAGGACTGACACACATATGGCGCCGCCAATGCCATGCCACTTTGCTTTTCGGTAGTACCAACCTTCAAAAGAAACGTGTAAAAATTTCATGAGATTCGGTTCAGTCGTTGTCGAGATATTGAAGGTTAAGTGACGCTACATTTGTTCTTGTTTAAACAATGGATACAAACGAGTTGTGTGTGTTAATCACTGTTTTTTAATGGGGAAAAATACCGTTCAAGCTCAGCAATGGCTTGAAAGGTGTTACCGAGAAAAGTGCCCATCAAAAACAACCATTTTCCGATGGTATGCAGATTTTAAATGCGGTCGAACAAACACCGAAGACGCGGAGCGCCCAGGTCGTCCAATTGAGGTGGCAACGCAAACGCGGCACCCGCTTGGAAAAAAATTTTGTCATACGCAATTTTCATGCACAATTTTGAACATGGTGCCTTTTGACATCTCTAGGTTGTCAGCTATCTCTTGCAACTTCACTTTACGATCGGACAAAATAATTTTTCTAATTTTTTGGATGTTTTCGGGCGTTGCCACCTCAATTGGACGACCTGGGCGCTCCGCGTCTTTGGTGGTTGTTCGACCGCGTTTAAAATCTGCACACCGTCGGCAAATGGTTGTTTTCGATGGGCACTTTTCCCGGTAACACTTTTCAAGCCATTTCTGAGCTTGAACGGTATTTTCCCCCATTAAAAAACAGTGTTTGATTAACATACCAAACTCGTTTTTATCCATTGTTTAAATAAAAACAAATGTAGCGTCACTTAACTTTCAATATCTCGACAACGACTGAACCGAATATTATCAAATTTTTACACGCATCTTTTAAAGGTTGGTACTACCGAAAAACAAAGAGGTATGGCATTGGCGGCGCCATATGTGTGTCAGTCCCGGGACTTAATGACCCATGTGTTAGGTATCATGCATAGATATTATACATAGGTATTATATGTAGACTATAATGCGTACATCATATAAGACCCGCATTCAAGTACCAAGGGAGTTTCACGTTAATATCAGGGAATGGAGTTGTACGAGAGTTTCTATCTAATAGTCTATCAAGCTCGGCTTACTTGCTACTTCATCATCAAATATGAAGTTGGGATTTCAAATTCCGTTTCTATAGAGTATGAGAACTTGAGAAGGAAGAACAATTTAAATGTATTGTTTCTTTCTTTGTATCAAGATATCTAGATTTGAGATTTCCATCGTCACCTATGGCCCCCTCTCGATAATATTTCCTGGTTCACAAAACAGTAAAAATATCCTGTCATCAAAACCGTCCTATTTTTCAAGAAAATGACGTTTCCACTTATTTTATTACTGTAATTTCACGTGTGCTTGGTTTCATGTATTGGGAAGATCATAGTCTCGAAACGATCGCAGCAGTAAACCTCTTTTTGTATTATTCAGTTAAGGGCCAAGTTTCTCGAAAGATTAAGTTTTCGGGAAACATCTTCTGAACCCGGTCAGGCCGGACACGTTATCACGCACAGTCGTAAGGATCTCCTCGATGGACAATAAACAGGGATATATGCACCGGAACCTTTATTCCTGCAATATTCATTTGAATTGAACTTTTCTTAACTTTTTACGGGATTCTCATTCAGGAATTTGCTTCCAGTATTCGATTCGTTGAGTAGAATATAATGGAAATTAGGTTTCGCAAAATGAACTCACCAACGCAATGTTAAATTATGATGAGATTATGGAACTGACACATGCTCTCTTTTTGCTTTTCCTTTCTGACAGTGCCCAAGGGTACAGTTTTACGATGCCGTAAGTACAGTTCTCCTGTATTCCGTGCTATACATTTCCATATGCGGCTTGGCCATTCGCCACCCTTCGAACCGTAGGAAACTCGTGCGGCTTTATATTTCGAGCTCTTCACGCGTGACATCATCACTGAATTACGTGAGAAGGGTGCACAATCCCAGCACTGCATACCGGAACATTGACTATAGTGAACAAAACCTCACTTTGCGGATGGCTTAAATGCTATTCCTCTACTCATGTCTATGATTAGGGCACTACGTAGAAGATATCTAAATTCAGGATTTAATCATTTAGGGGCAATTAAACATTTATTTTCGTCTTTTTTTAAAGCATTACAATATTTTGTATACTGTATTTTGAAGATACCCTAAAAAGTTCATTTAGTAAAAGGTTTCAACTGAGCTATGTAAATTTACATTGATGGGCATATGGTAATAACCCCTCAGATGGAGTAATTATTGAGTGCCAAATAAGTAATAATTTAAATATAGCTGCATCTAGTCGTCTTGAAAAATTGGCTGAGCTGGAAAAGGGGATGGACTAGTCGTCCCGAAATTTGTTGACGACTACACGGAAAAATAATTTATATTAAATAAAGAAAATATCGTTAAGAATATGGACGATACAATATTTTCTGGGTCTAAGACTTGATATTCTTCATTTTAGTACATCTTCTTGAGACAAGACAAATTTTCTTGGATCATGAAAATATTGTGTCATCCGTATTATTCGTCCGAATATTATCTTGATTCAATGTTCATTTTATCGTGTAGCCAAACTGAGGATACATATTTGACTACTCGTTCATCTGACTACGTTCAGAATTGAATTTTTACAAATTAAGACCTAAATTTAATTTGTTTAAATTGCATAAATTTCTAATTATTTATTTATCTAATTTTATATTGAAAATCATAAAATTCAACTATTTCAAATCGAAAGCTTTAATAGTTAAATAATTACAAGTTTAGAATTTAATATTCTTCGAATTTGAACGCTGAAATTGACAGAGAATTTATTTTTTTTATCTTGGAAATCTTATAAATTCTCATTCGAAAAATATACCCTGTGACTTTAAATATCGTATGATATTATATTAAAATTATTAACTTATATCAAATGTTTGAATTTTTGTCAGCTTTCAGCTAATTTCATTCTTATTCTTCGCTCTTTAAATCTGATTTAATAAATTATTACTAATTTAGATTCAGAGCAGGTGCTTTGGAGTTAACGAAACAAATTATTTTAACAGATTTGGTAAGATGTTTTGTTTGTTAAAAATAAAAACCATAGGGCAAGAGGACCAATTCTTGGCACCTCAGCCCAATTATTGACATGCCAAAAACCGAAGGGAATTAATTTAATTTTGGATAAATATTTAATTCCGCTGAGTAACTGAGACATGTAATATACGTAAAAATGCGGCGCCAAAAATTTGTGCTCTTACCCTATCTGATAGCTCATAAAGCCATTTTCTGATTGTGTGATACGGCCCTCTAATCATTGTTATAATGAGAACCTCGTTAAGTATAGAAATAAGCGCGCATTAGAGTATGTATTAATTACCTGACATATGAAATGGATTTTTAATTTAAAAATAATTTAAGAGCTACATGACTGGCTCTAAATATTTTATTGAAAGAAAGTATGAATACTAATGTTAATGGTATAATTTGTTTCATAATTGCAAGTCTCAAGGGATAACCTGCTACATACTATATTATTAGGTAAAAGGAGGGCAGTTGGTAATATTATTGAATGTTCAGATACATTTTGAAGTTGCTTATTTTTATCAAATTATTAAATCTCTCATCATTTATGATAATTGAAGATTCGAACATTGAATCTGAATAATGCAATTTCAATTAAATAACTTAACGTAACTAATTGCATAACTTAATTTCAGCTACTTACAAAAATTAAATCTTTTATAACACCGTATGATTCAGGTCATACAAATTTCACATCTAGGGATGCATGCTCTTTCGGCGTTCCTTTAACCAAGGTTTTAAATCGAGAATGTAGGGTAAGAAAGCTAATTATTTAGGCAGCTATAAAAAATTACTCTTAATTGAACCGTCTGAGGAAGATTCAGATATTAAGTCTTCTTTAAATAATAATTCTACTAATATCGACTTTTCCCCGCATACCGATTAGACATTTTGAGCTCTCAAGAGAATAAAAAAAGATTTTGGATAGGATATCATGAAAAGCTATCAAGCCACATGAACAATAAAGTATTCTGTTGATTTAGAGGAGGAAAAATATATTGAGTGTCAATATGCGCATAAAAACGGATGAGTTTTAATACCGCGAGCGAATAATACGCTACGGGGCCGTGGACTTGCTAAGCCTTACAGATTGTGGGTTCGAGCCTCGGTGAAGTAAATCATACCGCCAGATACGCGAGTTTGTATTTTGGGGTTGGCCAGGACGCAGCTGGTGCGACCGCTAGGATCATCCCTAGGGCTTAGCGACACTTTGATACACATCCGATACCCTCGCATGATCGAAACCTGCCTCTTTATGGATTATTTATACCCACCACCATTTTCGAAATGTCATTATTCTCTGGAGTTTGTGTGATATTTATTCCCTCCATTCGATCATAGTTTTTAACCGTTTAGTTTAACTTCAATTTGTTACTTTTAATATAGATGTGCTTGAAATTCTGAAACTGAAGAACAAAATCACATAAACAAAATTTTGATTTGATTGCTTTTCAAACTTAAAGTCCAGAAATTTGGATTTATTTGCATAGAACAGGGTTCACAGTCTTCCCCTTTTTTTATCAGTTTCCCATTTTTTCTTGAAATTCCCCCTTTTTCCCCTATTCTCAAAAAACTTCTCCTTTTCTCTTTAAATATACGATATTTGAAAATACAATATTTGAATTACGCGGAAAATTCTCTGAAATTAGTAAGTTTACCCATTATTGAATAATAATTGAAGCAATTATAGCACTTAAATAAATTATTTATGAATAAATAAGGTACACATTTCAAGTGCTGAACCACTAAAAATAAATACTCTTACAAAAAATTTGAAGCTGAAATATTTTAAAGAATGTTGGCAATGTGTGAAAACTGGAGACAGAAGTTGTTATCCAACATAAAATTGAACGCTAAAACAAATCAAATCGTTTGAGCTGAGGGGAAAAAGAAACTTTTGGGTCGGCATTCGACAAAAGTGTAAAAAAAAATCTTTAATCAGTAAAATTTAACGATTTCAAATTCAACATATTTCCTATGGGTTCAAAAATTATGACGAGTTCGAATCAATCCAAAAAAACATGATTTTGTAGATTTTCAAAAAATTTTAAATAAGGCAAAGTTTTTTTTTTTAATTTTCGAAATTTTAAATTGTAAATTTAACAAAGAAAACAGAAAATATTAACCGATTTCAAAATTTTTGTATTGACCTGTTTTGTATGTCGACCCACAAATTGTTATCACTCATCTCAAACGATTCGATTAATTTTAGCGTTTTTACTTCGCTCTACTGAAGAGTGTAGTTTTAAATTTACATGGAAAGTATTAATGATAGTAAGGAAGAAATTACCAATCTTGGAAAGAAATATTTATAAGAACGATGTTAAACATGTCAAAATTGTGTATTGAACTAATTTTATTTTTTATCGCACTTTTTTTATTACTGTGAATGGATTTCCAACGACCTAAGTATATCCAATTTAAAAAAATTCTTTAATGGCAGAAACCATTAAAAAATCATTGAAAATTATTTAACAATATAACATTCCTTGTAAAAAGATTATTATTAAAATTACGATTTTTGATAGTAGAAGTTAAGTTTTGTAGTTTTGCGAATTTTGAAAAAGTTGTAACAAATTATTTGCAAGCTAACTAAATTCTTTGTTCTTCAAAGATTCTCAAACCAAAAAAGTAAATTTAATTTTTGGTGGATGGTAAAAGTACCTCAAGCTTTTGCATTTTTAGGTAAATAAAAATAATTTGTTCTTAATTCATGCGGAAAATACTAGTAATTTGAAATGACCTTTATGCTTGTCTGTTACACTAGAATTTTGGCTGTGACAAAAAAGTAAATTTAATTTTTGGTGGATGGTAAAAATACCTCAAGGTTTTGCATTTTTAACTAAATAAAAATATTTTGTTCTTAATTCATCCGGAAAATACTAGTAATTTGAAATGACCTTTATGCTTGTCTGTTTCACTAGAATGTGCGCTGTGACAAATGTTTGTTCGATTCAAAGAACAAATTTGTTTGAATACACTTGGTTTTATTTAAACAAAATTTATATTTAAATATAAAAAAATTAATTAAAATAAAGTTTGTTTAATTATAATTAAAATTTGTTTCAATCAAATAATACTGCATTCAAATAAATTTGTTTGTTTTATTCAAACTTTTTTCTCAGACTGAGTGAAACAGCAACATGTATAGTAATAAAATAATACTTACAGGTTTATTTCAAACGTCTCTAACGGCTAAGGTTTTTTTTACTACTTCTCTAATCCTCCCTTCTTTTCTTTTCTTTCCGCGATTCTCTAGCCTTTATTGTATCTCTAGTTTCGTTTCCTTTCGATCGTGCAGTGTAAGAGAAGTTACCAACACATATCCACTGGACGAACGACAAGGACTTACCCTTATTTCAATCACCATAAAATAGTTCTTTTTTATCGCCTACCTTCATGACATTTTTACTTCCGACTTACCGACTTTACTAACTCTTATAGTGCCTATACAGAGTGCGTCTTTTTAAAATTGAGAAACATCACGTCAAAAATGGTATGATTCGTAAAATAAGGAAATGCTATTAAATTTTCAGGAAGTTAATAAACTTGCATATTCGCGGACAATTAATGCCACTTCTGAATAAAGTAATAGAAAATTGTAATGTATTCTAGCATGTACGTGTTTATTTCAACCACTTTGTTAATTCAGTATCCTTAAAATGCAGGAACGCATTCAAACGACAGATCAATAGTTCAGTAGCGCATTGTTTACTGTGAGTACAGCAAACTTGCTGTTTACGTAAAGCGCAAAAAGCAAAATGTACATTCAGGTTGAATTGCGACTGAATGCACCAAGTCATTAATTAAAGTGAAAATTAAGCTATAAAACGTTGTTTTGCTACTGCTAATTTCGTCGTTCAAAAGCTGGTCAAGTTTTAAGTTTTCAGTTGTTTTTTTTCGTTTCAAACTGATTAAAAATGCCGTATCTAGGACTTTTTCCTATCAGATACATTCCAATATTTATAATTTTATCATAAAGTATCACTAATAATAATAACTGTACAGTGCAAATAGTATTTTATTTTCTATAAAGTGGCAGAAAATTGCGATTTTCTTGTACCAGGATTAAAAAACTTATAATTTTTAAATCAAGATGAGATTTTAAAAATTCATTCTTTTCAAGCTTGTGAGAGAGAATCGTAAAATTTCCTTTATGTTTCTTTAATATTTAATAGTTTTTGAACAGGTCCCTTCGAGATGAGCAGGACCTAATTGAATTAATTAAACAGTAATGAAGCTACTTTACTGGTATCTGTAAGAGGCATAGACAGCGAGGCATTTGGTGATTTTACCTTCTGCTGCTGCGTTTTCTCTATTTTTATGTTTGATGAAAGATCGTGCATATTGAAAGGTTCTAATTCTAGACGTGCAAATTAAAAGATTCTATCAAGTTAAGGGTACTGATGTTCCCAATACGATTTATATGGGATTCTGAAGCTTTGGGCGTTCGCCATCCGAGATGGAACCTTTCAATTTCCACTCACCGAGATAGAATCCTCTAATATGCATGTTCTTAAAAAATAATTCATGTATACTTTGTGCTCTACTTTATGGCTACTTTATGGCTACTTTCTAAAAATTAAAAGAGACTTTTGATATTTCTTTTGCTGCCAATGACCACTTTCTATCCTGAAAGTACTTCTCGCAAGTATTCCTAATTGTATTTTAACAAATCAATATTTTTTAATGAAGCAACAAAGTTTTTGTTTGCTGCAAAAAACATTTATTTCCCTGTAGTCCAGGCATCTTGTATGAAAAAGGCATTTTTACCGTTTTAACTAGATAGAGCGCATTTTTTTGCTAAAACTGTTTATTTAGTGGTTCTGATACAAATGTCAAATTTGCTAGAAATAACTACTACGCGTCCCGGAAGTATTTTTCAAAAAAGTTCCAAAAATCGCCGTGGCGTAGATTGACCCTTCCCATCTCAGTTTAAAGCAATATTTTCAGCAGAACAATTAAACTAAACAAAAATCTGTGGCTGCCGAGTTAAGACGCTTCAAATTAACCGGATCTTTTTTTTTTAGAAGTGGCTGAAAAATCAAATTCTGAAGTTTACATAGGTACTTTGGAATTGGTTAATATTACCAAAATAATATTTCCTATATTGATTAAAGTAGACGTAGTTTCGAGTCATCCTAAAAAAAAACATGAGCAATCCCCAATAGCTTGTTAATAGATAAAGCAGCGTCAATGACGCCAGAGGAAAACTTGTAGAGCAGGAAATTTCACATAGATCTAGAATAAATTTAATCGTTTAATAATAACTCGAAAACGGGCCACAAGTTATTGCCATGAGACGTTGACTCTTTTCATTCGGAGGAATGTGTGTACTGAAAAATGTACTTTTATACTTTATTTCGATGAAATACGCGTATTTAAGCTTTTTGGTGGCTTATATATGCATCTGTAATTCTTTAGAAATACACATATTATTTACCTTATCTCTTCCGGCATAGTTTTCTGGATTTTAATTTTCTCTTCCGCCATATTTTGCTGGATTTTAATTTTCTCTTCTGGAATTAACATTGAATTCTTTGGAATTCATTGTAAGTTCTTTGAAATTCAAGCTCGAGTTCGGTCACACTCGCCGTCCTTTCCGGGTAGTTGAGAGGGGGGGGGGGGTACAGATATAGAGATGAAACATGATCTGCATTTGTCACAAAGATCACCCTTTAATTTTCTATTCCGAAATATCTTGCCGGAGATGAATTTTTAAACATGTTATAAGTATCCTTGATTTCTTTGGAATTCATCATAAATTGTTTGGAATTTTTTAGAATTCAATTAGAAGTTGACGATCAAATATGCCGTTTATATTTTGCGTTAAAAAATTAATCAATAAACAAAAAACCATTTTTGAAGTCCTTCATTTCTTAATGGTTTTCCGGTACCGTAAGCACAAGTCAAATATTTGCAGAACGTCACTCATTTATTAATTCTTTATTGTTAATGAAATAAATAAATTGACCATTTTTTGTTATTCATTGTAATACAATTTTTTTTATAATTGTTATTCAAAATATTTAAATGTACACAAAATTGATAGTCTGAAGAGTATTATTTAAACCATTATTTTTTTTAAACGTAAAGTAGAATAAAGTGTATTTCTAAAGAATTACAGGTGCACATATAGGCTACCAAAATGCTTAAATATGGTCAGAAGTACATTTTTCAATACTTGAAAATCTGATTATTCAGCAATTTAAAAAAATCCGGTTACTTTGAAGGACCATAACTCGGTAGCTAATGAAGATAGAAGGTTATTTTGTTTAAGTTTTCCCAGAATGTTCTCTAGTCTAATTTTGCTAAAAACTTTGATGGGAAGGTTCAGTCTACGCAAACACGATTTCTGGAACTTTTTTGAAAAATGCTTCCGGGACGCGTAGTAGTTATTTCTAGAAAATTTGGAATTTGCATCAGGACTACTAAATAAAAAGTTTCAGCAAAAAAACGCGCTCTACCTAGTTAAAAATGTAAAAAAAACTACCAGATGCCTTGACTACTGTTGGAGAGAAAATCCTTAAGTTTATAACTTGGAAATCTAAATAGAATAAACAAACCCTCTGGGTCTTTTGGACCCATTGGACCGTTGCTCTTAGGGAAAATAGATTGCATGGCAATGTGCTCTGCCTTTCAATTAAGTTTGAAACGTCAAAACGTCAAAGGAAAGCATTGCTGACAGTATGGGTATACGTGAAAGGTACAGGAAGTACTTGGAACGTTTATCTTCATTTCCCAAGTGATCCACAAAGTTGGAAGCTGGGTAAGCTAGAATGCTTCGAAATCGAAAGCTCAGTGACTCGCATCCGGTCAACTTTGCGTAGCTTTGGGCTTCAGCCTCTTTTCAGTGTGGCGACTGAAATTAGGGTCCCAGGACATGAGGATACTGGTCAAAGTCAGATGGATGTTTAACCTAGCAGGCACGATCAACACATGCAGTGTACATAGGCAAAACATTAAACCGGTGCGCAGTAAACATGCACGCTTGCATGCTTGCTCTGGAGTGTGCTTGCGTGAGGTTTTCCATCAACATGGCTGCGCTGAGTGAAAATGATTGTTATAAGATTTTATTAGGGCGTATGCACACCTACTTGCTGTATAGAAACCACATGCATCGAACAGGAACTTTGTTGACCTACTTTTCTCCACATCCGGACAGATCAGGATCAGCGACAATCAACTATGTAGCACCTCGTTATAATCGTTCCCATGTTAATTGAGATTTCCAATATTCTCCTGCCCTTTACAGGTACTATACCGCTGGCTATTAGCACGAAATCTACTTTTCAACTCGACGTTTCCAAATGAAAAGGTTCTATTTCTGATAGTTCAAATCGAAATATTCTATCTCGAGTGTCGAACTTCCGATTTATAGAAAATTAGGATAATCAGCGACCTCTATTTTATAAGATGTTGCAATTAGCACGTCGAGCTATGGATTAATTTCAATTAATTTATTTCAAAAGATTAACACTTTCGTCGGATGGAAATTTTACCGAAATCCATTTAACCAAAGAACAATTTGAGATACTTTATTTATACGAATTGTCAATTTATACGAATTGTCAATTTACCAAATTCTAGTAAGTCTAATGGTAAGTTATTTGAAGATGGCGCTGCGCAATACTAGGCGCAAAATTCAAATATGGTATTAATACTGTAGGATAGAAAACTGTGCAACTAGTTTAATAAAGATACAAATCATTCTGCATCAATTGGAACGGTAGCATTCAATAAGGGCCTAACTCACACATTTTTTAACATGAGATTGTGGCTCATAAAACCAAACAATTCTAATAAATAGTACTACACATCCTGTCGAAAGTATTTTTCTTATATCATTAAAAATTTTGTTGTAAGCAAGCCATAAGGGCCTAACTATGAATTTCCGCGTATGCCCCTGTGCAGATGCGCAGTGGCATCAAGCTGTACAGCCGATGAAGGCTAATAAATTTTGGAGCTGATATTAAATTCTCGCTTTTTTTGCAACATTGAACATTGTATTTTTTTATCATCATCCGAAATTGAAAAAACGTGCCTCTCGAGCGAACAAAAATTTCTCCCTCCATTTTTTCGAAATCTAGTAATATTGTTTAATCAAACTTTTTTGCGTCGATTCAGCAAACCCAGTAGCTAGAAAGTGAATTCTTACCTTTTTAGTCTTTAAATTAAAAAAATGTGTGCAATTAAAAATTTTTTGGAAATGTTCAAAAAACATGTTTTTTAAAATTGAGTTAATTTCACTTTTTTTTAAGCTTCACATATCGAACTTGAAATTTGTTTAGCTTTAAAAAAAACATGCCATTATTTTGTTATTATTAAAAAAAAAACATTTCGTGTTTTTTCGTATCGCGAAATTTGTTTAAAAATGGTAATTAGTGTTGCTGCCGAGCGAGAAATCCCGAGGAACGAGACGTGACGAGACGAGACATACCTGCTGTCTCGGTATTCCTCGTCTCGTTTTGCCTCGTCTCATTTCTCCTCGTCTCGTGGCGTTCTTTCTCGCGGACAGCTCGCGGGAGCGTCCTTTGCCACTCTGACGAGCTAATGCTACTTAGCGTTCTTTAATGAATAGTGAAAGTCGAAATCTGATTACATATTATACTTGTTTGTCCATTACTGATTAATCTGCTTTCAAACACGACTATGTTACGATTTTTATGAAGATTTAACTTCACTATATTGGTATTTTGTTTTGTTCTTATTCATAATTTATTTTGCCAATTATAACAACAGAATATATGAAACAGAAATGGAAAAAGATAGGTATATTTTTAGGTCATTTGTAGTTTAAAGAATTTAACACATTAAAATATTTGAAATGTTTGTGAAATCTTCGAAATATTTGGAAATGTTTGTGAATTCCTTGAACTCTTTGAAATTATACAAAATCTATGTGAAACCTTGAAATTTTCGTGAAATATTTTGAAATTTTAGAAAAATCTATGAAATCTTTGTGAAATTTTTTGAAATCTCTTGAAAAGTTTAAAAATTCCTTAAAATATTTGGAAATCTTAGTGAATTCCTGGAAGCCTTTTAAAGTTTGAAAAATCGATGTGAAATCTTAAAATTTTTATTTTATTTCGACTCAGTCAAACCCTAATAAGATATACACGTGATAAGGGACCCGAAAAAAAACTTTTTAGTGCTAAGGCTTTTCCGAATTATAAAATTTGGGATATATATATATATGAATATACAAATATACATACATGAATATACAAATATACATACATGAATATACAAACATACATACATGTATTTCGTAGGGATGAATTATAAAATCGATTGTGTGCTGATCATATGAGTTTATATGAGTCTTATTACTGACTTATTTATTACTTATGACTTATTATATATTCAATTTTCATAAAATTAAAAAAATATTTAGTAGTCAAAGTGATTCAAGTAGGTACGCAGGTTCGATTTTTTTTTAATGTCCCGACAAATATATTTCATTTACCAAACGTTCGCATTAAACACCACAAAGTTTTAAAATTCTACTTTGAAATATAAAAAGTTAAGTTATTGTTAAATTCTTCAAACTCCAAATGACATGATATTCTATTGTTATGATTTGAAAAATAAATTTTGAATTAGAACAAAAGAACATACAAATAGAGTGAAGTTAAATCTTTGAAAAAATCGTAACATAGTCGTGTTTGATATCAAATTAATCATAAATCGACAAAAAAGTATAATATGGGATCATATTTCGACTTTAACAAATTGAAAAAAATTGCAGTTAACTAAATTTTAAAACAAGAAATGTTTTTTTTGCACATATTTCAAAAATTCTAACATGCACATCATTTTTCCAACTTTTTTTGGGTTTTCACCAGAAAAATCTATACTTTCGAAAAATTTGCCATAATTTTTTGTCCCATAAGAAAAGTTTATTGAATCATCAAATTCAAAAACGAAACAAAAGACATTAACTGATTTAAAACATTTTTCCTGTTTTGTACTTCTTTCGGATGTCTAGCCACAAACTTTTTTTTTGCTCGCGTCAAATGATTCGATTAATTTCATTATGTTCACTCCGGTTTAATAGAAATGTCGATTTACTTGTTGTTAAATATGTATTATAATTAGTCTGGGGCTTCAGTATTCATCGGGCTTTTTTAAATACAGGCAATAACTGATAAGTTATGCAGTTAAAATAATAATGCTTTGATGTTCTGTGCTGCTAATACACCAAAATATATACAAGAATATTATTTTTGCATTTCCAACAAACTGATTATTCTTTGAGAAGGTCCCGATTATTGAGAATTGTGACATCTACTTTATTTTCAATGTATTGAATCAATGATACAAGCATCAAAGTGATACTTAAAAAGTAAGTCTATATTTTTCCTGCAATAATCAAAAGCATCAATCTAAATCTACGAAGTCAAAAATCTAAAGAATGAAAGATATCTAAGGAATGCTATCTCCGATAAAGTGAAGCTAATCGTTTTCCAGTTTATAAAAGCCTTTTGATTATGAAAAATTAAGTATAGGATGTTGGTTAGGAACTTTTGTTATCCAGTTTTTGGTAGACCTGCATTTCTCTGCCATTAAAGCTTTTGTTATGATGAAGTAACATTCCAAGCGGAGAATGATGACGGTAAGGGATCTTACCGATATAAGCTACCACAGTTTATTAGCCTCCCTGCTGTGGCCTTTATTAGCCTTTGCTCCCTTAGTGAAAGTACGAACACTTACAGACTTGGATCAACACCTATGCCTTGCACGTTTATACTCAGCACCCTCACTGTAATATTTTCAAGTGTCTAACAAAGATCGCTTTGCTAAAGTTGGTTAATAATCTTATTCACTGTTTTCCATGATTCACGGTTCTCAACCAAGATTATTTGCAATTATCTTTTAATTTTCATTATTGTATTAGAGTATACTCAAGTAAATTGATCACGAATTACTGGAAGAGATTTAGAGCTTTCGAAAATATATAGAGATTAATTATATTCATATGGAATTAATCTCTGTTTTACTTTTTTTTTTACTAACTGATATTAATTCTTAAAGGAAGATAATATGATTAAATGATTATAACATAGCGAAAGGAGCTTTTCTCCTGGCTTTTCTCTCTCTCTCTCTCCTAGCGATTTAATTCGAAAGTAAACGAAAATTTCAATATCGGTTTAGAAAATGATACACCTATAAGCAAAAAGGACTAAAAAATAAATAACATTTGCAATTTTTTATACTCATGTATTTTAAAATCAAGATAAGAAAATTCGTTCTCTCTGCGCAGCACGGGATTATATTCCATTTTCAAAGCTGTCAGTCAAATAATATTTTCTTCGTTCAAAGATCCCGGAGGATTTTATGGACTTGGAACGAAAAATTGTTTCAATAATGGCTTATATTCTCTTACAAGCCCTGACTCTTCACTTAAAACTTTAACTTGGGGGAGTTGTAAAAGGGGATGAGATAGTCGTCGCGAAAATCCGGGCCGACTAGCCAAGCCTATGAAAAATAGTGAACTGGTCATCCCGAATTTCGGGAGGGTGAGACACTTCGTTAACTTTAATACTTTTAAGACTTAACAGTAACTAATTAATGGAGAAATTACAATTATATTGTATTACTACTGTGGTCAAAAAATAATAAGACTTTTTAAATAAAACGCTAACAGCTTATTATTCTTCCAAATTTGTATCATGCCTTTCAAAGTAATCCCCTCCTGCTAGAATACACTTATGCCACGTTTTTCTTCATTCTTCGGAACAGTTGTTGAAGTCGATTTCCGGAAGGGGCTTCAAAACCTTCTTCGATTCGGCTTGTATCTCTTCAATCGAGTCGAAACGATTTTCCCAACCGTTTTTTTTCGAGTTTCGAGAATACCCAGAAGTCAGGCGGAGCTAAGTCAGGCGAATAGGGCGGTTGCGGAACGATATGAGGCGAATTTTTGGCAAAAAATTCTCGAATAACCAATGCAGTGTGAGCAGGTGCCTTATCGTTATCCAACCCAAAGAGTTTTCTTCCCATAATTCTGGCTACTTCTGGCGAATAGCTTCACGCAAACGACGCGTAACGCTGAAATAATATTGTTATTATTGTTATTATCACTACTCGAAGCTAAAAAAAACGGTTGAGGAAATCGTTTTAACTTGATTGAAGCGATACAAGCCGAATCGAAGAAGGTTTTGAAGGCCATTCCAGAAATCGACTTCAACAACTGTTTCGAAGAGTGGAAAAAAACGTGGCATAAGTGCATTGTATCATGAAGGGATTACTTTGAAGGGCATGCAATAAATTTGGAAGAATAATAAGCCGTTGGTATTTTATTCAAAAAGTCTTATTATTTTTGATCACAGTAGTATATGGGAAATATGGGGCACCATGATTGACTGAGTTTTAAAACTTTTAATAGTTATATCCCCTGCTATTGTTTCTTTGAAAAAAGTTTGCACTATTCTTTATTTTGTTGATAAAGAGAATAGTACGACCACGCGATTGAAAACGTCTCGTGGTAGAAAAGTGCTAAGTCTTTTTTTGTTGTAAAAGTTTACAAATAGAGAATTAAGACTATTTAAAAAAAATGTTTTCGATAGGGCACCCTGTTAATTATTATAGAAGATAACTTGTGCCATAATCTTCAGGTAGATGAACAGTACCTCTCCAGACTACGATGCGCAATTAATAGATTAAATGTCCATCAAGACCAGGATCCCCCATTCATTGTGTGCAAACGTAGCACATAGACAAACACAGAGCTAATCCTTAATGCAAGCGAATACCGTAAATGTTTTCGAGATGCCTAACGTAATTGCTTGTTTTGATCGCAGGGTTCCTTTGCACAAATTAATATGTCTCAATAAATGTCAAGTATTTTATAATTTGTTTTATGGATTAAATAAAAAAAGTGCTAAATAAACGTGGACACAGTTCTGAAAAAATGACAAAATTTTAATAACTACTTTTTCTGTCAATTACTTAAGTTACTATTATTAATTGAATCATTGATATTTTGTATCAAAGTTTCTCATCGTTTCGAAATTTGGAATGAGTAGTCAAATATTTTTCATAAGCCTGGCTAATCGTTCCGAATTTTCCGGACTAGTCCATCCCCTTTTCCAATTCCACCAATTTTTTGGAACGACTAGACACATTCACTTTTTATTTATTTAACCAAGTCTGGGCAAATTTTCTTGTCCAAATTTGATCATCTTTTTAAATTATCTTTTAAATTCTAAGAAATTTACGTTACTATTTTTGTTCATTCACTAGACAGGGGAAACCGTGAAATTACCAAGAATAGTTAGACTCTAGGAGAAAATGGAGAAATTAACGTGCAATCAATCGTTAGTTGTAAATTTTGTATATTTTCAGTGAAAAAACATAGTCAATTGATTAGAAATTGTTAAACGTATCAAGCAATTTGAATTTTATTGTATGTTTTTAATTTGATTTTTTTCATTGAAAATTTGTGAATTTTGAAACTCATATTTAAGATAATCATCTGTTGGATGCTTCCAAGCTCAAAATGTCTTTAATTCTAACAGCATCCTCTCTAAATCTGAATTAGCGCCGTATTGCGACAATAATTAGTCAAAATTATGAGTACCTATCATTTTTAATTCAAAGCTAATCAAATTTCACTAATTCGCAGTCAAAAAATTTATTTAAACTTGAATGAAAATAATGTCACTAATTTTTCAACGAAATAATAGATAGTGAAGTTTTACGACTGAAGATTAGTGACTTATGACTAAACATGATTTAAATTATGAAAAAAATGAATTAGTTTCTTCATTGGATATGGCTTCAAATTAATCATTTTTGTATATTAAATGCAGTGTCTAATTTTGAAATTAAAAATTGTTCAGTTTTGAATCTTTTCATTGTTAAAACCTTTCAAAATAAATTTGTTTAGCCTCAAATCTTTAATTATTTATTTTTTTAAATAGTGTAATTTTGAAAGTCTTTCATATGAAATTGCATAATCTAATCAAGCCCAGATTTGTATAACCTGGATAATTTTTTAATAAGCTGGTAAAATTATCGGGAAATTATTTCCCAGTGTGTTTTTTTTTTAAATGTATAACCTTACAATTGGAAGTTTTATGAAATTTTAGTTTGCTACATTTTAATATCATGCAGCGAAAGAATATTTTCTTTTATTTTTAAAAAGCATTGCGGTTTCAGTACGGTTTCAAAATTGCCGCCGCCGGTACTCATACGATAAACACCTGGCCAGTATCTTCTTGTTTCTCTCCTATGCTTTTTGTCTTTTCATTCTTCTATACCGCAGGCAAAACAAAAGCGAAGTAGAAAAAAGCCAATTTTTCTAGAGGAAAATGAAAGAGAAAAGGATGCGTATTTATCGACACTGCTCCGTGAGCGTACTACTATGTCGATCCATTCGGGCGTGAAACTAAACTAGAAATTGGAATCTCTTTCTCTAGAGATACTTTCTGCTTTAAAAAAATAAAGCGAAATAAAAAAAATTAAATCTAATTCTCAATTCCTTTTTCGCTTTTTGCTTGAGATTTATCAATTGAAATGCAGATTGGATATAAATTTAGTTTTCATAGCTATATCCCTATATCCCCTATTGTGCCCTATATTGAGTTGAGGTCCCTAAAGTACCCTATTTTCTAGATTTGGTCTCTATGGTACGATGGTACCCTATTATTTGCAGCCCATAATGTAACTTTAAACAAATTTATAGTAAAATCGAAGCGTCCAAGTGTTGCACAAATTCAATTTTGCAGATATAGGGTGACCGCATGTCAGAGAAAAGTCAGGGAATTCTGTTGGTCAGAAAAAAGTCAGGGATTTTGAAGAAAAAAATGGCAAAAGTCAGAGAATTTATGTAAGAAGTAACTGTCAAGAATAATCAGGACTTTCACGCAATCAATATTAGTCACTTTTTTTTATAAAATCACTTTTTCGTTACTTTTGTACGATAAAGTTACTATAATCACTTCATCAAATAAAAATATCTCTTTAGTCCCGTTTCTGCCCATAAATTAACCCCTGGGTTAACCACTACTGAATTCAGGTTTATACATGTTTCTGAATTTTCTCGAATTCTTTTGAAATGTTTTAGGGTATTTTTAAAGATTCCAAGAAATTTTTCATAGGTTTCAGTAATTTTAAGGAATTGCAAGGGATCTCGAAGATTTTAGGGTAGTTTTAAAAATTCAAAGGAATTTTTAAGAGCTTTCAAAAGTTTCGAGGGATTTAAAAAGTTTTTAAATGGTCTGAAATATGTTTGGCTTTTCAAAAGGTTCCAAGAAATTTTTAATAGATTTGTATAATTTGAAGGCATTACAAAGGATTTTCAAAGATTTTATTGTATTCTAAAATCTTGCAAGAAATTTTCAAGAGCTTTAAAAAGTTTCGAATTTTTATGATGTTTTGAAGAATATCGTAGAATTTCGAAAGATATTAAATGATTTTATAGGATCTATAAGGTTTTATGATATTTTAAAAGATTCCAAGGGAATTTATAAGTCTTCGGTGGAGGTGGGATTTAAAGGTATTTTTTAAATTTTCGAAGGAGTTTTCTAGAGCTTTAAATAATTTCAAGGAATTTTTAAATATTTTAAAGAATTTGAAATATCTTAGCTTATGTTTAATATATTTCAAAAATTTGAAGTGAGTTCAAAAGGTTTTAAATATTTTAGGCTATATTTACAAATTCTAATGAATTTTCACGAGCTTTAAAACGTTTGAAGGGATTTCAAAAGGGGTTGGAGGACTTGAAATATTTTAGCCGAATTTTATGGAATTTTTAAAGACTCAAAGGAATTTTCAATTGATTTAAATAATTTTGAGGGATTTCAAATATTTTAGGGCAAAGAGTTTCTTAGAATTTCGGAATATATGGAACGATTTTACAATCATGATCTAGAAGGTTTTCAGATTATCTTGAATTCTTTTAAATTCTTTTAAATTCACTTGAATTTTTCGAAATTCGATTAATTCTACTCAATTCAATGGACTTTTTGAAAACTTTGTTTAGTTTTTGTTTAATTAATCCGAAGAAATGCCGTAGTAAAAATAGTATTTTAAACTTACCTTGAATTATTATAGATTTCATAAAATTCTTTTGAATTCCCTTACATTTTTCTAAACTCATTTCAAACTTACTGCATTCAATGAATTTTTAAAATATTTTTTAATTGTTTTCAAGTTACTGAAATTAATGGCATTTTTGTAATTCCTTAAAATTCACCTAGAATCCTTAAAAACTTCATAGAGTTATTTTATGTTTAAAAGACGGATAGTCACATTATTAATGCAAATTATTCACTTTTTATGGGTTGGAAGTTATTCATTTTTGAGCAATTTTTCTGTTTAAATATGTAGGTCACTTTTTTCAAGTAAATTAGGCTGTGGCAGTCCTGAGAATAACATGAAAATTTACAAATTTAAATTAAAAATTTGCTTATTCCATTTATAAAAGATTCTATGTCAATAATGTTACAAGATTACAATTTGGGTCTTCAAATATTTGATAGATTTCGTAGGGTTTCAAAGATTTGAAGAGATTTTCTTTTAAATTCTTTGTAATTCTTTTGCATTTTTTAATTCACTTGAATTCTTCTAAATTCACCCAATTTTACTCAATTCAGTGGATTTTAAAAAGTTTTCATTTAATTGATCTTGAATTCCCTTGAATTATTCTAAACACATTTTGCACCTACTGCATTGAATGAATTTTCTCATCTTTTTCAATTGATTTGAATTCACTTGAGTTTTTATGAATTTCATCGAATTTTTCTCATTGCCCTTAAATTCATCTACATTCACTCAAATTTTACATAATTTGTAAAAATTCACCTGAAATTCTCAAAAATTCAATCTAATTCTTTTAAATTCAAAGCAACATTCATCACTTTATTCTTTCACGTTACTCACTTTTTCGTCACTGGAAAAGAGAAAATTAGGGAAAAATCAGGGAATTTTTTTTTCTCTCATCTTTAATTTTCCTATTATCACTGAATGTTTACTTGCTGAATCTTGAAACGACGCTTAAAACGCAATAGTTTTTAAAAAGGTAGCAGTAAAATAAAATCTATATTAAACCTTTAATTCAGCTTGTATTATGAGCTTATTTTTCCTTAATAATTTCTTTGTCATACCCCACTTTTTCAAAAAGGGTACCCTTTGAGCGCGAAAAAAGTATCCTTTGGTCCCTTTTTTATCCCATAAGAACTGTAAGGCCCGCAATTTGTATAAAATTTGTGTATAGTAAATCTCTTTGGAAATGGTTAGCAAAAATATTTAATTAATACTTTGGCAAACTTATGTAAAGTTATTATCAAGAAGGTTACTATAGGGCGAGTTGATGGCCATGCTGGCTTTAATTTTACAACAAGCACAAAATGTATTATATATTTGACATTTTCTAGTATATCTGGAAGGCCATCACTCTCCTTTGTGATGTTTGCTCATGCATATGTAGGAGGGAATCAGTTTAAACAATCGACTGAAGTACCAGACTCGGATTAAGTTGTGACTTGCTTTGGACACTTCAGGTCCTAGAGTTTATGGCAAATACGCTATAAAGCGGATACAAAGAGACTATATTACCTTACTATAACATTGAAGCTAGAACGAAGCCGTGAATCTCCATATGGAACACACATTAAATTTCTTCGGCATTTAATTTAATACCTCGGTACAATGAAACAGAGTGGGAAACCGTGAAGGTGAACAAGAGAGTCACGAGCAAATAGAGAGAGAACTATTAGAGAGAGAGAGAAGCTGAGTTTGAGAGTTGAGTGGAGAAGGGTAGGCGCAGTTAAGTGTTTAATGTTGTGAATATGAAGCCCAGTTCCCGCAGCTTTTGTTTATTGAGTCAGCTGTCTGTAACTATCTTGAATATGTGCAGCAAATCTTCTCATGAAATGCAACGGATTCTGGAATGTGTTTTCAATATTTATAAATTGTAATGTCAAGCTTAGAGCAACTTGAGAAAAGTAACTGCAATAACTATAGAGTTATCAGATTACTAAGTACCGTGGGCAAAATATTTTCAAAAATACTAATTCGTAAGTTCATAGACATAACAGAAGAAAAGATATGGGAAGTAAAATGCGGATTTGTACCAGGAAGGCAATGTGCAGATCAGATATTTAGCTATAGAAAAAAATCTGAAAGTTAGCAAAAAAGTTTTCTATGCATTTGTTGATCTGGAAAAAACCTTAGATAAGATGAATAGAATTAAACTATGGGAAGTTCTGAAAGAGTATGGAGTCAATGGTTGGCTTCTAAAAGCAATAAAAGCAATATATGCAGGTAGTAAAGTGGAAGGGTAAATAGAAAACTGAGTGATTTGTTTGATATTTGATATGCGTTATGTTCTATTGGCTATTCATTAAATTCATGGACAAATGTCTTAAAAATGGTTCTATTAGGCTAAGAAGGTGTCGATCTCGGGGCTGTTAAAATGCGTGGATTAGCGTTCGCAGTGATACGATTGTTACTGTATAATCAGCCGATGGCTTGCAAGGAATGTTGAGTAGACTGAATACTAGCATGAAGAACATGGGCCTTAAGATGAACGCAAATAAAACAAAAACTATGGCGTTTGAAAGAAGGGATGAGACAACAGTATGCAAGTACTATAGGATTCTTTAAACTTCATAAAAAATGTGTATTCTTATACATTTCGAAATTCAAGATTTTTTCTGTCACGCGTTTTAAATATTTTAAATTTATTAATCATAGAGAATATTCTCTTTATATGGGGCAGAATACGTCAAGTGTTCACACCTACAATTGTTTTTTTATCGGGTTGAAGCTTGGCTTAATTATAGTCCTAGTGGACCTATATTAATTCACCAAACCATAAGGTGGTCAATATACAGTGGCCTGAAGTTTTCACTTTTTCAGGTGCCTTTTCACCTTCACTTTAGTGTAACTTCTTTCAGGATTATCCGATTGTACTTTTATGAGTTTTTTGGAAAGCTCTTTTCATGTACTTTAATACTATCATAATAACTTTTTTCTCCATTATGAATTTTTATTTTATTTTTTTTTAATCAAAATTAAAATTTATTTTTTGAAGAAAACCATATTAAACAACATTTTGTCTTCTTTAAAAAATAAGTTTTTCTACACTCTTTGAAGTCAAGTAGAAGAAAAAGTGGACTGGAAATGATTTCATGGTCAAATTGAGATTTTCACGCTCGAGGGGACCACGTTATGATTATATAATATACATACACACAAAACATCTCAGAATAGTCAAATGTAAGCTTAGAGGCAAGTTAGACTTAACAGTATTCATTCCCGGGCGCTGCTTGAATTGAATGTTGTCTTCTCGAGCGTAAAAGTCTCAATTTGACCATTAAATAATTTCCAGCCCACTTTTCCTTCTTCATGTCTTTAAAGAGTATAAAAAAAGCTATTTTTCAAAAAAGAAAAAAAAATCAATCAATTTTCATTTTGGTTTAAAAAAAATTCATAATAAAAAAAATTGTTATGATTGCCTTGAAGTACATGAAAAGAACTTCTCAAAACACTATAATAAAAGTCCAATGAGATAATCCTAAACGATGTTACGCTAACCGCTAACGTGAACGTGAAGAAGTACCTGAAAAATTGAAAATTTCATGCACCTGTACATTGACAACCGTTTGATAAATGCACCTATGGTTTGGGGAATGAATATAGGTCCACTAGGACTATGTATACCATTACGCCATTTCCCTTTCAGGGTAGGCGTGACACTACCCGATTCGAGTAGTGTTTCTAGGTTAGTTTCTTGTAGTAAATAACTACAAGTGTGGCCTCACCACACCCACGATGTGCCAACAGCACTCAGTTTTCTCGAATGGTCACCCATCCAAGTACTAACCGCGCCCAACGCTGCTTAACTTCAGTGATCTGACGAGAACTGGTTTTTTCAGCGTGGTATGGCTGTAGGCCATATATAATTTGGTATATATAATTTGGTCAATTTTCAACCCGGTCAAGAAAAAACAATAAATTTAGGTGGGAACACTTGACGTATTCTGCCCCATATATTCTCTTATATTTTTTCGGCCATTACTTTTTTTTTAAATATTTATCTAAATTATTGCTAAGAAATTTATTAAAGATCATTTTTATCACATTTCAAGCATGAAAGCTTTTAGATTCGAAAGTAATATCAACTTGACTTTTTGAAGAAGAACTGTATGCCGAAAGAATTATATATATGAATTTGCGTCTGAATCTGAGTAGGAATCTAATTATTATATCCTTTGATGCTCCGGGTGTCAAAAGTATACTTAAATTACGATAGATGGCGAGTCCTTTATTCTCCTATTTCCGTAGCCTTCTTTTTCCTGCGGTTCTTTTTCACACAATTTCTATCCATTGGAAATCCGTCATTTTTATCTAAGACCGAATGAAGGACTTGGATTTAAAATCGCTACTTTCCATCGCACCCTTACGTTACTTTTAATCCACCCAGTCGCTCAGAATCGTCTGATCTAATCTTCTCTTCTCGAAGTAATGTGATGCGTTCTTCTCGCATCTCGGGTGCAAAAGAATTTCCGCATCCCGATCGAAAATTCAAACCAATTTGAGTTGCGATGATGTGATTTCTTAGAGTGCAAATCCTCCGACACTGTCCAGGTGCACTGTGCAATTTGTTATAAGCTCATTGGTTACAAATACAAATTGCCAATTTTTACTTCTTCAACATATCAAAATATAATAGTCATACTTTTACACGCTTTAATTTGCTCTTAATTGCAAATGAAGCACTGAGAATGAGAATAAGGTAAAGCCCAAGAATAACAATTTTTAGGAGAAACAAAACACGTTTTCTGTGATAGGATTCAAAACAGAAAATTCTAATAAAATTATAGAAGCTTGTGATCCTTATGAGACGTACTTTCACGGGTTTAAGACGTTTTGTTTATGTTTTATTTCTAAAAAAAGCTCAAAAGTGTTTAAAAATGATCTTTTATTACAAAAAAAAACATCATACGTGAAAAACATTTTATCTCATCATTTCTGAGTAAAAGAGAGAAAAAATAAAATGGGCTTTACCTAGTTGTAATTTTCAATTATTTCAAATCATTTTTTTCATGTTTTTCTCGAAAAAAGATACTGCAGAAGTGTTTGCTGATTGATAAGTCTTAACTTAAAGTCAGGTTGGCCATAGGTCAGGGAAAACCTGAAATGAGGGGAAAGTCAGGAATATTATTAAAGGTGAGAGAAAATGAAAATTTGGTCAGAGGAAAAATAAGGAATTTTGAAAATTCATTCATTTTAGTAGAAATTTCATCTTTTTGGATAAAAATGCAACTGTTTGGTTGGAAATTAATGTTCTTTGGTTGAGGAAGGTTGAACGACATTGTTAACAAAATATTTTCCTTCTTAGAAGATTCATCATTTTAATTGAAAATTCATCTCTTTGGTAGAAAATGCGCTTTTCTTATTGTTGAAAATTATTTCTTTTTTCACTGAAAATTTAACTAATCCTGTTTAAGAATCATCATTGTAGTAGAAAATTCATCTCTTTGGTTAAAAAATCAAAATATTTGGCTGAAAATTCGTTTCTTTTTTTATTTAAAATTAATTTGTTTAACTGGAAAAGTATTTCTTCAATTTTTGGTTCAAAATTTATCTTTTTTGGTTGAAAATTCGTCTTTTTTGGTGGAAAACTAATATTTTTGTTTTCAAATGTCCTCTTTTTTTTTATTAAAAATGCAACTGTTTGGTTAAAAATGATCTTTTTTGTTGAAAATTCATACTTTCGGGTTGGAAATTCAACTGTTTTACAGAGAATTCGCTTTTTTGCTTGAATATTCAATAACTTGGATGAACCTTTTTTTCCTTCTTGACTGAACAATCTTTATTTGTTGAAACTTCGTCTTTTTGGTTGGAAAATTCATCTCTTTGGTTGAAAATTTAACTACTTGTTTGAGCATTCATGTATTTTGTTCAAAACTATTAAAATATACTATTAAAAAGTATTCAAAATTTATCTCCTTCGGTAGACATTTCATCTTTTTGGTTAAAATTTCAAGTACATATTACATTTTTTGTTAAGAATTCATCTAAAAAATTCAACTGTTTGGGTTTAAGAGTCAACTGTTTCCTAAAACCTATGACTTTTTACCTTGAAAATTCAACTATTTTGTTGAGAATGCAACTGCTTTTGGATGAATTGTAATCTTTTTGTTCGAAAACTCGACTAGTTGGTTTTAAAAAATCATCTTTATAAATAGAAAATTCAACTATTTGGTTGAATATTGAAATATTTTGTTCAAAATTTAAATAATTTTTTAAAAAGTTATCTTTTTCTCGAAAATTTAACTGTTTTGTTGGACATTCGTCTATTTAGACAGAAAAATCGTCCTTTTGGATTGAAAATGCATTCTTTTTTTTTGTTGAAAAATCAACTAACTGTCTTACAAATTTCAATTATTTGTTTGAAACTGCAACTTTATTTGGTTGAAACTGCAACTTTATTTGGTTGAAATTCAATCTTTTTTGTTTGAGAATTCTACCGTTTGGTAGAAAACTCATCTTTGTAGGTTGCAAATTCAACAAGTTGATTGAAAAATCAACTATTTTGTTAAAAAGTCATCTTTTTTGATCGAATATTCCACTGTTTTGTTGAAAATTTGCCCTTTTTGAATGAAAATGCATCTGTTATGGTAGAAAAGGCATTTTTGTTGGCTGAAATAAATAATTGTTCAGGGAAAAATCAGGGAATTTTGAAAATGAAGTTTTCGGTCACTCTGCCCAAACTACTTGAAACTGCAAAAAAAAAGGATTTTCGAAAAAAGTGAACTTTAAATTAGTTGTCATTCTCAGGGCCTCAAATATTTGTTGGAATTATCATTATTAAATAACACACATGTTAGACATTTTAAAAGTTTCTGGAGCCTGAATTCTTAACGAAAGATTTCCATTGTCGCACCTCTTTTTGCATAACGATGGGAGAGTACAAGGTACTGAAGAAACATGTGAAAAATAGTGGAAATGCGAAGAAGACAATGGGTCAGAGCGAATTTTCTTTTCAAGAGGATGACATGGGATTGCCACTGTGGTTTGAGGCAAGAAACTCGCGACTTTGGAAAAGGCTGAGACCGTGAACAGAACGGCTTCATTTCTTCGTAACTCGCGGCGACAGCCAAGAGAAAAATTGGTTCTATCCTCAGCGGGGCCGCGAGGTGCAAGGATCGGGGCATGGGAAGGAAGGACGGCTGTACACCCTCTAATATCTTATGATTTAGTGTTCCAGATGCAATGACGCTTTAAACACTGGAGCACCGCGGCCGATACTCGTGCAAAATTAAACTTCCACCTTTCTCGGCTTTCCGTTTATCTTCCCGTTTCTATTTTTTTCTTTTTCTTTTTTCGCTCGCTTTTCTCTCCAAATGGTGGGACACCTTCCCCAGCTTGAAGCAGAATAAGTCGATGCAGTCAAGCTCCTGGATTTTTCCTTTCTTTTTCAACCCCTTTGAACAAACATTGGTCTACTGTTTGCACGTTTCCTCTTTGCTTCCAAGGATACTAATCCAATAGAAACTTCTTTGCACCTGATTGTTTAACACCTCGCGTTCCACAACGCGATTAAGCGCGCTTTGGCGAACTTTACGAACAAACAGAATGATATCGCTTAGGATTTAGTGACTTCAGAAAGTCGATACTACACTTTTAACGCTTTTCAGCACGTTAAGGAAATTACAAAGCTTGCATTTCATATTCTCTGTGTATAAGTCTCTTGATGTCGAATTGCGAAGCGCTATAATATTGTACGTGTTTTGCTAATTATCAGCGCTTTAGGGCTTTCAGCGGAGCCACAAAGAAAAAACAAAGTTTCATTTTGAACCAAAAAACGTTGAAAACTAACTCAAACGTAATTGAACAATTGATTATCAGGGCTTTAATTTGATAATTTTAATGTGTACGCCGTGTCAAAATTTTAAATTCTTTAAGGGATGTATTACATTATGATGTCACGTATCACCGACCTTCCCGTGGTTTTTCCTCCCAACTTATAATTAGGGAAATAAAGATATGGGAATGAATTTTATTTTAATGAATATATAATAATTTTGCGCATGGTGAGCTGGTCAGTATGAGTGGCTAGCTTTTAAAAAAACATATTTTTAAAATATTTATAATGTTCACCTTATTTATTACTCGGGTATTTAAATTTATACAAAGATGGCGGCGGGTGGTATGTTTATTACTTTTCTTTATCACAAGTGTCTGGCGCAATTGCAGTCGACCAGAGATGAGAAAATTAATTTTGCAATTTATGAAGATTATGACAAAATTTGCAGCATGGTATTTTTAAGTGAAATAATGCAAATTAAAATTTGAAATATGATCAAGGCGAGAAGGCAGCAAGTCATTGTGAAATAAAATTGCATTAGGTAATGTAGGTTACCTGCTAGCTCGGGCTTGTGATTTAGTTATTACATGCATCTTTAATTTAGACATTCAAAGTTATACAGAGTTATTTGTATGTGCTATACAAATTGCAAATATAAATCAATTTAAATTTTATGAAATTAATCCTGAACAACTTTGAAATTCTAAAATAAAGATAGGGGAGAGTGGGGTATGGTGCCGGGCTTTGAATGAACTGTCCTATAAATTATAATTCAAATGTTATTTTGATGTCTGCATTTTTTGATGCGAAGCTCACATTATCAGGTTACATATGTCATTACTCAAAACCGTTTTTTAATTACGTCATTATTTGATATTTAAATAATTCGTTGGTCTTGCATTTCGTTTAGCGTACCCCATACCACGGGGTATGGTGTCGTCATATTAGGTCCGGGTTATTTCAATAATAGGAACCTTGAACATCGTAGAACAAAAAGTATGCAGTATAATAATTCTTGAGGGTATAATGTAATGAAAAAAAATTACTCGAGACATGATCAACACTAAACAAGTATTTTCTCATCAATCAAAGTAAAGTATGTAGCAAAAACCTAGTTATAACCTCTTGATCCTTGAAAATTATATTCAGCGTGTAAATATCTGCAATAGCATTTAACAGATATCTTGTTAGTGACAGGTACCAAAGACACGAAAATTCAAAAAAGGTATTGATCAATAATATTCGTAATCATATTTATTGATACGTGCAACCCATGTAATTAGGACCACTCTAATAAATAAAGAGAATTGCTCGAAGTGTTTCTGAAATGGGAAATTACAATTCGGAATGGAAACAATATTTTTTAGTTGAAACCTCAAAGTTCACATGCTGGTCTCTTTCAAAGGAATAAAACATGAAATTGCGCGGTTATGTAAAGAGAATCCTTTCAAGTATATTTTAATAGAAAATTATAATTAGGATTGGAAATACATTTATTACCGTATTATTATTAAATACAACTTCAAATCACGTTTCGAATTTCGTCATTATCTGTATAACTTTATTATTAACAACCTCGAATTTTATTAGATAGAACCTACAGGACAAACAACGGTTAGAACAATATTAAAATTACGAGATTCACAAAAAAAACGAACTTTCCGAGTTTTTCTACACTATCGATTAAATTACCGACCTGTTATCAAGCACTGTTGCCATCTCCACAAAATTTTTCGGACATCATGCCCCGTATGTCTTGTTGCAAGATTTTATTAATTTTAATATATTTAGACCGTCTATAAAAACAATGTATGATACCAGAAGTTTTAAGAAATACTTTACCTATTATAATCTAATATTTCCATGCTGTAAGTATTTCAAAATATGCTGTAAATGCTTAATTTCTGACAAAGACTTTTCCATCTGTTTCCGCCAAAACTGTTTTTTCATAATAACTCTTTTGACACCTATTTTAAAACAAAAATTTCATCACATCACTATTTTTCCAAACAAAGAAAATCAGTTTATGCAAAAAACTAATATGAAAATCAACAAACGCGGGCGTTTTTTGTAATTGACACCATGCCCCACACCGGCACCATACCCCACTCTCCCCTACATAATTATAATAATTAAACCATAAGCCCCTATTCGTAGGCAACCTTCATTGCCTAATGCAATTTCCTCCAATAATAACTTCTGCTATCTTTAATCCTCGTTTATACCCCAAATTTTAATTGCTTTATTTCACTTAGATATACTATCTTGTATTTTGTTAAACATTATTTATAAATTTCACAATTAAATTTTTCGTCTCTGGTCGACTGCAAATACGCCAGACACTTCTAATAAAAGAAAAGAAATAACCATACTAGCTGCCACCATATTTATATAAATTTAAATACCCGAATAATAATGTGAACATTATCAATATTTTAAAATATGTTAGCGACTCAAACTAGCCAGTAACATGCGCAAAAGTATTATCTATCGATTAAAAAAAAATGCATTCCGATATCTTCATTTGTGATTTTTACCTTATATTTTAATTAACAGGTTGTTTAAAGAAGATTTTAAGCAATTTTACTATATGCCTATTTGGTGAAGAAATAAAAACAAAAGCAATTATAAAAGATGGCCAACGGTCATGCCACGCTGAAAAAACCAGTTCTCGTCAGATCACTGAAGTTAAGTAGCGTTGGGCGCGGTTAATACTTGGATGGGTAACCATTCGAGAATACTGCGTGCTGTTGGCATATCATGGGTGTGGTGAGCCCACACTTGTAGTTATTTATAACTACAAGAAAACTATCCACCCAGAAACACTACCCGAATCGGGTAGTGTCACGCCTACCCTGAAAGGGAAATGGCTTAATGGTATACTATGTCATTTTTATACAGGGTATAATATTGTAGCAGGAAAATGTGAACGATTCTAAGTCCACCTTTTGGCGAAATTGAGTTTTCTTCAAAAAGCATACTTTCCCGCTTTTTTACCCCTATTTCAGTAAAATAATTAAGGTTTTGAAATTTTTTCCCTAAAATGTAGCATTTAAATGTATTCAGATATTTTAATATTTCAAAGAATTCAATCTGATTTAATGAATTATTCCACTTTTCATTCATATAGTGTTATTTTTTATGAAATAAATAAAAATATGTATTTCAGATGATTTTCCCAACGAATTTTCTACTATTTTTATGTATAATACCAGGCAAAGCTACAGGGTGCTAACACCATCGCCATTTCCATTAGATTATTACATGTTCATGTAGCGTTATCTATTTTTTCATACAATGTTTATTAAACTGATCCATTCACCTACATGAAAAAATTTACTAAATCGTTTTTCAATTGCTCCTCTAGAAAGGTCTTTTGCTTCTCCTTTAAAATTAGGTTGATTGCACTTAGCACCGTTTAGCTTTCTCCGCTTGAATTTTGAACCGATCATTATACTTTACAAATTTAATGTTTCATAGTTGAACGATGTTCCGTGTGCTTTTATCAGTCCATCAAATTTTGATTATCCTAAATGTTAAATTGTTCAATTTTTAAGAATTTAATTGTGAATAAACTTAGGTTGAAATTTTTCAGTTTTATTCACAGAAAAAACTGGGGTTTCTATAAGAACCAATTTTTGGTTTCTAAGGAGCTGCAACAAAAAGGAACCACTCTTGCTGAAAAGGAACCAACAATGATGAACTTGTTCAAAAGGAAACTCCAGTTGGACCTCCAAAGCAACCCAATTTTAATTTTTCGGTTTGCGTTAAGCACACATGTGTAATAGAACTCTGACGGACATAATGTAATGAATAGAATCAAAGTACAAAATATTATCGCAATTGGAATAGATATAATGACTTGATAAATGTCATTTGCAGGTTATGTAGCAAACGTGTAAACATAAAGGCAAATTCATATGCAAGAAACTTTTCGTCTTAAGTCATCGGTCGACAAATTCTGTAAATCCCTAACTTACCAACCTCACTTTTCATGCGGTTGGTTTGTGAATGCGCCTTCATGTTGTTATATTCAAGTGTCTCCAAAGTCTCCACAGGTTTCTCTTGGAGATCAAGTTCTAAAAGATATACAAACTTTTAATGAAGCCGCAACTTTAGTGAACCCCCAGTTTTTTCTGTGCTTTTCTATTTCAGGACCTCGAAATAAAAATTGTTGAATTTTGATGGTATCTACTTTGGAATTGTACAAAACGAAATGTTTTTTAATTTTTAAATTATTTAATTTTGAAAGTTTCGAATTTGTACAATATTGAATTTTTGAGTTTGAATTTTTTGATTTTGAATTATTACTCTGAACTTGAAGAACCCTGATATAAAGCACACAGAAATTAATAAAAAAATACTCTAATAACTGTAAAAAGTTTACAATGCCAACATGTGGAATAGTAAAAGACATAGATTGCAATATTTAAAAGTTCAAACAATAAACTGGTTTATAAGTTGCATTTACGTCATCCATGTGACAGTTATTGAAAGCCACTGTTGCAATAATAAGCTTTGCTATAGTTGAGCCTCTTGAAATGAATGTGCGGTGCTTCTGCCAAATGTGAAGTTAAAAACAAACGCAATTATTTGGAAAATGGACTCTTAAAAAAATCAGAAGTATACGCACTCTCGTTACTGCAGAGCATGGCGGAATGATAAACGTGATGCGCGCACGTTCATGTCCTCAAAAAAATCAGGTTGGGTCGTTTGTCAGGACACGTACGTCCATTACGGCGAAAAATCGAGTAGCGAGCCGACCATAAACAAACAGTATTATACGGCGAACATCCCGCTTGATCCTCTCCCTCTTTTGTTCTCTATACTAAAAACTGTACCAACGTATGTGCCAAGCAGATATTCTCATCTCGCTAAAAATATATAAAGACGTATGTGGTTCAAAAACACATAAACGATGTAACTAGATTAGCGTTAACGTGGGATGAGTTGATACTGAAATGACCATCAATCTTTATTCTTTAGATTTTATTTTAAAGCTTCAGGGGCACTTAAATGAAGAAAGGTCGGGTGAAGTTTTCAAATTTTAAAAATCTTTTTGAAAGAAAGAAAATCTGCCAATCACAGAAGATTGTTTGTGCTTTAAAATGAATAGTGACTGAATAGATACTTCTGCCAACTTTACTGGAATTTTCTATAAATGAAAAGTCATTTTACTTGAGTCATTTTTTTCGCTTTTTTGCTTTTTACATTCTCATTCTAATGAGAAGGTATTGGTTTTATGTAAAATTTGACATAGTCAGTTTTCATCAAATCTCCACGTTTTGAGACCCCCTGAGCCAGAAAAAACGGTTTTTACGAAGGTGTCTGTCTGTCTGTAGTCTGTAGTCTGTCTGTCTGTCTGTCTGTCTGTCTGTCTGTCTGTCTGTCTGTCTGTCTGTAGCCACGATAACTTTCGAAAAAATGATCAGATTTGATTCAGCTTTGGCACACTTTTTTATGGCCGAAAAATAGAGAACGAGTTCGTTAACCAGCTATTTTAGATGAAAATCCAAAAAGTGAGCACATTTTGAAAATTTTTGAGACTACTTTTTTGGAAGATTTGAAAATTCTATGTACGGTTATTAGTAGTACGCAAAATGACGAACAAAATATTCTTATGGCTTTTCGTGATAAAAAAAAAATTACTGGAGTTATAGCATTTTCAAAATTCCAAAAAACAAACGAAAATGAACATTTTAAGCCGAAAAACGCACGATATGAAAAAAAGTCAAGAGGAGAAAAACGTTGATTCCTGAACACCCTATAATATTTTCATAACAACTTTTTGAATTTTTTGAAAAATAAAAAATTCAAATTTTGATCGCACAAAAAATTAATGAAAAATCAAAAAAGCCATTTTGCTGTAAAACTATGCAAGATACCAGAAAAGATTATCCTACCAAAATTGTGCACCTAAAAAAGATCTACAAACTTCTTATCATTCACTTTTTGATATGACGCGTAGTTTTTGTTTTATTCGTAAAAAACAGCATTGAAAATAGAAAAATCAAATTTTCAGACGAATATTACCAGCTACGAAAAAATGACCGAAACAAAATTTGTTCATCCAAGGAAGAGGTACAAATTTATTGTGACTCATGTTTCGATAGGATGCGTGGTTTTTGTTTTATTCGTGAAAATAACATTAACAGTAAAAAAAATCAAATTTTTGAAAAAACAATGCAAGGTACGAAAACATATAAATGAACAAAAATTGTGCATTCAAAAAAGACTTACACACCCGTAATCAATTTTTGTGGTAAGAATATATTCAAAATGAAAAAATTAACTTTTTTGATAAACGGCACAAGCTAAAATAAAATGTTAACTAATAAAATTTGTCGCCTGAATTATATCATTACTTTTCATTTGAAATCAAATACAAATTTAGTAATTTGTATATGAAGAACATATAATACGAAGCACAAAGTGCGCGCTCAGTGTATTTAGCAAATCGCACGCCGTAAGTGCGCTCAAACTTTTTTGTTTCTATCATACGGTTCAAATGATTTTCAAATCAAATATCGAGCGCGAAGCGCGAGTGTCTGGATGAGAATGTGTTCCTTAAGGTCGATAGAACCTTGAGTAAATAAAGTTCCTTTTCAGTCTAAAATAAAAATAAATTTAACAATCACTTAATATGTAGAGGTTTTGATAATTTTATAATATTTGCAAACAAACTTTTTCTTTTCATCGAAGTCGAACACGAAGTTCGAAAATCTAGAGGAGCCTAGCGTAAAGCGAGATGCAAATACGCCCGAGCTCGTAGCGCGAGGTGAATACATAATCGAGCGCGAAGCGCGAGATCCAACAGTCGCGCGCCCTAGGCGCGCTCAAACTTGCGAGCGAAGCGAGCCGCGCGCGAAGCGCGCCATGAGAATGTGCCCGCGAAGCGGGCAGATTTTTATCTATTTAATTCGATTATAAATAAACCGATAAAATGCATAAAAGTTCAGACAATTAGAGTAGATTTTTCAAATAGTTTCCCTTAGGCTTAGAACCTCGCATTTTGATTTGTGAATTTTTGTAGTTTTTCTTTTAAATGAGCCTATCAGGTATTAAGATATTCAACTTTTATCCGATTTATAATAAATAGTAAAATACCTTTTTTATCTTTGGGGCTGTTAAAAAACTACGTCACACAGACATGGGGGTGTTGACAGAATGTGACATCATGCACAGATTTAACTATTTTGTTGAAGGTTCGTATTTTTAGTTGAAAATTAATTTTCTTAACTAAAAATTCAACTAATCAAGTTTCGGCTGAAAATTAAACGGATTTAGTTGAAAATTCAACTATTGTATGTTTAATTGAAAAATCAACTATCTGGTTGAAAGTTGAACCAACTTTGTTGAAAATTCATTCTATTGGTTCAAGATTGAACTATTTTGTTCAAAAATTCTATTTTTTGGGGCTTAAAATTAATTTTTTCAACTGAAAATTTTATATTGCATTTTTCGTTTAAAAAATATTGTTTTCAGATGAAAATTGAAGTATTTAGTTGAAAATTGATGTTTTTCTTGTAAAGTCGTCTGTTTTTGGTAGTACAGTATTCTTCTTGATTGAAAATTGAACTACTTGGTTGAAAGTTGAACAGCTTTTTTAAAAATTCATTTAATTGGTTGAAGATCCATTTCTTTGGTTAATAATTTAACTATTTTGTTGGAAATTCGTTTTTTCATTGTTGAAAATTAATTGTTTGAACTGAAAAATAAATATTCAATTTTTGTTGAAATTGTGTTAAAAATTCTATTATTTTAGTGGAAAAGTCAACTATTTGGTTGAAAATAAAAATTTCCGTTTGAAAATTCATATTTACCGGTAGAAAATTCATATTTTTGGGTAGGAAATTCAACTGTTCTGTAGAGAATTCGCTATTTTAAAAGTGCATCTGTTGGGTTAAAAATAAATCTGCTTTGGTTAAGGATTCAAATATTTTGTCGAAAATTCATCATTTTTGGTCGGAAATTCAACTGTTTTGTTAAACATCCGTCAACTGTCTTTTAAAAATTTCGTGTCTTTCTGGCTTGAAGATTCAACTATATATTTTAAAATGTAACTGTTTATGGTTGAATGTTTTTTGTTTTAAAATTCGTCCATTTGTTTGAATAGGGGAGCGGCGGCAAATGCGGCGCGGCGGCCAATGTGGCGCGTTCGAGTTTTCGAATATTAACGCACTTTCTGCTTGTGGAGATAGTTTCATTACATGTATATATGTTTTAAACCTTACATTATTTAAAAATTGTGATAATTAAATTAATTGCCTGATTTTTATGACGAAAAGTTAGTTAGTAATTTTTTGGAAATATACTGTTCCGAGTTTCTTGAATGCTTTGAAGTTTAACATTTTGAGTAAAATCAATAAACTTTTATGTACAAAATCTTTATTAAATACTATTCACATGCGACTAATATGGCGCATTCGGGACTAAAATCGGCAGGTAACTTGGCGCACAAGTTTGTGGTTTGTTTTGATCCGAGAATTTTGTAGTAACAAAGTGCCGGTTTTAGTTAGAAGGTAAGAAATATTTACTCAAAGTAATAATATTTCGTTTCTAATATGTATAAAAAAGTTTTATTCAAATAATGATCGTGTATTTTAGAGTTATTTTAGAATAATTGTAGTTTGAAATCGTTTTACCAGTTTTCGGGCTAGGTTTGTTCTGACAGAATAAATATTTAGAAGGTTTAGAGTAATTATATTATTTGAATGTTGAATCATTCTAACTGTTTTGGAAAAGAATAAAATTTACTTATTGTTAATATGATTTTGATTTATTGTTTATAAAACGTCTGTGAGCTTATCCCAAAATACAAAATTTGTAGCACTCCTCAAATTAATTATTGTGAGACAATCTGCATTGTTAAAAAAACATTTTTTCTTCAAATTTCGGCAGACATAATCCCTCAAATATGTTAATAATATTAAACGTAAATATATTTATCTTATTTTTATTAAATTTTACTAATTTTTCTTCATAATTTGTTTTTTTTTTCAATAATTATGAATTGAAATCGAAACGCACCACATTACCAAACAAGGTAGGACAACTTGGCGCAGATGCACTTTTTGGAAAACACATTAATTAACTGTTTTAATGAACTTCAATTAAATTATCTCCATGCATAGAGCATTGGTAAGATATTAGCCTAAACAAAATATATTTTATTACAATTTTTTACTTTATATTTGAATTTTAATCGTGCATTTTCCTTTATGTGCGCCGCATTCGCCGCCGCTCCCCTATTCACCTCCTTTATTTGAAAGCTTAACTATCTGGTTGTAAATGCAACTGCTTGGTCTAAAATTAATTTTTGTTGTTGCAAAAATTCAACTATTTGGTTGAAAAAACATCTTCCTCGGTTAAAAATTCATCTTTCCCGGTTTAATAGTCAACTGTTTTCTAAAAAATTGTACTTTCTAGCTTGAAAACTCAACTCTTTCGTTGAAAATTCATCTCTTTTGGTAGAAAATTAATCTTTCTTGGTTGAAATTTCAACTATTTTGTTAAAAATGCAATATATTTCTACTTGGAATCCTAAACGCTTTATATTGAATTCAATATGGTTTAAGAGTATTTTGAGCTGTGTAAAGTTTGTATACCCTTATCTTAAAGAAGAATAATGAATTTATAAACTCTAAATCGATATACATCAAAGATTTAATTTTAAACTTTCTGGGAATTTTCTACATAAAGAAAACTTTAGCTTATAGCCGTAAACGATAAAAAATTGGGTAATGTATCTTATAGCTAGAGCTTATTTAGATTTTAAATTCATTCTCATACTATTACTGAATTCTGCGTTTATGGCCCACGCCGTGCCGTAACGTGGTGTATCCCTTTAGTGTTAAAAAAAGGTCGACAAGAGTCACTCCGTAATACCGAGCAACCGTCGTTTTACAAGGCTTATGGAGGTGTGTGAACGTGGGATATAGAATTTACAAGTTTCATACGACGAGGGTGTTAGTCGTACTTACGATTTTACGATCTCTACATAGTAGCGTCTACCTAGACTCACCTCCCTTCATGATAGAGGTTATGTCATGTTTCATGTTTTTCTCAAACCACTTTGTTTATTTTCAATCATCGGATAATTCTAAGCTCTTTTATGAGGACAATAAAAACTTTTGCTTTAGAATTAATGAGTGCTCGCTTATTGTCGTACGAAATAGTTATTCTCTCGAAAGAGTGTTATTAAAACTGATGTGTTTCGGATATATTGAAGACTATTATGTGTAACATCATGATAGTAGTAAACTTTGATTGCTAGTTTCGATAGAAATGATCCTCTCCTTCTCAAATATGTTTTAGAATGGAGGTAGAAAACGAATAACGCTAAAGGGAGCGATGTAGATAAGTCATGCCCAAGTACTTTCAAGTAGTGAAAGCCGATTTTGGCCAGCCTCAGTGGAAGAGTGAATAGTGTACTCATATCCATATCTGCCATCACATTTTTTCATTATATATGGTTACAAAAATCCAGAATTATTTGGTGGAAATAGAATTATTTCTATGGACATTAACTCATTGTTCACATCTTTTTTTCTATTGTTTACAAAAAACGAAATAAGAAAAATTTTTTAAATCGCACAAGACCTACGATTTTGTTGCTAAAAGTGGCTCCATTTTCACTGTTGATTATAGCATCATTTGATGTCTAAAGATCCCCTAAAAGTTCCATCTCTCTAACTTCTCTCTCTAACACCCCCGTTTGCACACTTGAGAAATTAATTTTTTTTTTAATTTCTAAAAAATGCCCTAACTGCGAGACCTAAATTTTTATGGCTACAGTGGTTCCATTTAATGTCCGAAGATTCTCGAAAAAGTATAATCCACCTAGCTCTTCCGGAACACACCCTAACTCAACCCTTAAGATTTGCTAAAATCATTAAAAATCCTCAAGGGTTGAATTACGGCGTGTGCCGGAAGTGCCAGGGGGATGAAATGTCTTTGGAGATCTTCGGACATTAAATGGAGCCATTTTAGACAATACAATTTTAGGTCTCGAAATTAGGGAATTTATTAGATTTTTTTTTGCATAATAAGGGTAGAAAACGGGTTTGTTTTGGAAGAGATAGGGGGATACAATTTATTTGCAAATTTTTATACACCAAATGGAACCATTTTAAGCCATAACATTTTAGCTCTCAAAGTTAGGAAATTTTTTAGAATTTATTTTTTATTTGTAGGGTTTCGTAAGTCTTTTACTTCTCCTATCTCCTACAATAGTTGTGCCAGAGCGTTGAAATTTGGCATGGATGTTGACCAGCTGTAGTATATTCGAGGAAAAATATTTGACCAGCGTATCTATTATTTTTTTATTTTTAAATGTGGTTAAAAATAAAAAAAATCAGGAAACTTGATTTTTCAGACCCCTCTGCTGGTAGATTTTCTTAGTCCTATTTTTCGGGGACGGCTCAAACTGAAACTCTTGGCATATAGAATCGCGATAAAGAATTAAATTGGTTGGCTTATATTTTTTACGGTAAATTGTTAAAGTAAGAAAAATGTGGAAATTTGGTTTTTCAGACCCATATGCTGGAAGCCTTTTTTTTATATCCCAATTTTTCTCAGAGATGGTCAAATTAAAGCCTTGGCCTGTAGAATTGCGGTAAAAATTAAAATTTGCTATGCTTCTATATTCTTTTTTCTTTATTTCACTGGTTAGAAAATGAGGAAATTTGGTTTTTCATGGTTTGTAATGACTTTCGAATTCTGTAGCCTAGGAAACCCTTCCTTGAGCGCCTTGCCAACCTCTTTTTTTAACATCTAGTCGGATATAACTTTTTTGGGGATCTTTGTACATCAAATAATCCTATTATTAACGATGAAATTTAGGTCCATAATTAGTTCATGTTTGATGAATTTTTTAATTCTTAGAGGTTGACTTGGGGTGTTTTCTGAAAGCGCTAGTTTCTTGTTTCGTTTTTTCTAAATTAATTTCCATAGAAATAATTCAACCTCCAACATATAATTCTTTTTTTTGTAACTGTATATAATGAAAAAGGACAATGAATATGATGGCCGATATATGCACTCTTCCACGCAGGCTGACAGAAATCGGCTTTGACTACTGGAAAGTAATCGGTCATGACTTATCAACATCGCTCCCTTTTGCGTTATTCGTTTTCTACGTGTTATCGAAAATGAACTATTTTAACACAATTTTCGCCTTAGACGTAATAATGAAAATATTGGAATTGAGTGGGTGCCAATGTCAGCCACGAAAATTTACGAATCCCATGAATTTTTAAGAGAAACCTGGCCACGGAGTTGGCAAACTCAGGTGGTAAAAACTTGCAAAGGAAAGCCTTGCGGTTCGGAATTAGAAAGTACAACCATCCTAGATTCTCTTCATAGGTTAAATGATAAAAGTTCGGAAAGAGGTCTTTTTGTTCTATCTTCCCAGCACCTAGTGAGGTTGCGTTGAGACTTTGGGATGGTGTGGGGATCGCGACACTATTTTCAAACACGAGAGAAAGAGGGTTTGCACGTCGTCGCGAAAAGACTGCGGGAGGGTAACCACCAGTATTTTACAGTCTTTTATATTAAAGCGGGAACGCGCAAGCAGTTGAGTCTTAAATCACGGCAAGTTGCAACATTACTAACCATTTAGATAGAACCCTTATTATGGACACATTGCACAATGCCTGTCAGGCATATCATATGCTATATGCCTGACATCATTTTTGTGCCTAAATGACGAGGATGAGACTGTGGTTCTGGATAAATTAGCTGAAATCCATCTTACTTGCGAGTGGTATGAATCACCTTGGATATGTGTTGTAGTTATATGTTACGTATACATAGGGCGGTTGAAATGAGCGTGTGCTGTTCTGGCATATACGGGATAATCCTATTTTTCTTGCCTTAGGGAGTCAGCGCGTCACGTGTCATGTGCTCGCCTTGTTATTGACGATAGCAGCTTTAATGCCATATAGAAGCAAAGCATTCACGGGTGGTTGTATGAAATAATAAACTGAACGGCAGCACGTGGAAAGTTACCGTATCAGTCTTCATTTCAGGAAAAACGTCCCGACGTCTAGGAAGCATATTGAAAAGCCGGCTCATGTGCCAAGCTCTCGGCATGGGATGAGAAAAAGAGCAGGAGAACATCGGTTTTAACGGCTAGCGAGCGTGAGGAGAAAGAGGCGATTTCTGTATGAACGAAGCTTCTTCCGATCTGCAATCAAAAGGGGATCACGTAACCTTGAAGGATCGAGAATCTTTGGAAGTTGAGCAAACTTTATGGTGCAGCTTAAGGCAAACGAGTGTTTGCGACTGGCTCTATAACTATCGCGCTGATATACTCGTCTTTTTCTCTTTACACAACTCATCCCCTCCCCCATTCGCCAGCCCTTCATTTTCGAGAAGATTTATATTCGTGTGCCGAAAAACTATAAATGATATTAATATTTACTGTTACTATATTATATTGATGTTGCATTTATGTCAAAGGGTTCTCAAGAATGTACTCAACGTAAAGTCAATCTCTGATCAGGGTGCATACCTGACTGGGAGTTTCGTTCACCGGGAAAAAACCGGGAATCTGATTCAGCAATCGCGGGTTTTCTCTCGAATGCACTAATATGCAAATTAGAAGTGGTTTCATATATTTTAGTACTCTAATTTTTAGTTGGAACAGGGAATAATTGAAAGATATACAAACAAAAATTGCGTAAAGAATTACAATTAGCCTGACTGGGAACAGGGCATTTCGTAAAGAATTATAATTTTGTCTTGGAACATGTAACTTTTGACATGTAACAGGAAATTTCAGAAAATAATTATAATTCTGAATTATAAAATGGTAATTTACAAAAATTTCCTGTTTCAACTCAACATTCGTCAGATTTAGAAAATTCCTTGTTCCACGTCAGAATTTGTTTGAATTTAAACATTCTTCTTTTTTGTGCAAATAAAAATTTTCCAGGATTTTGAAGCTTCTCTCTTCCAAATTTTAGAAGAAGGGAGTTACTGTATTTCTTAATTATAACAGAAAATTTTTTAAATAAATATGTATGATTCTGACATGGAACAGGGAATTTTTTTAAATAAATGTAATTGTGACTTGGAACAAGGAATTATCGTAAAGAATTATAATTTAGACTTTGGGACAGGGAATTTCCGTAATGAATTATAATTTAGACTTTGAAACAGAAAACTTACGTAAAGAATTCTAACTTTGACTTTCGAACAGGGTGTTTTCGTAAAGAATTATAATTTTTAATTTGAAACAATAAATTACCGTAAAGAATTATAATTTAGAGTTTGGGACAAGAAATCTTCGTAAAGAATTATTATTTTAGTTGGAACAGAGAAGTTTTGACATGGAATGGAAAAGTTGGAGAATCCTTGTACAAGTTCAGAATCATAATTCTTTTACAAAATTGTCTGTTTTAAATCAGAATTGTAGTTCTCATGGATAAAAAAATCCCTGTTCAAATTCAGAATTATAATTCTTTTCCAAAATTTCCTGTTGCAAATCAGAATTCCTTGATTTTTTGTGTGTCAATGTTTAAAGATCTCTTGAAATATTTGAAAATCGTTTGAAATAATTTAAATATTTTGAACTCATTTAAATTGACCCGGAATAATTAACAATTGACCGAGAAAAAACTGGGATATGACTGGGAATTTATAATCATCCATTGGGTAGACACCCTGATGATTTAGAAAATCGACAAAAATAGATAAATCCTTAATTGCCGCGAGTTTTGAAGGAAAAATCTAAACTTACTGTGAAAAATAAGGTTAAAAATTGGCAGCGCTGGAAATGGGAACGCACTAGTCCTGAAATTTCGGGACGACAATTATTCTACTACTCATCCCGAATTTCAGGACGACGAGACACTTTGAAAACCTATTTAAAAATCGACAAATAGTATTTTTCCCAAATTAATTTTAATTTTAATAAAAACCGCACAAACAGAGTTGTAAAGAATAACGCGAAGAGAGCGATGTAGATAAGTCATGCCCGAGTACTTTCCAGTAGTTTAAACCGATTTTGACCAGCCTTTTTTTATTTTTTTTATTTATTTTTTATTTTTATTTATACTATTTTTAAATAAAACATTTGAGCGTTAGGGTTTTACAAAAATGCAACATTTTTGGAAATTGAAAATGTTTAGTGCTGAAAAAATTGTGCGTTTTGTTACATTTTTAAATTTATAATTTTGAGAATTAAAAAAAATTTCCCTGTGGGTACGAAATTATGGCAATTTTTTAGATATAGTTTTTGTTATTGAATGCTAATAAAAAAATTCAAAAATATAACTTTCAATGTCAATGTTTATTAATTTTTTTTTTCTGCATGACATGTCTTTAATTGCAATAGACTAGACAAGCTAGCCATAATTTCCTTAGATCTCCAAAAAAAAAATTGTCTCAGATGTCACATTTCTTAAAAATTTATGATTTTAGTGGCTTATTACTTTTTTTAATAGTTGTAAAGTTTAAGAAGAAATTTGTTTGAGGTTTAAGAAAATCATAGCTTGCTTCTTCATTTTTGATTTCAAAAAGTCATTAGAGATTTGGGTTTGTAACAAAACGTAGAAACTTTTCAGCACTAGACTGTGTGAGATGGTAGTGTCTTATTTTTTTTTACGTCTGGGAGAAACCAACGAAAGTGGAAAATCAAAAGATATACTCCGTCGAACCTATTTTTTACGAATTGACAACCTAAACATAATCTAAACTTTTAATCTTAACTCCTTAATCTAAACTTTTTAATTGACTGGAAGTTGCCGGAGTATATCTTTTGTCTAATTTTGTATTTTTGACGCAACAAGTACGACTTCTCTGAGCGAAACGGGAAATCTGTACGTTAATTTTACTAAACTTTCTTATACAGAGAGAAAAAAATGTGCTAATTTTACTGATATATTTCTAAAAAATTGAAACAGCATAAGTTGTTTTTTGAGTTTCTTGGATTTTTTTAGTAAATCTTAGAAGAATTTTTGTAAAAATTTGGTGTCGATATTTTATGAGTTTAAATTCCAATAAAATTTTCATTAGATGAATGAAAAAAACTCAGTTTGAAACATTTTAAGTCATTTTTAAACAAATATATCACTAGTCAAAGAAATATAACATATGTGGATTTAAAATGGGACGTATCTTTTCCGTCGTAGTTTGACATGCAGAATTCAGTACCGACATCCGCTGTAAGTACATGAATGAAATTTTTTTAATAACAAGCGATACATGATTTCCATGCGTTTTTTAACTCTGAATCCAGCAGGAACCTTATTCCATTTTTCTACCAGTGTATTTAAATTACTTTTTTTCTACTCAAGGAATTTAGTTTTGTAAATTTTTCGTAACAAACGGTGAATGATTTAACATTTTCCTGTTCAAGAAATAGTTTATATTAAAAATGTTCCTGTTTAACTAATTATTCAGACAAAACTTCTTCAAATTTATATTTGACACGAATTGACAATGTTTTAAATCCGAAAAGAAGTTTAATTTATTGAAGATAGAAAATATTTCAGCCAAACCATTACCAAACATTACAAACAGTACACCAGGTGTTTATGCGTGAATACTTGAAATTTTTAATTTAAATCCATACAAATAAAAAAATAGTCTTTTTTTTGACCTAAATATATATTCTTTAACTTTTGAAACTTGATTGTTTCATTGATTGTGTTTAATTTCTGCAGATAAAAGTTTTATATCATTAAAAGTTTCTTTTCTACAGACATTAATTTGTCCTCTGTATTGCATCGATTTCATAAGATCGTATAAAACTTGCCACTTCAGAAAGTAATTATATTTTTTTTCTTTTCGAAGAGAATAGTTCTGTAATAAATCAGAAAAGAGTCTGAATTTGTGGAACGTGGAAGTTGACTTGAGAATGTAGTATGAAATGCAAGAATAAAGTTCTGCCTGAACATAGCCCTGTTCACTTAGTCTTTATGGATCCGTCTTTTCTCATTTAATTAACAGTAGGTAGTAAATCAGCTTTCGATATTAAAAACTTTCCAGCCTTCGACGGCTTCTCGATCGACTAATTTTCTCTGGCACCCCAAAGTCGGTTGGAAAAAATGGCTTCACTGGTAATGACTGCTGATATAATAAGTTATTCGGACGTAAATGGCTATAGAGACACAAAAACTTTTATCCTGGTTGCATTTTTAATACTCATATCAAACGTTACGTTTAGCAAAATTTTAATAAATACTTTTAAAAAATATGTGCTTACTATTTACGATTCTATGAACAATTTACATTTTATTGTCAACATTTTTCGACATTTAAATTTAATTAGTAAATTAATTCAGTTACGGTTTTGTTAATCAATTTGAACTAGTAAGGTACCTATCAAAAATATATTTCAAAACAAATGATTTCAACTGATTCTTTGGCCTTATTTCGTTAGCATAAAGAATATGATTTCTTCCTCCTAAATGAGACCACATGAGTCAAAATTTAAGAAATTAAGTACGGAATAAATCAAAATTTAAACTGCTCTTTAATGTCCAACACTGAAATTCAGCTACGAAATTCTTGGAAATTAAAAAAAAAACAACAATCCAACGATAAGATTTAGATAACACACTCTCAAATGTCTCAATTTAAATATAAAAAGCCGAAATAAGAAAGAGGAAAGAAAAAGCAGGCAACCTCTAAACCCCCTTCCTTCTTTATTTTTTATTTCGTATTTTTTATTTTTCTTGAATCAAAATAAACAAAAATATTTACAAGAATCTACCAATGTTTCGATGTTCCTTCAACACCCTTTTCAAGGCAACAAAAACAAACCTTTCAACAAGTCAAACCCCATGAGGAGACCAGGATCATCGTTTAAAACGTGATTATCGTAGTGTGCTTGCTAGCCATAAAAAGAAATGTTTTGATCATTATTTTGACCAGAACAATGTTGACATTTTACATTTCGATGGTAATCAGAGTACGAGAGAATTTATGGAAATGCTTTACATTCAAAAAACAAAATGAGTTATCTATACATTTAAAAACTGATTTGGAAAAATTAAATAATGGTTATGATAGTTTGATTAATTACATTTAACAAGGAGTTTCCATGAATATATCTTTCTTCTCTTTTTAAATTTAACTTGAATTAAGTGAGTTTTCTTGACTGTTTCTGTTTAGATTTGAGATTCATAAGAAATTTTAGTTAATGTTAATTTAGTTTTTCGTTTTAGTTTTAGTCCTCAGTCAGATGTCATGGGGAGAACATCCTGTTTTTCTCATGGGTTTTGACTTGTTGAAAGGTTTGTTTTTGTTGCATTGAAAAAGGTCTTGAATGAATACCGACACATTGGTAGATTTTTGTAAATCTTTTTTATTGTGATTTAAAAAAATACAAAAAAAAAGAAGAAAGAAGAAAATAGAAGAAGGAAAGGGATTTGGAGGGTGCCTTCTTTTTCTTTCTTCTTTTAGTTATTTTATTTTGAATGGAGACATTTGAGAGTGTGTTGCCCAAATTGGATCGTTGGATTTTTTTTTAATTTCCGAGAATGTCGTAGCTGAAAATGAAGTCAACTAAAAATATTTCAAATGACTAAATATTGCTGATTTCAATTATAACCTCAGCCAATTTTTACAATAATTGTGTAACATGACTTGTAGCCTTTTGATTTCTAAAAAAGTAATGTAAACTTTTATTACTGAAAATAAATGTGGAAAACTGTCATGACCTTTAATTCTGTGGTCGGTATAGGTCTGGGAATTAAAAACTTTGTTAAAAGTGTGTTAATAAGAAGTAGGGAAGACCACCCTGTAGTAGATAATGAACCTTCTTTAGTTCGAAATTCAACAATTTGGTCGAAAATTCGACTTTTATGGTAGAATGTTAATCTTCTTGGTGAAAAATTGATCTTTTTGGTTAAAAATTCATTTTTTTGGTGGGAAACTTACGATTTTGTTGAAAATTCCTTTTTTTTTGTGCTAAAACTCAATTTTTTTTGCTGAAAATTGAACTAATATATTTTTCGTTGAAAATGTATCTTTTTTAGTTGAAAATTCAATTATTTTGTTGAAAATTAGTTTTTTTTCTTGATTGAAGATTCAACTCTTTTGTTTCAAATTCCTCTTTTTGGTTTGAAAATTAGTTAATTGCATTTTTGCTTCAAAATTGATATTCCTTTAATTGAAAATTCATTTATCTTGTTGAGCACTCGTTTTTTTTTGGGTTAAAAGTTAAATTATTTGGATATGAAATTCATATTTTCGGGTAGAAAACTCAACCCTTTTGTTGAAAATTCTTCTTTTTGATTTGAAAATCAATCTGTTTTGGTTAAGGATTCAACTAGTTTGTCGAAAATTCGTATTTTTTGGTTGAATGCAACTGTTTTTGGTTGAATGCAACTGTTTTTGATTGAAAATGAAAACATTTTTTTGTGGAAATATCAAATATGACACAAATATCAGATATGACGCTTTCTGGAGAGAAATGATTTTTTGGATTGAAGATTCTTTTTTTTTGTTGTTGAAAATTTAACTATTTTGTTGAAAACTCCTTTTCTTTGTTAAAAGGTCATTTTTTGACTGAAAATTCAATTATTTTATTTTTGGCTAAAAAAATTATATATTTTTTTTATTCAAAAATTAAAGTTTTTGTTGAAAATTTGTGTATTTTTTGGTTCAGAATAGTTTTTTAACTTAACATTTATCTTTTTTGACTTGAAACTTCATGAATTTTGTTAAAAATTCGTCTTTCTTGGTTGGAAAATCAACTATTTGGTTAAAAATCCATTTTTAGTTGAATACAATTTTCACGCAAGATCTTTCAATTCGCTTATAAAATTCTGTATGACTGTTGTCAGTAAAAGACTCAAAAATATGTTAAAAAACCAAATTTTGTGTGCATTTACATTATTGATCTCCTAGGTGTAAGGTTGTTTTTATACATGCAAGAAAAATTTATAACGGTGAGGGAAAATGAAAAATTAGTTAGGAAAAAGTCAGGGAATTTCGAAATTGGGATTTTGTAGCAACTCTGAATTCTCAACTTTTTGCCAATGGCCACTATTCGTTATGAAGTTTTTTTTTAATCGTTAACCTTTTCATGGTATTTAAATAAGAGGAAAGTTTAGTTTCCATAAAGTATATTTGTCTCAGTTGACAGATGGGTGTTTGGTGTTGGTTCAATTGAAATCGATCCTTGAGTAATCTGAATCACATAAATATTACCGCAGGTCATAGGAATATCACGGAAGGCCTAAAACGAAAGGGCGGGTATAAGTGAGCAACAGGCTGCCGTGACGCACATAAATCGCGAGTCGAGAACGACGATGGGGCAGTTGTTTGAGGGTGAGGAAGGCACTTCTGACTTCCGGTTAGACGTGTCAACCTCTTAAGGACAACTCGACCGTAATGGGTACTTTTCGCGAGAAAAGCCATAAGTTAAGACTTTAGGTTTGCGTGTAGTTAAACGGAATAAATGAAGGCGATTCTAATTGATGTAATTAATTGGTTCTGAAATGGTAATAAGTTTTCAAACTTTCACTGAAGAGAAGAAACTTACAAAGGATATAACTCTATATGATAATTAGTAGGGATTAACTCACAGAATGTTGGTGAAGAAATTGCATTCTCTTGCCCTTCCCTTGCGAGGACTTTTCTTTATAAGATTCTATTAAAAGAAATATTATACCGCATTACCTAGAGTATATTTCATATTACATTGTGGCTGATAATTTATTAGATTTCAAGTCTCCCTAATGTCCTTGAAATATTGGAGGATTAAGAAACCCGATTCCACTCAGGGTTCACTGAACCGAGCATGAATTCATTAACCTTCCATATATACATATTCCCCAGATATTTCACACTTTGTTGAATGTAATTAATTCTAGAAATTATCAAATTTAAAAAGATTCGTTATAGAGGCATATAAATAAATTTACTTTAGAAAAACAAAATGGATTTCTGGGACAATTTTCTAAGCGAGATTATGCGGTTTTCGAGTTGTAGGAACTTAAGTAATTGACTGAGTGATTGGATACTATCGGACAACCACAAACACGGCGAACGTCCCCAGTATAATGCATCAATGTCAGAAATTCCCGTGATCAAAGACTGCTTCTGTCCCTTTGTATAAAGACGGCTTTCCTCGTGCTGGAAAGCAAAAGCGTTCTTTTAAAACTTTCCCTCAGTACATTACAATTCCATTATTAGTAAGTTTCAAGAAAACTACAAAGTTTCACGAAAAGAAAATTCTTGATAGAGTTGTTACCTTTAATTACACTCCTACATAAAGTCTATCAGACCGGAAAACAAAGAGATTTATTTATCCTGACAAATTGAGAAACTGCTATTTTCTCAAATTTCTCCCTGACGCAACTATTTTTTCACTTTGGCTTCAAACATATTTTCAAACTTCTTCGCTGATTGGCTAATATAAAATATTTGTTATCTCAAAAGTCGAAATTTCAATATATTTCAATAGATTTCAAGAGTTTGAAGATTTTAAGTGACACTATTTTGAATTTCTCAAATGATAACAAGATAATAGTAATTAAATTATTTTGAATTTCTAAAGATCAAAGTAAAACTTAAATTTTACTGAGCTGAACTTAGTAACAAAACAAAATAATAATTTCAAATTAAATGTACCTGTAAGTATTATAAATACCCTTGCTGGAATATTCACTTTCCGTAAAAGTCGACGTGGGAAAAGCCAGCAGTAAAGCAATTGTGGAGCACAAACTAAGAAGGATAGAGGCAATACGTACACGTCCCCTCTTTAATAGTGAACAAGGAAGAAAATAACTTCCCTTCTAATAATTCTTTGTCCTTTGTCTTGTGTCCTAGCGGCCTCTTAACTTTACACTTCATTCTTTATTCTCAGGTAGTGCAAGAATTTAATTGCGATGGATATCATCATTATTTTTACCGTCACTAATGCAAGCTCCACACTTCTTTTATTCGACACTAGATTTCTCTTTTACCAAGTTTGTGTAATTATTTTTCGTACGTAGGAAATTCTTGAGTACATTTGAATTAATAACAAAATGAAATCTTTTAAGTCGCTTAAAAAAGAGTTATTTAAATAATTCCCTTTGAGAAACTTGTTGAAAATAGCAATGCTTTTTCTATTGATCTACTTATATAGTTTACTCATTTGATTTCTCTTGATAAACAAAAATTTTACCATTTTATAAGAATAAATTGAATAATGGCATAGACGAAGAACAATACGTTGTTGTCGAACAAGCCTGAAAGGGGCACAGCACATTTGAGTTCTCTGCAATGGTGCTTTTCTACATTCAAGCGACTTCCCTTTTGCCGGAAGTTGGTTTTCATCTCTCTGATCCTGCACCGGTATGAGAGAAGCCCTGTCAGGACATTTGACTATGCTGGTTTCCGTTCGACTTTCGCTTGAGTTTTGGTAGGATTTGCGTCAATTAGAGAGCATGCAGAAAAGGTTCGCAAGCTTTTCCCATTCAATGAATTTTCTCAGCTTTCACTCTGCTGACACGTTTTATCATTATTTTATGAGCCATTGATTTCTTTAGCCGTCGCAAATAACGCACGCAGGAAATATTTACATAAACTCTGATGCTGCTTTATATTTTTTTTGGCTTTTAAAATTTTTTTATTTAAAGATGAGAAATTATTGAATGATCATAGTGATTTAAAATTAAACAATCTTTACATTCAACCTTTGAAAACCGTATCGTTTCAAATTTAAAGCCATTAAAATTGCAATTTAAAATTAGAGACCTTAATGCAGTTAGTTAGGAAATGAAACTTTTGTAAATGTTCGGAATTGAATAATTTCAAATTGAAAGCCTTAATAGCTCAGAGGCTTTTAAATCATAATGAACATTAATCTTCTTAGCTTGAAATGGTACAAATTTAGATGCTTTCAAATGAATTCGATATTTTCCTCCTATCAAATTGAAACTATGCACTCATAAATTTTTTGATTTGAAAATATTTACGTTATGACGATTTAAATTATACATTGTTGAATTTTCAAAACTGAACAGTATAGAAACTTTTTCCCGAGAAAATACATCATCATCATTAATTAGAACCGTATTAATTTTAAAAAATTTTGTATGATGCGATAAGCCTAAAAAAGTCGAAAACAACATTTTAAAAATAAATATGGGAACTCATGTGACATAACATTCCTACAAAGAATAACCTTGACATTTTATTTTTTGGGGAGTTATGGAGGGTGAAACTAAAATAAAGAAAGTATTTTTTTTTAAACCACTGAATGTATTTTTTTTTCTATCTGACAGTATTAAAGGGTGTCCTCCACCCTCTAAACGAGGAATAAGTATTTTGCGGTATATTGGTCGTAATCATGACTTTTTTGTATTTTTTCTCTTGCAGGTTATTTGAATGGAAAAATTAAAGTGTTTCATAGAATAATTAACTAAGTAGTCAATTAGTCTTGCTAACTTTTCAACAAATTTCATTGTTTCCTCTTATTTTGACACTTTTCATTACCTATTCATACTTTTTTTTTAATTTTCTTTGTTTAAACACTTTTTTGACAAAAAAGACAAAATTCCCACTATTTTTGAATGACATGGACTAATTATTTAATGTATCTTGTTGATTTTCGATTTAAGATAAATAGTTAAGGTTGCTCAGAGAAGGTGTATATTTTTTATTTTTTTTTCGAAAAAAAATTGTGAAAACGAATGGAAATGGTTCAATTAATAATGGGTAACTGGTAAAAATACAAGACATACCAGAATTCTATGGAGTTCGTATTGGTAAAAAATGTGTCTTTCCCATTGGGAAAATAAAGAAGGTTCACCTATGCCTATCGTATTAATATGACTTGATACGTGCAGGGACAACTTTTGCATGATTACCCCCCTAGGCCCTTTTTTAAAGAAAAATAATAGTTTCTTATATAAATGAGACAATCAGCAATAATATTGCAATTTTGAAAAATTTAATTAGATATTTTTCCTGAGACCTGTTTTCTCATGCCGATAAATACCTTAATCTGGAAAAATGGTAAATTCTTTATTTGTGATTGACTCACTTTGAAGACGCCTTTATTTTCACACATTTCAAATGAAATTAGTAATTGAATTCTCAAACATTATTTTTATATTTAAATTTTTCCGTTTTTAAGCTTCGTTTTACACTTGAACTATTTTTAACATATTGTAATTTAAAATGCTTTAACTTGAAGAGCTCCAACTTTAAATTATGATAGAATTGCCAATCCTTAAGTTTTTTTATTTTCATTGCTAGAGATTTGGAATTTTTCATTTGTTTTAGGCTTCAAGTTTAAAAATAATTCTACATCCTTAAGCCCTGTCAATAAATAATTTTTGATATGGAGTACACATCGCATTCAACAGGATGTACACTCTTTACATTTTTGATTATTATTATGAGTTTGAGAGTGAAGACATCTTCAAAGCTATTAATAAATAACAATATCTACTATGATGGTTCCCATCCGAATGTAACCGAACCAAGCGCTGCTTAATTCCGATGATCAAAACGTAACCTTAAACAATACCATGTGTCCAAGCAGACATTTAAATGTTTAAAGTTCGACGATCTATAATTAAACTAATAACCGGTTATAAAATTACTTAACCATTTAAGATTGACCAATATGTGTTTAAGATTGAAATATTTAATCAAAGAATCTATTTGTAGAAAACTGTTGTTCATTCAAAACTATGTCGTTTTCTTATAATTAAAATATTTACTTTGTTTTACTTAGAAGATATGGGTAATTGGTTGCTTTACCTATTATTACAAACAATACTTCATATTTTCCCCACCAATTATAAATCTTTTAGAAAACTTTCACATGTGCAAGAAAGATCGTCATATTTGGATGTCACGTACAGACGAAAACAAGAAGAATTAAACTTCGATAATCCCGACGAAAATGTCAAATACAAAAACAATCAAGCGTAAGAAATCGTCGAACAAAGAGTTGAAGAGAGTATTGTATGAAGGTCTTGTTACTTCTTTAAGAAAAAAAGAAGAATGAGAAATAGAAAACGGATACTTGTCTCTCAGTTCTTTTATCCCTTTTCTCGACTCTGTATTATTTACCGCAAATATACAATGTAAAGAAGTTTTTTTTCAAGTTTCTATACATAACACGTCTAAGGAGAAATTTGCAATACAGCTAGCAAATTTGGCTTATTGTTAGGCTACTGAAAAAGATAATAGTTGATTGAGGAAACTAATTTTTCCTTGATTTTCTGGTAGTTGGTTTAACCAAATAAAATAGTAGCATACTAGATTTGGATTTAATTACAGAATTTAAAGAATTGCGAATTTTCGAAATTCTGTAATTGAATTTAAAATTCCCGGAGGTTAAAATACAGAAATAAGATATTCCAAAAATTATTAGATTTGGAATTACTAATAAAAAAATTATAGATTAGAAAAATGAATTCACGTCATACAACCAATCGACTTAAATTTCACAAAGAGCCTGTCTCGGACTCACCCCACTATATTAACACTTTATGAAACTTTTTAAGGATGCAACTATGTTGCTACTATTTTGGAAAAAAATTTACTTTGCACTTGAACATATTTTCAAACTTTTTCGCTAGATTGGCAAAAATAACATATCCGCCATCTCAAAAAAACAAATTTCAAAAGATTTCGACGATTTTCAAAAGATTTAAATGAATTTCACGATATTTCAAAACTTTTAACAGACTCCAGGGGGTTTAAAGGATTTCAACTGTCTTTAGGGAATTGAAAGGATTTTATAGAGTTTCAAATCTTTTAGAATTTTTAAAAGATTCCAAGGGATTTCAGATAATTTCAAATATTTCAAGGTTATCTCGAAGTACTTTCAATAGTTTAAAATTTCCAAGGTTTTCAAAGGATTTGAAATACTGCGAGTTATTTCACAAGATTCCAAGATATTTCAAAAGATTCAAAAAATGGCTAGGGATTTTAAATGGCTATCAAATATATCAAAGAGTGTCAAAGATTTTAACGGATTTCATTGGCATGGAAATTCAACAGTTTGATTGAAATTTTTTCTCTCTTAAATGAAAAATCTTTTTTAGTTGATAATTCAACTCTTGTTGAAAGTATGTATTTTTTAGTTGAATTCAACTGTTTTCTGTTTAAAATAAAAATCTTTTTTGGTTGAAATATTAACTATTACATTTTTCTTTGAGAATACATATTTTTCGGTTGAAAATTCAATTTTTTAAACTGAAAATTTAACTAATCCAGTTGAATATTCCATCATTTTGTTTGAAAATTCAGTTTTCCAACTGAAAATGCAATTATTCAATTTCTGCTTGAAAATGTATCCTTTTTAGTTGAAAATTGGTGATTTCTGTTAAAAATGTGTCCTTTTTGATAGAAAATCAGTCCTCTTGGTTAAAAATTCATTTTTTTGTGAAAAATTAATCCTCTTGGTTGATAATTCATCTTTTTGGTTGAAAATTCGACTATTCCAGTTGAAAATCAATAATTTTAGTTTGAGATTCATCTTTTTTGTTGATAACTCAACGACTTAGTTGAAAATTAAATTTTTCTATTGAAATTTCCTTTTTTTATTGAAGATTCATCGTTATAATTAAAAATTCATATGTTTGGTTGGAAACTTCACTATTTTGTTGTAATAATAAAGTGAATGAGTTACTAACAAAAAGGTTGTGCTCACCGTTTATTTTTTCTAATTAATTAGAAAAATGAATTCGCATCACACAAGCAATCGAATTAAATTTCGCAAAGAGGAATGAATTTACTCGCTGCATAATTGAGAGTTATTTTGCGCTATTTGCAAGCGAGCTTGATTTTCATGGATAGTAATTTATAGGGGGTTCTTTGAAGACATGTACTTATTTCGTTAATGTTATATTGGACCATCGTTTCCCCTTGCATCCGTCTCTTCGGACGCGCAAACGGAAACCTAAATGAAGGGAGGAGAACTCAAGCGTATGTTGCAGGTTGCGAGACTGAACGTTTGAATGTTTGCATTCACGTAAACGATTCCTCTAGTCTAGGCGTTGGGAGTATGAGTCGAGCCCTGGGAAGGGAGTCGATTCGAACTAAATTAAAAGCTCTCGTTAACATGTTACGGCATTTTCTAACGCTTCCAGTACCCGTTGCGATGATCATTTGTTACATTTTTTTCTTCCGCTTTTTTTCTGATGATTTCAAATGCAAAATATCGGTTTTCTGGCCAAGAATTATTCACTCATTTTCGAATCTTATTTTTCGGCAATAAATTGTAACAATTTCCAATTGAATATGGTCAATTTTTGAAAAATAGGTCACGTTCGTCTCTCAGTATATCAATTTGAAAAGTTGTTTTTTATATATTATGTATTATATGTATTGCGTATTTCTGATGTTTAATTTAAAAAAGACAAAAGGCAATTTTTAAAAATTCGTTTCTTTGAATATTAATGGTCAGGGAAAATGAAAACTTGGTCAGAGGATAGTGAAGGGATTTGGAAAATGAAGTTTGCGGCCACCCTGATATAATATTCGTGTTAGTAATGTATTCGCCTTGTACTTCTATTTTTTTCAGTTGTGCCCTCCTGACTATTATATTTTTAGTTAAATTTTTTTTATTTTTTTTATTTATAGGTTAAAATTCAAATGTTTTGTGGAAATTTTCTCTTTTTGTGTTGAAAACTCATTCTTTTGTGTTGAAAATTAAACTTAAATATTTTTTAAATACAAATTTCATTTTTTTTTCTAATCTTATTGGTTGAAATTTCCTCTTTTTTGGTTAAAAATGGAACTGTTTTGTTAAAAATTCATATTTTCAGGTTAGCAAGTCAACTGGATTAAAGAAAATACGTCTTTCGGCTCAGAAGCTCAACAATTTGAATAAACTTTTTTTTTTTTTTTGATTAAAAAATCTTTGTTCGTTGAAAATTGGTCTTTGCTTGGAAAATTCAACTCCTGTGTCGAAAGTTGAATAAGTTTGTTAAAAAATCTTTTTTTTTGTTGAAGATTAATTATTTTAGTTGAAAATTCATATCTTTGCTTAAAAATTAAACAATTTCGATGAAAATTCGTCCTTTTGGTTGGAAAATTAAACTTCGGGGTTAAAAGTTGAACTACTTTGTTAAAGATTCATTTTTTCAGTTGCAGATTCATGAATTTATTTGAAATTTCATATCTTTGGTTGAAAATATGACTATTTTGTTGATAACTTTTTGTTTTTTTGTTCAAAATTAATTTTTGTGCTGAAAATTTAACTTCTTCATTTTAGGTTGAAAATTTATCGTTTCTATTTTTGGTTGAAAATTCATCTTTGTAGGTAGAAAATTCCATTGTTTTGTCTTATCTTTTTTGGTCGAAAATTCAACTTTTTTGTTGAACATTTGTCTATTTAGACAGAAAATTTGTCCTTTCGGATTGACAATTCATCTTTTTTGTTGAAAATTCAACTGTCTTCTAAAAAATGCAGTTATTTGGTTGAAAATGCAGCTGTTTTTTGTTGAAGTTTAATCTTTTTCGTTTAAGAATTTGACCATGTGGTTGAAAATTCATCTTTATAGATTGAAAATTCAACTATTTTGATGAAAATTCGTCTCTTTTCTTAAAAATAGGTATCTTGCTTGAAAATTGAACTATTTGGTGGTAAATGCCACTGTTTGGTTGATCTTCTATGGTTGAAATAAATAAATTAATTTGAAATTGTTTATTGTGTTTATAAAAGATTCTATGTTAAAAATGTTACAAGATTAAAATTCTGGTTTTGTAATATTGACGTTCAGGGAAAATGAAAAATTGATCATGGAAAAATCAGGGGAAAGTCAGGGAACTTTGAAAGTGAAGTTTTTGCGGCCACCCTGTTATTTTACAGTGATCGAATTCCACGAAAGCAAATATGAAAGGAATAAAAAGAGCTGAAAAATTGATATTTCTGCGGAAAAAAAAAAATTAATTTGGTATCCCACAATGACACTTATTATTATTCTTAATTTTTCTGAACATCATCAGTATTTTCGGACAAAAAATAATGTCGTTTTCATAATAGACACGTTTTGCTTTTTTACCGCAATTTAATTTTCCTTTGTAAATTTTTCCAACATTAAATCTAACCGGGGTGACACGAATGAGTGATCTAATTCGAAACATACGTGACTTTTTATCCAACTTTAATCGTTCGCTGCCTGCATGCATAAAAGCTGAAGAAGATGAAGAAGTTGGCGGGCGACCGCCATTGAATTTCCTGCAGTAATTTTCCGCAGTTTCGTCCCAAGAAATGTTTATTCATAAGCGGCTTGAATGTGCGAGTACGATTGTCCGACTACATTCCCAGCGCTACGACCTTTTTTCATCACGCTAATCTCACGATAATAGGGCAAAATTTTATTCCCCAGCTTGTTTAAATTGCCATTTTCCTAGAAAATACGAGGCCTTACAGGATAAATTACATTCCTGGAACGTCCACTGCTTGAATTGATTCTTCTTCAAGATTAATAATTTGTTTCTTTGATATTAAGCGATCTTGTGATATATTTCGAAAATATCACTCTTAGAATCACGAAAAATCTATTTCAACTGTATTGATGATCCGAGTGCAATTATATAATTAAATTTTTATCCTACATTGCTTATTTGCCGTTCGAGATTATTTATTATGCAAAATATACTCAAGCATATTTAAGAAAAAATGGTTCAAATCCGAAGGGTTGGCCACTCGATTTTGAGTGTACACCATTTTCAAGAAATTTTAAAATATTTCAAGAGATTTAAAAGATTCCACCGTTATTTAGACCATTTATATTTGTACAAAAAAAAAACTATATTAAAAATTGAAATTCCAAAAATAATATTTTGTTTTCTAAAATATTTAGTTTGTTTATTACAATTATGGTATTCTGTAACCTGTATTTATGAGAAAGAAATTGTTAATTCACTGGACGAGCAAAGTTCAAAGTCAATTCATAATATAATCAATCAGATAATAAGTGATGGGTGCCACGGCAGATGGCAGAACCATGTGAGTGCCAAAGAAAAACAATTTCAAAAGAGCAAAAAAACATTTTCAAAATTCGAATTTTTTAAGAAATAGAAAAATGAGAAAGTACTTTCGAGTTTTTATGGAGCTTTATACATCTGTAGCAAAAAAAACGTTAGCAACAGTTAATACTTGTGAAAAAAAATATCGTCAAAAATTGCCCTTTCATAAGAAAATTGATTTTTTAACCTCTCATTAATATACAATGTATCAGTTTTATTTACTATTTAACCATATAGACATGTTAGGAGACAAATAAAAGTTTCAAAAGTGAAAAAATGAATTTGATTCGATATTTCAAGAAAAAAATTTATTTTAAAATTGTTTAAACCATTTTTCTTCATACAATGTGTTTAAAAATGCAAAATACGGAAAAATTAATAACACTATTCGATTCTGCTGAAAAAATTACATAAAGTCTATGTGTGTCGCCGTTTTTTCATGTACCCAATATTGGTAACCCAATTGGTAAATGAACATTTACTTTGCATAGAATTTATATTATACTATTATAACGAATTGGGTTGAGCAAAAAATTGTCCAATACATGGATATTATGTCATTTTTGTCGCAGAATCGAACGGCGCTATCATTTTTTCCATATCGCGCATATTTAATCAAATTTCTTGAATAAAAATTGTTTAAACAATATAACAATCACAAAATTTTCCACCGCAATGTGCGATAGAAATTTAGAGAATTTCTAAGCCAATAAAACGTGTTTTGAAAAAATTTGCACTTACATGGATATGCCGTGACACTAGGGTGGTCCAAAAAATTAAGATTTTTAAAATTTAAGGTGCTCTCGAAAATATTTGTTCCTTTTGAAGAAAAAATGATGGAGCATAAATTTGAGCTGAAACCAACAATACGTAGTACTCCCTCATCGGCCTTAAAACTTTGAAAGTTTAACACCGTCCTTATTCTCAACTTAAAAAAAAATTATTATCGAAGGATTTATTATCTTGAATTCTTACCGGGAATTCAAGGGTGAAATTTGATTTATAGAAAAATTAATCTCGGCGGGTATTTTTCGCAATAATATAATTTTTTATACATTAATAATGCATCTGAGTCTTCCTTTAGATGAAGAATTCCCAGATTAATTAATTGCCCTATAATAACGTTTTTTTGTATTCTAGAGCGTATACCATTAAGCCATTTCCCTTTCGGGGTAGGCGTGACACTACCCGATTCGGGTAGTGTTTCTAGGTTGATAACTTGTAGTAAATAACTACAAGTGTGGGCTCACCACACCCACGATGTGCCAACAGCACTCAGTTTTCTCGAATGGTCACCCATCCAAGTGCTAACCGCGCCCAACGCTGCTTAACTTCAGTGATCTGACGAGAACTGGTTTTTTCAGCGTGGTATGGCTGTTATGGTATGGCGTAAGATATAAAAAATCATATTATTGCGAAAAACACCCATTAAAATTAATTTTTCTAAAAATCTGAGGAAGATATGAAACTTTGGAAGCGTACTAGGTATATGTAGTTGGTTTTAGCTAAAATGTATACTACATCATTTTTTCTTCAAACGAAAGAAATCTTTTTGAAAGCACCTTCAATTTTTTGAATTTTATGCTTTTTCTCTTATTAATGGACCACCCTACCCTGACAACTTTCAAATAGTTTTTACTTGTCAGTAATAAATTATGATTAAAGCTATAAAAATACATTTTTTAATTGAAACTTAGAATTTTTCGAACGTGAATATATAGACTTACCATTTGGAAACATTTTAAAATAACAAAACTGACAAAAGAATCAAAAACTTTCGTAAAACTGCAAAATATTTCAAAGATTTCACAAAGATTCCACAATTTTTCAGAAAGGCCATAAATCTATCATTTATTTGGTATGTTATACAGTAAAAAAGAATACGTGAAAATGTTACACCTTGAATTCAGAATTGTACCTAAATTCAGAGTTAAACTTTAATTCAGCAAAAACTTATCTGTATTCAAGTAAAATTTATCTAGATTTAAGTAAAGTTTGTCTAAATTTAAGAAAACGTTTTATTACATATTGTTTAGATATACCTTCACCTCTGAATTGAAGTACATTTCTGAATTTAAAGTGCAACATTATTAAGTACTCTTTTTTACTGTGTATTGATTTAAAAAAAAACTTTACTATTTGAAAACTATTCTTAAATAAACATTTATGATCCGAACTATTTTGTTTCTATAGTGCGCTGTGATGTCTTCCAAAATTCTTTATTTAAAGATTAATCTTACGTAATTGAGTCTAGTTGTACAATTATTATATACACTGTAAAAAAATTCTGTTGGAAACTTCCAATAAATGCATTGGAAGCTTATTTCCGAAACGTAAGGTAACGCTAACTTACATGATGTATTGGAATTTTACAATATCTCGTAGAGTTCGCGCTACGGAAACTCCACAAATTACAACACTTACAATACGTGTATTACAGTTTCGCCATTCCAATATCTTGTTTGCAATTTTACGTTGCGCTTGCATTGTAGAAGTGTTGTATAATTCTAAACATCTTTTACAGTGTAATTTCGTCAATATCTCTTTCAATTTAAAGATTTTTTGCCGTACTCGTATTTCCTATCAATTGAGTATACATTCAGGAATAAAACTTTTGAGGTTCATGAGATTAATCTTGAAGCTCGTGAAGAAAAAATTAATTAGTAACCCAGTATGTTCTTTTTCCCTTCATTGTATAATTTCATATGCCCAATGTGTTGGAAATGTGTTGATGATTCGGCTTTTCATCCCCTCAGTACTCCTTTTTTCCACTTTTCAGTTGCCCTGGCTTTATTTAAGAATTCCTCCCTACTTCACTGCCTCGTTCACGGTTGTTATCTTTTGTCCGACAGAAAGAGAGGAGAATGAGTGGGCCAAACGATGTGAGAGAAAGAATATGAGAGATGGTATGAGACACTCCCGGGGATTTATCATTGAACTCTTACGGTACAAGGAGCACGATATTAAATTAAGTTTTGTACAACTTAGGTTTTGAATTATTTCACAAAACTGAAGAAGAAAAGCTTTACGATTCTTTTACGTCATTTTGGAAAAATCGATTTTAAATATTACAATTATTTCAAGCTCCACCTTGTATTCCAGTAATTATGCCACAGTGTAAACCTAATTATTCCCCATAATTGCAGTATGCGCTTCACTCAGATTTTTTTAATTTTCTGTACTTGCGTTGATGTGTTTTAATGTTGTTGTGAAAACTATGGAATTCTACAGCTTCTTCAAAATTAAGTCATAATTTGATAGAATTTCTTTCTTTCGGACATTTTTCCTAGTTTGAATACACATTTTATTATAAAAGATCGTTATTTTGTAATGAGTTACGTGATATGCAACCCATGTTTTAAAACTTCATTAAGTTAATAGTCACCATTTCTGCATTAGTTACCCAAATAAAATCGAAATGTAACCGGAGTCACTGGTTCATATGCTAGAAACTAGTGAACAATTTCTTCTCCTAGGGGAGCGGCGGCGAATGCGGCGCACATAAAGGAAAATGCACGATTAAAGTTCAAATATAAAGTAAAATATTGTAATAAAATATATTTTGTTTTGGCCAATATCTTACCAATGCTCTGTGCATGGAGCTAATTTATTTGACGTTAATTAATGTGTTTTCCAAAAAGTGCATCTGCGCCAAGTTGTCCTACCTTGTTTATTAATGTGGCGCGTTTGGATTTCAATTCATAATTATTGAACAAAAAACAAACTGTGAAGAAAAATTAGTGAAATTTAATAAAAATAAGATAAATATATTTACGTTTAATATTATTAACATATTGGAGGGATTATTTCTGCCGAAATTTCAAGAAAAAATGTTTTTTTAACAGTGCAGAATGTCTCACAATAATTTGAGGGTTATGTCTGCTGAAACGTCAAGAAAATTTTTTTGTTAACAGTGCAGAATGACTCACCCATATGAAAAATAACATAATGAAGGATATATTTAAATAATTATCAATGGGGAAACTTTTTAAACAATTTTTTATATTAAACTATAATATTAAGACAAGGTACAATCCGAATGCGCCATATTATTCGCATGTGAATAATACTTAATAACGAATTTTTACATAAAAGCTTATTAATTTTACTCAAAATGATAAACTTTAAAGCATTTAAGAAACTTGGAAGAGTATATTTCAAAAAAATTTTATAAGTTCACACGAAACTTCTGTAATTTTTTATTTGTTTTTAGCTACTCTGACAATACAAGCGAAAGAACCAAAACTAACTTTTCGTCATAAAAATCAGGCAGTTAATTTAATTATCCCAATTATTTAATAATGTACCGTTAAAAACATATATACATGTAATGAAACTACCTCCACGAGCAGAAAATGCGTTAATATTCGAAAACTCGAACGCGCCACCTTAGCTGCCGCGCCGCATTCGCCGACGCTCCCCTATACTATTTTATTTTTGAGACTTCGAGAAATATTCTTAAGTCAGGGGAAAAATAAATTCTTAAATTGTTTATATCTTAAAATGTGTTTTCCTTTGTAAAAGTCTTACTCCCTATTTTGTCTTAGTTTCATTAGATATTTGGACTTATGTAAGTGCTTCCTTACCAATTTTGGGCTAAAAATAAGACTTTTTTGTGAGTTAAACTATCCGAAGTTAGGATAAAAAAGCCCGAGGTTTTTTTGTGCTATGAAGATTACAAGACGACATTGCCGGGAATGTTAATATACATTGACAATCCCAGCAGGAGTGTGATAATTACAAAGGCAAATATTTGACCCTGGCATGCTATATATGTATGCATATATGTGTTTGAGAATGCTTCACTGTTCCTTGCTTTACCAATGAAGAGACTTCCCTTGCATAGTTCAGATGCAAGCAAGTGGTATACATCACCGTAACTATGGTATTAATTAATTAATTCAACGTTTTTTTACCTTGCGTCTAATAATTGGGTATTAAAGATATCATTGGGCAGTTCGAACTAACATTGTTTTTCACTCTGAATCACTATATCGCATATGGTTTATGAAAAGCCGAATAGTGTGTATCAATAACCTACAGTCTATCGCGTGTGGAAAAATCTTCTGGCGCTGGCCCGGCCCAGACCAAACTGTCTGGTTTCCAGTCTTGACGCTGGTCAGATGGTCTGGCCTGGGCATGGCCAAAAGTGTAACGTTTTTTTGACTATCCACAGGCCAGACCGTCTAGTCAGCCGCTAGTTATGGGCTGGACAGCCACTAGTCAGAGGCCGGTCAGCGGCTAGCTGGACTCCCTTTGTTTTTTTAATGACTTGGAAAAAAATATTTTTTTCACTATAAGTGTATTTAGCTGATCAGCGCCAAACCTGGACCAGATCACACTGTCAAGAGGATATGAAAAAAAGTCTTATTTTCTTAGTGTGAATTTCTTTTTTCGGATATGTCTCACATCCTGTAACTTTTTCGAAATATGTCTAAAAAAGTTTCTGATCGAAAGTAGAACATTTTTTGGTCTTGGATAGCTGTTCAGCGCCAGTCCTGGGCCAGGCCAAACCTTTCAGGCAGAACTTAGACCTTTTATTTCTCGGATGGCTGATCAGCGCCAGTCCTGGTCCAGACCAGACCTTCCAGGCAGCACTTAGAACTTTTATTTCTCGGATGGCTGAGCAGTGCCAGTCCTGGGCCAGACCAGACCTTCCACACTAGACGATCTACATAAAGTCAGACCCGGGCAAGATTAGCGCCAGACCTGGACCAGATCAGATCTTCCAGACTAGACAGTCTAGATAAAGCCAGACCTGGGCCAAACCTAACACCAGACTGCCATGACATTTTTCCACACGGGATGTCAAATTTCTAATTAAATTTTAAAGTTAAGCAAAGCTTTTGTCCAAGTTCATTTTACAAATAACCTCGAATATTCTAGCCGTAAATTATATAAAAGATAATTCAATTTTTCCTTTCAAGTATGATTTGTGAACTCGAATTTGTTTCTTTAACAGGATATTAAAAAAAGCATTGTACCTTTGAACCCTTTGAAGCTGAAATTACTAAAAATCGATTCGCGTAAGCCCATCAGAAGTGTATGGTTTCATGTCTAAATTATTTGGAATTTGCATTCACTTTTTTGGTGGACTTCGATTGGATCGCAAAACAAATCTTCTAGGCCAGATTTTTTTATTTAGTAATAATTAAGTTTGTAAAATAATAATACAGCCCTGAACGTCCATAAATTCTGAATTGTGCAAAGAAATTGTTGAATTTTAAGTGCTTGCGATTTTTCAATTCAATATTAAACGTTTTGGAAGAAATCGTTTATCTTAAACACGTCCGTTATAAATTCCGATTTAAAACGCTTTAAATGTGTACGCGTAATGAGTGAAACGTTTAATTTGAAATAATTGAACATTTTAATTGCTTAAATTTCGATGGGTATCAAGTTGATATTATTTGTTTGCGTTTAATTTTGAATTAAAAATCTTGTTAATTTGAAGATTTTTAAATTATTGAATTTGCAACATGATAATTTGGCACGCGCAGTGCTAAAGATTAAAATATGAAGATTTCGAATTCAAAACTTCAGCTTCAACCTGAATAATTTATTTCTAATTTTTTGCTTCACCACCAAATTTTAAAAATTTAATTATTAAGAGTCTTCTTTTTTTAAATTGTTTTTTTTGTTGTGCGAGCAATTTCTAATTGTTCAAATTGAACCTTAAATCTGAGAAAGTTACACAATCCTTCATTTGTCTTAAAAGAGTATGGGAAAACCTGCAAATAAAATCCTTTTTCACGAAATAAAATTAATTTAATCGGTTCGCAGTAAGTGCACAAAAACAGGGATGACAGTCTTTCCCTTATTCGCCTCCGTTTCTAATTTTTTGAAAAATTTCCCCTATTCTCCGTTGATCTTTAAATATACTACATTTGAGAATAGAATATTTGAATTACGCGGGAAATTTTGGATCGGAAAGTAATCTCGAGTTTCAGTAACATAAAATTTTTACTTGACTTGAAATTTAATAAAGAGACTTAGCTGTAGACGACATATTTACGTAGCAAACGTAAATATGTCATTTATAGCTAAGCCTATTTAGTAAACATGCAAATGCAAATCAAAATTTCACGATTCAAACTCGCGACTCTTGCGTGGCAAATGTTATTTTTACATCTTACCAATAGAAAATTTACAAATGTTTACACTTGACCGATTTCAAACTAAACTGTTTAGGATTTAAATTAAACTTCAACGCTAAAATAATTTTTTTGCCGAAAATGTATCGCGATTTAGTTGTCAGTGATGGTATTTTTTAATAGAAAAATATTTTTGATTATGAGCACGATTTTAAACATATAAAAATGGTTTATTTAACAAATTGTGTTGTTTGTCGGATTTTTTTACATCGCCGTAAATGAATTTTCAACGACCTAACAAGGAGATTGTCGGAGTTGGAATTTTGGTTATAATCTTATAAATTCCCTGCTAATGATCCATTGGACGACTATTAATTTTTCCAAATATTATTTTTAAATGGCGATCCCTTTTCGAAAAAAATCAATTTTTATCGAAGTTTTTTTATGGATTGAAATGTTTATTTATTAAATTAAATTATCAATTTTTTTCAATTTTCAACAGTCGAATTTTGAAAATTTGAAAATTCAATATTAAATTCTCTTCAGTTTTCAACAGTTAAAAATTCCATTCTTCAAAATTGCAGAAAATTTTGTATTTAATTGTTGAAAATTGAACAAAATTAAAAATGGAATTTCCATCTGTTGACAATTTAAGAAAATTGAATTTTTAACTGTTGAAACTTGAAGAAAATTTTCAACTGTTGAAAATTGGAGAAAATTGAATTTTCAACTATTGGAAATTGATACTCGAATTTTCAGCGGTAAAAAATTCAATCTGTTAAGAAAATTGAATTATCAAATGAAAATTGAAGAAAATTGAATTTTAAACTGTTGAAAATTGAAGAAAGATGAACATTGTGTTTTAAAAGTTGAATTTAAAGCAGTTGAATTATTTTCAATTTTCAACTGTTGAGTTCAACATGAGAATTTAATCAATAAATAATTCAATCCATAAAACAAAAATTTTGAAAAATCGATTTTTTCTAAAACGTGTCGCTACTAGCAAATAATGTTTTTTTTCAAACTAATGGTCATCAAATGGATTTTCAGTCGGGAATTCATGGGATTCTTAAAAAATCCCAACTATGATCATCTCCTTGAAACTATATCCAATTTTTAAAAATAAATTATCTTATTTTCCCTTTTTTGAGCTTTTTTTGCACTGTGATCTCTGCAAAAATAAAATTTCCAAATAACTAGCCGAATTTGTTTAAAATTGAAATCAAGTTTCTCCAGTATTCAGCAAGATATTCGCACTGGAAAAAATATATCATGGATTCAATTAATTTTCTGTCAATTTCTTATCTAATTAAAAAATGAAGTGATTGACAGAAAGGAATTATGATGACCGTACTTTTTCAATGTATTTTATGAAAAAACTTTAGATTTAAATGACCTGAAAAGATCTCTTGGAAACACCAGAAACCCCAAAAAGTTGACTGACCACCCTCTATTTTCATGTTTATGCTACCAGCCGTAAGTTGGAGTTCGCCTTTCACGTCGAACTAACATTTCCAGTTACGAAGAATGCCATTTTTAAAAATTCATTAAAGGAAACTTACCTATTAAAAAGGACCCTGAGGATTCTTGTTAGGAATGTTATCTTCTGGAGCGTATCTGGAGAAAGGATGTCCCGTCTTCGCCAACTTGCATGTCAGAAAATGAAAGGAAATATTCAAGAGCTGGAAATTCTTCAGTGCGCGTAAAGTACCTCGTCAAATTAAGCGTCAGGAATAATGGAATGCAAAAGCAAGAAAAACAACGTGTACTGCACGAGCCGTTCCTGAAGGTACCAGGCGGACAAACATCGGAATAGAACTGCGATACGTTGGTCTATCGTGGTTCACCCCAGACATCCCTTTGCACCCTGAACGCATGCGTCACTTTGAAACGCCGAAATCCCCACCTACCTTTCCATGTGGTCGTGACTCCCGCCCCCGCAGGTGCTTTTACACCTTCCCCCCAGTACCAGTTGAATCTCCATTTTCTCACTCCCTTTACGTCTTAAAATTATTAAAAAACATATTTAAAACAAAAACATCAAATTGCAGGACTTCTTGTAAAAGTCTTCTAAATACTCGGAACATCATTCGGCAACTTAAGAATATCGGCACAAAACTGGTATTCGTGGAGCTTTTACGAGTGGATTCGAACTCTTCAGATTTTTATTGCATCCGGAAAGTATCCAGTAAGTGACCGCAGGAGCAGATAACGACTAGTTTGAGAACAAACTCTTTTATAACGAAGCATCACGAAAGTGACATTAGTTCTGATAAGACTTTGTATGGTCAGAGTGGCAAGAGTCGTGGACTTGAAAAACCTTTCGATCGTGCGGAAATCTCGCCAGGCGGGAATTCGGTCGACGATCCTTGAAGGGGTTGTGCGCAGGCGTCAGGAACGTCTAAAACCGGGGGATGACGGGGGTATAGGGGTAACTCAGTCAGGCCGCAGCGCGCGCTCTGTAAACTACCTTCACGCGAACTCATATCCCTTGCGGCTGCTTTTTAATGCCCGAATTGAGAATCACGTTTTTCTTACTCGAACCCCCAAGTATTAATCCCTAGGTGACCCCCGGACAGTTTCACCTGATAGTCTCTAAAGTGTGTGCTTGAGTTTCTCCAGAAATGTGTGTTTGGATTAAAAACTATGTGGAAACTGTGACGAAGGAACGAAAAATCAAGAAGACAAAATTCGGAAGAAACTTTGAGAAATTCTGAGCAAAGTTTTGATAAAAATTGTCAAGACGAATGTTATGTTACCAGTTTTATGTAATCAATTTGTAAGCTCACAGTAAAAGCTCAAAGATATAATATTTCAACATTTGATATTCTTATGGAGGATCATCGCTCATTTTCACTTGGTTTGATGTTTTCCTCAGAGTCATTCAAAAGCGATTTATAAGCGGCTTTCAGAAAATTCTGCTTTGAGTACCTCAGCTCTACTTTTAGCGCCTCAACCCTACTTTTAGCAGTAAGGCGCGAAACCCCTGGTGCAAAAAAGTGATTCACGTCGACGTTGAGCTTCTGCCAGGCATTATCACAGGGCGCGCGTCATTAGCCGCGTGCAAAAAAAGAAAACTGCTACGTGGAGCGGAAAATGAAAAATTTTCCCTGGCAGAAGCCACGGGAAAACAGGAAGCGATTATTAAAGTCACCTTTATCGCGAGGAGAACGTAACGCAAACAGGAAGTAAAGGCCGCACTGGACTCGGGCAATTTAACAGGGCAAGCCTGCTCAAATCAGTCCCTCGAAAATATGGGATGGTCGTGGAATCACAGGAAGAAAGAGACTTGATAATTCTGAAACGAAAGTCAAGATTAAGAATCCTTTCTGCGAAGGTTATCGCCTGCAAATCGGAAGGAGAATTTTCCTGTTTTGGAAATTGTGTTTCGTCCAGCGTACTTACGTGTACATAATCAAGTGAAACTCTCGTGACCATTATTTTTTCGTCTTGCTAAAGTTACATTAATCCAAAGAAAATGATACCAGTAGTTAGCTGTACAATTTGGCTGTCGTTAGGAAATGTTCGTTCGACTAATCCCTCTAGTGCATCCAGGAGTGCTCTATGTACATAACGCACAAAAAGAAATATTTTTTTATTTGCACTATCCGAAGTTATTACGAACTTAAGAAACACTTAGATAATAATCTGAAGTAAACTATTATTTTGGAACTGTGGAAGGTTCAAGAAGTTGGAGAATTCATATGTGGTAGTATGTCATTGAAGAAGGTGATTTATTTTTTCATAGGTGGCTTTCTGCGACGGTGGTATTGAGTGCAGTGAGACGGGTGACGAAGGAAAGGCGGGAAAGAGGGTTGTCAATATGACTCCTATTTTCCTCGTCCTGTTGGTGGCGATCGACCCAATTATCGCGCAAAATAGTGGTGAGTAATCGACCAAGAAAAAATATTAGTGTAAAGACTCTCGATGGCACTGGGACTCTGTGGACATTGTCGTGATCCCTTCACGACCAACTCACGTGGCTTGTGGACTACTAGTTGTTTACGCAACTCGCTCTCGAGTTTAATAGTGAACTTTGAGAACAGTTAAACTTGATCAGCGTCGGTGTTTCTCGTTCGATATTCGTATTCTTGATTCTAGATTTTAGATTCGCGGTTTCAGATTGTAGATTGTAGATTCCAACTCCGGTTTTCCTTTTGTCTTCCGGGTCTAAACGGTTCTAGATTTAAAGATGCTTTTGTTCTTGAGATGATCGACCTTCGGCGAAGCTCGCGTGACTATAACTCGTACCTAAGTAGGCAGGAACTTCTCGTATTCCTGTCGTTGCATAATGCAACAATCGTGAACCCGAATAGCTAACCGAGAATCCAGAATTTGTAATATAACGCCTCCTTTTTTCAAATTACAGTCAATTATAGAAAAATATTTATTCTCGGATTACTAGTTATGTTGGTAGTCAATCAATCAGTCAATCAATCAAGCGATGAACAAAGTAATTGGATAGCATGACTTAGTATATTAATTGGAACTATACTAACCTAATTGGACACCAAAGTAGTTAGTAAAGTAGTTTTTGCGTTACTTAAAAATTAAGATGAATTTCTTCAAATTTTTATAAATCAAAGAGTTGTCATTTCACCAGTTTATTAAAAACTCTTATTCAACATACTGAGCTCGTCAATCATTTTTTTGTAAATTTTTAATTTTTAATTCCAATTTTGTCTGGAATCGTGTAAAACGTGACTTAAGTGAGTGACTGACATTTGAACATTTAATTTTAAAACTCAAATAAGCGATGACAGTGAAATCCAATAGCGAAAAATAGACTCTCCACAAAAAGCTTTGCTTTTATTATAATGCAGTCTAAATCTCCTTTAATTTTTCCGATTTTATCATTGCTTTGAGGTTTATAAATAGAGATTCGTGCAGGAAGGCCACTGAAACAGGAAACCGCAAATTGAGCGACCACTTCTTTGGACAGAAGAATGAAAATTTTATGAAAATTCTTAGTTTCATTCTCAGCAAAAAAAATTTCCAATAAATTTCAATGTCACTGGACATTTCATGTGTATAATTTTGAACGAGTTTGATTTCAAATGTCAGGAAGAAATTGCGAGATACGTACACAAATATCATTCAATTATTTTATAGATTTCAATATTACAATGTAAATAATAGTAAACTATCAAATGTTGAGTTTCTTTTGTTCCTAATAAAATGCCGTCTTTATTGGTACAATCCATTTTTAATACTCATTGCTTATTAGGGTGGGCCGGAAATACAAAGTTTATGAAAATCGAAAATAGCTACTGCTAAGAAGTCGTTACGTTTTAATACAAATAAAAAGATCTATTGACCTTTTGAAATCAAAAATGGCCCTACAGTGAGGTCAAAAGTGTTGAATTTTGATAAGTATACAAAAATTCCCTATGGATACCAAAATTATCGTAATTTTCTTTAATGTGCAGTTTTTGATATAAAATTCTAATAAAGAAAAAAAAATATAACTTGATTAAGTTATAATTTTAGCACTAACCATTATTACGGAATTTCCCGTAAAACTAACGGGTTAAGTTTAGCTCTAGGGCTAGTATTATGGAATTTTTCGTAACAGTAGATTTTCTCAAATTCTTAAAATTCGAAATGTTTGACCTCATTGCGACACCGTTGGATAATTTTTGATTTCAGAAAGTCATTAGAGATTTTTATTTGTAATAAAACGTAGCAATTTTGCAGAAGTAGCCATTTTCGATTTTCAAAAATTTGATATTATCGACTCATCCTATTGCTCATACGTTATATGTTCCAAATTTAAAAATAATGTTCAATCTTCTGTACAGTTTGTAGTACCTTCTTGTACTAGAAATAATTTGTATTGCACCTCCTAAATAATAAAGCAATACAGAAAAAAATGAAATATAAAACGTGAAATACTTGTATACTCGGAATCGATTTCATTACAATTTCACAGTTTTTAATGCTTTTATTTCCAATTTAATTCAAATTTAAATGCATTGATAACGATGATTATGAATTTTTAAAGTCCTAAATTTTAAATGATGCTGTATTGAACATGGAATTTTAATTTAGAGAACTGTAAAGTGTTTAAATTCACAATAATTTAGCCTTGAATACTTTAAGCTTGAAATTATTTAAATGAAAACACTTTTAATTGACTAGACGTCATATTTTTTTCAATCTGCTGACCTTGAATTTCATTCAAATTTGTATTAGTAAGAATTTATATTAATTTCAGTCAAAAGGAGGAGGCTCAGTAAAGGCTATTTTTTGGCCCACTACAAAAAATATTGTTTGTAGTGGGAATACAAACTCCCAAAGGTTTGAACAGGTGTTTCCTCAATTCTTCAAAATAAAAGAAAGATTTCTAACTCAAGAACCATTCAAATTAACCGATTTTTCATGAAAATGCAAACTGAAGAAATAATTTTCATTTTTTATCTAGAAAAATAAACAATAAAATAAAATAGTTCTTATTATTGTAAAAACTTTCAAGGATATCAATTAAGAACAAACTGATCTAAAAAATTTTTAGCATTTAGAATTTATTTATTAAGTCGCTGTAGGGCTAAGCATATAATTCTTTTCTTATTCTTAGGCCGTAAACAGCCCTTATTGCCCCTCCTTCTTCTTATTAAAAATAACCAACAATCACTTAGAGAAAAATTTGTCTTGAAACAAACGTATCCTCCTTTTGCCTGTTTCGTTTTGAACGACGTGAACGTATGTTTTACACGAACAGGATTATTTGGCTGCAAGATTAGGGGAAGTTAGTCGCATATGGAAAATTTTTGCTCCAAAAGGATTCCTTTTGAGACAAATGAAAATCCTCTCAACCTTAAATTTAAGAGGAAATTCCATTTACGTCAAGGAACATCCTTTTGTTACAAGAGGACATTTCTCTGAGTGAATAGTGATATATGTTACTATAAACAATTAGTGGAATAAACTGCACTAATTTATATTTGAATAGTTGATTAACAGAATTATTTTGTTGATATTTGAGTAGTAATCGGATAGCCGAGTTCGTGTACGAACGAAGTCTAAGATCGCGATAAAAAAGGAGGTTTTGTTTCGCGCGAAAAATATTATTCTTGGGGTCTCGAAGTTGAGAATCAAGGCGGTCCGATGTAACGAAACAACGGAAAGCTCTTGGAGCGTTCGCGTAGAAACTCTACGTGCGGCGCCATCCCGTGCAAGCTTTTGTTCGAGCTTTTAAAGCTCGCCAATGCTACCGACACGCTAATGGAACGGGAAAATTTGTACGCTAACGCGGCGTGAATGACGATATACCCGCAGCTAGCATAACAACACAGCTCAAAAGACTTGGGTACGAGTTACGGCCAATAATGCGTGTTTTTTATTGGCGCGTGTTAAAGATTTCACGGGATATTTGTCGCGAAATGAACTTGATGATACCGAAAATAGATTGTCGATCCTAAATTTTAGTGAAGAGATTTGCGCGCTCGCAGATTAATATTGATGAGCTATAAAGGCTTTCCTAGCTGGCTAATAAAACCTACGCGGCGGGTAGTGACATTTTCGTCGTTGAATACAGGCGAGGATACTATAACGTGTTCTAAAGTCGCACAGGGTCGCGTTTTAAAGTTCAATTATACGTGAGAGCTTCATTGGCTATATCGCAACTTGCCGGAGGCGATCCGGTAACTAGTGAATGTTTGGATCAACGCTGCTGGAAAATTCGAAGTTTGCAACTAGACAGTGCTCTAAGGACGCTAAGGACATTACTAGGACTAGACTGACAATGTCACTCTGAAAGAGCCTCCTTTGACAAATCACGCCAAGTACTACGATTGTCACAGGTTTTCGATTTATTAATATATCACACTCAATTTCGGACCATTGTTTTAATCTGCAATGGTACTTATTAACATTCTTTACTGCAATCGATTTATATTGCACCTTTTGCTCTACAATCTGATTCACCTTCTTTTGTATATTATGTCTTCATTAAGTTTAGGATCTACCAGATAAGTATTAAATACCAAATAGTCTTCAGGAAGTTACGCAGTTTTGAATTCATAGCGATTCATATGTGTTCAGAAAAAAGTAATTGAAGGTTTGCGTGCAATAGAAATAAACCGAATTTTACGTGACCCTTGACTTACCCTTAGAAAAAGTAATGTAAGGATCAAGTCAAAAGGAGGCACTCTTGCACGCAACTCTTCAATTTGTTTACATTAATATCGTAAAGATTTAGAATTTATAACCAATTTTTAGGGTTTCATAGGCTACGCCGGAAACCCTTATAACAACAATCGGATAAACGTCCGTCCGTCTGTCATTTACCAGTTCTAGCTCTTACAATATGAATATCAATCACCCCTTGAGTATATATTCGAAGAAAAATATATTCTTCCGTTTTAGTCAGTTAGAAAAGTTCCTTGATTACGAATTTTTGGGATTTTTTGTAAAAACTGGTCGCTTTTTAAAAAAACATTTTTGTAGACAATTCCGTTATTTATGAAAAACACAATTTTCTAGAATCAGAAACGTAGGACGAACCGTTTTCAAGTTACAGCATTATGAACAATTTATTTCCAACCAAATTATGTTGAAAGAAATGTGAATCGATTGAAGATTTCATTACTGTTCACATTAACAGATTTTAGTTATTTTAATGAACTTCACTAATTGTTGATTAATTTTAATATTTAACAGTTGACTATTTTAAAATATAAAAATAGTATACAATTAAAAATTGCTATAATTAGCATTAAAATGATCACAGGTTAAATCATTTTGGTTTCATTAATAAACTATAAATGTGTATAACAATTTTTTTATTTCAAAATGGTTATTTTTGAGCTGTAAAAGGGCAGGAAAAGCTTGAAAAATTATCCATTGTTGCTATTTTTAAAAATTTGGTAAGTTTTTTTCGAATTGACTTTGAAAATGTCATTTGCGAATATTTTCTATGTTATATTCGTAATCAACTCCTTAAAATACGTTAGGATACTTGATTTAACAGCACGGGAATTAAATTAGTTATGAACGTGATTTTGACAGATTTTTTAATTTCAATTTTTTTGGGGGGTAAATGTGAAACATGTTGGGTCGTCCCCGAATGATATTTTACTGTAGGATTAGAAAGAAGGTTTTCCAAAAGGTTTCAAACCATTTACTCCAAAGTTCGGAAAAGTCATCAGATTAAATAATAATTAAACCATTTTTAACACAACAATTTATGAAGAAAATGTCCATTCGATCGAATTTTTTTTTCGAGAAATGGTTTTTGATATATAACTTCGCAAATCTGTTAGTTTTCTTTGAAAAATTAATTTTTTTAATGCTATAACTTGGAAACTGTTCGTTCTACGGAAAACGTGTTCGAAAGCAAAGAAGTTTTACTTTGCTTAAACATGCTCAAAATGATTGTAGAAAATTTTTTTTTCTATAAATAATAAAATTGCGTTAAAAAATGTTAAAGGACAAACTGAGAAGGTTTTTGAAAATTTATCCAAGATATTTGTGATTAGGGTGCTGTTTGACCTTCAAAAAAATGTATGACCAATGGTGATAAAATAGGAAAATCAGAGTATTTCCTTATTTGTTTCTCATGTTTCAGCTCTAATACTTTGCCTCTCATAATTTATCTCTTGCAAGCCTCAGAATATGATCCTTGTATTTGTATTTCAGGTTAAATAATGATGATCATAATTTAAAGGTTTACTTTCGTTCTCGAATAATTTTAGAGAAATGACAATTCGCATCATAATTCGGTAATCTGGCGCTCTAATTCCGTAATCCGCTGAGCTTTACGCTGACTCTGTAATGACAATGACGTATATCCCGCATTTCAGTGAATTAATTATACCTTGACATAATCCTAATGTGAATAATATCCGAAAGGTCGATAAATTCGAACGCATCACGGCTATGAGAATATTATCAATTTTAAAAGTTAATCTTCGTATTCGATTAAAAATATCATAAAGTCAGAAGCGACGCGAATAATATTGTATAGGCTTTTACTCATATATTGAACCATTGCATGACATAGTTGTACCAAATTTGAAGATTTATTCGGTTAGTATATATTAAAGTATCTATTTTTAAGCTTTAAATGTTTTTTTTTTTAAAGAATGACATACTTTTGATCTGAACTATATCAGGCGTATGAATACAACTAAAATAAGTTGTATCAAAATAAATTTCAAATAAGTTTTTTAAGATGAATAAATTTGCAAATTATGGTTTTTTTAATAGTGATGTTGTTAGCAATTCGCTACTGATATTTCTGAATTATTCATTTTATTTTCAGAAAGATGTCTTTATATCGAAGTCAAAACTACGCAAGACAAAATGTTAAGCTTCTCGAGCGCATTTAGTGTCGACTATTCCCGACAGGAATAGAATTTATATGGGCAGCTAAAGTGCAGATCGCTGTTCTCTTCGAAGGACTCATCAGGCATGCACATTATAGTCGCAAACCTGATTGACGTATAGCTTTTTTCAGAATGAAAAATTCAAATCTCATCCAAAATAAATGCACATATCGAGAGAAATTACAGTTTCAATTCATTAGACATTTATAAGAGAAGCATTGTCATATCTACGTTTTTCCAATATCCTGATTATTTGTGATTCCTAAATCAATTTTTAAAAAAACGTAATCTATATTAAACACTTTAATGACAAAAACTGGCTCAAATAGGGGGAAATCCTGCAGCAATTTCGTCGCGTTATATCGAAGAAAGAAGGGAAGGACAAAATTGCCATCGCGAAAATATAATGACAAAAGTTCTTGGAACGCTCATCAAGCTGCCGACGTACTTTAGGAATTAAAAATTTCCAACCAGGTTGCCTCGCATAAAAATTCCAAGATCGTAAAAAGCCATTAACAAAAATTTGTTCTTATAAGCGATTTATTTAAACCTTTTAGCCAGTTTAAATAATTAATTTCGCACTTTCCATCATCCTTTTATCAACCTTTGATCTCTGAAGCGGAAAATTCACTTCTGGAACTCACTCTCTGCTTGTAGGTACATCATCGGAGAGTTCATATCATTGGTCAAAATAAATGGCTCCCTGAAGCTTGTGGAACATCCAAAAAATTTCGGGTATTAAATTTATGATGGATCGCCTCTTCAGCGAGACTTGCTCGCCGCCTTAGGGTTGGAAGATGCTTATTTTTGCAGAAAGGAAAGGGGATACTGAAAGAAAGAAAATAAATCGGGCGATTACAGACATAGTTTTTTTTTCACTTTTATTATGCTAATTCTAAAATGGAAAAGCCTTTGCACAAAATTTATTTGGAATAAGAGTCGTTTTGAGAATTATTCCTTATCGAAAATAGTTATATAATTGGGTGACAGAAAAATGGCTTCATGATAACTATTTAAGGCTGTTGCCAAACTTATGGAATAAATAATAGTTATTGTATTATTTACTTGACCGTGTCTTCAAATGTTCAAAATAACTTTTTATCAATATTAATTTACCATTTCCAAAAAAAAGTATTTTAAAAGTTTAAATTGACAAAAATATATTAATTAGTACAAATGTATGTTAAAAATCACTACACGGTAAAAAAGAATATTTACATTTTATACCTTAAAATAATCTGTATTAAATTCAGTCTGAATTTGATACTTGTTTCCAATATTAAGTTCTTTTAACTTCAGTCAATTTTTTTTTACTTTAAGGCAAACGAATTTTAAGGTTCAAACTCAAAACGTTTGTTTTTACTGGGAGTAATAATTGAGAAATTTTTATTTTGGCAACAGCTCATTAGGAATTTCTTTAAAAAACATTATAATATTGGATTTGAACCTAATTCGTCTAAATGAAATTGCTAATAATTAATATCGTTGCACAACTGCACGTAATTTAAATTATCCTATTATCATTACGTATGATTACTTATCTATCGGTATAATAATGGAGTTCAAATGGGTACCAGCTCGAGTGTATAACCCCGCAAACCTTCACGTCCCGTCTGGAAGCACCATAATTCGCAATAACCGTCGCAATAACCATTCGTCTTCACAGGCGGGAATAATATTAGGGAAATTTATCCTACGACGTGCGTCAGGTGCCTTTACCGAGAAAAGTTTTATAGTGATTTTTTTCATTCATATTATGGATTAAAAGGCAGTTTTAAATAAATATTATCTAAGGACAGAAAAAATCTCATAGTAGATATTATTGGAAGAGAAAACCTCTTTAACTTTCCCAGATAATCAAGAGAACGGAGACCGAGCTTTCAGAGATTGAATGAGAACGAGAGTTTCAGAGCTCGAAGCGAATGTGCAAAGCGGTCTTTGAAAAATCAACGATTTCATATAGGGATTTCATTCGAGTTTGCATAAAATGAAAGTTCCGTTTGTCTCGTTGACGCACAGGGTCAACATTTTGCCCGGTATAGCCGGATATCATTTCAAATACCGTGCCTCGCATTCCCTTGCCATAACCAACGAATTCCCACGGGTGTTTCAGTTGCATTTTCAATTTTACTTTGAATATTTTCACGCATATTCACTCCTTCGAGCGCTCTATTTTATTGCTTCATTGTTATACATTTTATTAAATTTTTCTCTGGTGACCATGCTCTTTACATTGAAATAATCCGAATACGTAATTGCAATTTTACGGTTTTAAAAACTTTGCACTTTATTTGTGGTTTTTTACATCCATAATGAATTAAGAGGAAATTGAAACCGTTTCCGCAATCTCTGTTCAGAATAGCAAAAGGGACATTGTATTCCCAAACCTAGATTAAATTTTGCGTTTTAATAAATTACTACTTATCTGAAACCTCTAACTTCACCCCTCAATTTCATGAATAGATCATTTACATATGGATTTTCATACATTTGGAATATATCTTTAATTAATGAAATATGCAATAAAAATAGACACATTATTAGTAAATAAACATCTCAAAAGCAAAGTGCTAAATCTGGAATTTTTGCAGCTTTTAGCTGTCACCTTTTCGTATGTTATCAAATGGTAGTTCTCCCTCACACCTTCTTATCTTATGAAAAGCCACTAGGAAAAGGGTTACAAAGAGAATTACGTTACTGAACGTAACTGACCCTTGTGGTTATTCTACTGTGGTTCTCTTCCGGAATCGGTTTTCCTATTTCCGCTTCCGGCGAGCTTTCTCTCTCTTTCTCTTTCTCCCTCTGTCTAAACGTACTTTCACTCCATTTTCCTTCTTCGTCTCTCTGAGATTTTAGGTCTCTCGCCAGCATCAGCCTCCTATCTTAACAGTCCATCTACATTGTCTCGGCTCTGTTCTCCTCTTTCAGACGCGCCAGAGAGTTTATCTAGGACTTGAACAATGTGTTTCTTCTTTTGGAAAACGGACTGTTAGCCAACTTTACGCCCATTTTATATTTTAACCTTTTTAAAGTGATTACTGAAGAGTGAACTTTATTTCGGTGAATACAAACTTAGATTTTACAAACATTTGATCTCTTTTGTCCGCCTTTCTCAACGTTTTTTGTATTATTGTTTCTTTAGACTTTTTACAGAAATTTGCTTCCACTCCTGAATACACTATTGAATGAATTACAGACTTTATCCGGCATGCTATGATGAAGTTTTTAATCAGCACTTCAGTAGTGAATTGGAATACAGATTCTTTTTTTGATTTTCGACAAAATGAAAATTGCTCATTTTCCGAAGAAAAATGGTCTGAGAATGAAACGTATTAGAAAACTCATAAAGCTGTCGTTTTATTGTGTGAAAACTCAAATTTCGAAAACCCGTTCCTATATGCTCTTCCCTACGGCATAAGCTTCTATAGCGTATGACGAATGATTGCTCTTCTACCCTCTATCTCCTCCAACTCTCTATCATTCCCAAGGGATTCCCTGAACAGGAGACAGGAACGCTCAGGCGCAGATTAAAATATAGATTTTATTGTTTTCCGACTGACGCTTACTTAGGATTTATATGGTCGTTACTCATGCGGCAGATTCGAATCATATATTCATTCTCAATATGGATTTCATGAGACTTTCTATTAAAGATAGCACAGTCACCATCGAAAACAAATGAGAGGGCGGACAGATGATTCGTTTTCGAAGAGCTGAACATTCTTTTTCAACAGCTTTACTGAATCAAACGCTTCTCTTCTGCTTTTAACGTGATATGAGTTGAGACAAATCTAGGGTGAGCTTCAAAATTCATAAGAAGCGGGATTTTTTTGTCAGGACATTTATGCTTGAAATGTGTCAGTAGTACGAACAGAAATAGTCAGACCAGTAGTAAATTTACTGTTTAGTCAGACATGTATGATATTTAACAAGTGCAGTTTTTTTTGTATGTATGAATCGTGAGAGTAGAAAGTGTAATTATCTTATAGACATAATAATGAGGAATTAACCATATAGGCACACAAACAAGATTTGCTCAGATCAGATCATCTAAACGTATGACGTGTTATTAGAATTTACATTTCATGCTAGCAACACATGAAGAGTATAAAATGCACATAGAATACAGATAAAGGGCACGATATGTATGTAATACATACTTATTTCTCGCGACCTGGTAGTGTATTATCAACTCGCGAAAATAATTTGCACCCAATTGGCACTCACATTATCTGGAATGAGTATGAAATCTGAATTATAAATTGCCTCTTGTTTTAAAGTAGCTCCTTGTTAGAGATCATATTGTACTCTTGAAACTGAGCTTTTATTAACTTTTTGTGCCATATGTTTTTAAAATGTGTCTTCTCCCTAAATTACTTATCAAATCTGAACATCGAATAAAGTCAGACACCACAATTTTCCCGTGTAACATGCGTCTCTCCTTTTCTTCCTGGCTTGCACGTCTATCAATCCTGCACTAAGCCAACCATAAAAGCTTAACAGGATTCTTCTGAAAATCCTCGTGACATTGTATCTTGGGTTTGAAAAAATCGCATTACTTTCACGTTCTCGGATGAGAACGTCACATTTCTACTCAGGAAATTAAGACATCCTCAGTTGAAGTCTAAGGTTCACTGCGAGCTATCGATGGAGAATTGGTGTTTCACAGAGATCAGCCCTCACTTGAAGCAACAATGTGGAAATAGAATTTGAACTCGATCTCCGACGAAGAAAAGGTCTTGTAGCTTACGGCGCAATAAAGAGGGAAAACAAAAAGGAAATTTTTGCAGTCACTTTCAGCTGCATGAGTAAAATACAGACAGCCTTTATAAAATTTACGAAGTAATGCTAGTATTCCATAGAATGCATCTGTGTGCAAAATGTTGTTAGGAACCCTTGCGAAAATGCATACATCACTTTTAATGTCAGTATACGTGATTATACGATTGAATGTGATTACAAATTATTGACCTCAAATCAAAAACTATTCTCATTTGGGCTTTTTGAAGCTAACAAATTATCCCATTTTTACAATTTTCCTTTTACTCTGAGCACAGTCAACAGTTATAGAAGAAAATCGACGGCAGTGTTGCCTTTTATGGTAGGGTACAATAAATGTGGCAGTTTTACAACACTGTGTGTTGGCTTTACTTCTCGAGCGTGCGACCAGAAGTGTACTGGACTAACGCAAGCTAGCTTTGCTCCTTCGCGTCACGCTAACCTTACAGAAATCGCGTGCCAAAGGGTACATCGACCGACCGCACTCTGGGCAATCGCTTCTTTACTCTTGTTTCCCTGTCTCTCTCTAGCTCTCCTTTTCTTCTTCCTTCTCAAACTTAGCCTGTTTCACTCCTGTTCCTTCCACGCTTTACACTTGTAGAATTACATTCAGGTAAATCTGACGTGCTCCCTGGCTATTGTTATAACTCATAGTAGTGTGACCTTCTCTTGAACGGCATTAATGTGATAAAACTCACTACAGAAATTATGCCACTCTACATCTCCGCTTTCTCTCTTTTGTACCTCGTGTTACTACTAGAAAAGCCATCTTCCGGTTCCCAGAATTTGCCTTTTGCAAAGCGCTTGTTGCCACATCCGCTCCTCTTTTTTACTTCTAATTACATGGCCTCATTTTCATTTCGAAATTTTGTAAAATCGCTTACTAAATATTTAAATCCTCTTTCGAATCTAATCTAATAGTTACGATTTCCCCAAATGCTAATTTTACTTTCATTAGTCGTAAGTTTACGTGGATTGCTACAGCTGGGTTATTTTTGATTTCCCAAGTTTCTTGTAGAAATGTTGTTCGCCTATGACTTTCCAGAATATAACACAAAAACATTCAAACTAAATGAATCACATTTTAAAATAATTAAAAGCTTTAACAATTTAGAAAAACTGGTTTCCCTTAAGCCATTAATTAGCTTTTTATATGACACCTTTAAATACAATGTAACAGCAAAAACGACTAGTTTTTGCACAATCCGCAGTTCAGGGCGGTGACAGCACAAGAAGATACAAGACCGACAGCTTTTTCTTTCAGATTGATTAACGATTGAGCTATATCCTACAAATTTAACGCTCTACCTATAATTTGGTTTCTCGCTAAGAATTATTTCTCCCGCAGCTTTCATTTCTTATCCAATACATAATCGTTATATCTCCCAAATCTCAAAATTCAGACCCTCATCATCACATATGTTTTTTCACTAAGTTTCATCAAATTAAACTATATTGTTGTCACGAACGAGGACATCCTTACAAAATATAACTGCCATACGAATCTGCTATTGTAACCACAACCTCACCCTCTGACTAAACCGCAAGCGGGGCCATTATTAATTATTGTCGACGTCAAGGATCGGGTGGGTGTCGTTTTCTCCCTTACTTGATATGTGATACCAAAATCTAACATATAATCTATTGAACTGCCCTTATCTCAAAGGAATCATTCAATTTAATTTTATCACTCCGATACATTTAATTTACATAGAAACTTTTTTACGAGCTTCGCAGTTCATAAAAGTTAACATCGAAGAAAAATACATAATGAGATAATGTAATTAGTGTACTGGCGTCCCAGATTCAATCGCAGCATATATATTTCAGAAAAGTCACCTGTGACTTTAGCAAATTAGACAACAATCATAAATGCCTTTCTTATAATAAATCTAACCGGCAAAGAAGGCATTTATGATTTTCGTCTTAAATTTGTTAAAATAATACGTGACTTATCTGAAATGTAGATACTACAATTAAATTTGGGATAACAGCACAATTTAAATACGATTTAGTGTGGGGTCTAGACATGTAAAAAGCATCCAACTAAATTAAAATGATGGATTTTCGTCAACTACGGCTTTGACGCGGTTCAGTTGTCCCGTTATTGCATGCAGAGTATTTATCTAAATAAAATATCTTCATTAATAAAACAGTAAACAGTGCTGTTGGCGAAAAATGTTTTCAATATACACGTTTCGAGCAGTCTGAACAAGAATCAACGAGAGTGTTCTCTTGATTGTTAAAAAGGCCTCTCGCACAATTAGTCATTCTTAGGAAAGTTGTAAAGAGTGAAATCGCAATGAGTTGGTACTTCTTCTCGCGAAACGAGTAAAACTGGCACAAGATAATAGTATTTAAAAGTCAACGAGGCTTTATTTCAAGTATACATACTTACGCTTCACGTCTCCAACCTCTAAACTGTTGCGACATTACGTTATGAACAGTAGGACATCCCTAACGCATGTAGTAGGGTTGTCTGGTGTTTCGCTTTGCTAGACGAAACAAGGGCTGCTGTTGCTGGTAGCATTTGTAAACTAGCTTTTGATAGCGCCAGGATGGCGTAGCAGGAGGGGTTTCGAACTTTAACGTTCATTTTTTCCTTTTTTTCCTCCCCTTTCCACCCTGTTGTACCCTCCCGGATCCCTTGAACACAAAACGAGCAACGACGATATAACGAACGCTCCACATGTACGTTGAACGTACTTGTATGGAAACAATTTTTCTTGTTTCCGATTTCTGGGAAATACACGCTTTTTCCTGCTTATTGATTCTCTGCTGTTTTAATCCCACTTAGGTTATATTGTTTTTAAGAGAATCAAGTAAAAACTAGTAACGGACGAACATTTTTAATAATAAAGAAAAATTTCCACCTTTTATTTTCCCATTATTTTTCCCATTTCTCACTCATTCAAATTCACAGAGCATTAGATAAGTATAAATTACAAAGCGTGGCACCTACTTCCACAAGTTTTGTCCATGGTTATTGCCAAGCCTCATATTCCATAGAATTTTAGTAAGTTTCAACCTTACACAGAAACAACGAAATCCCCTTGTTTCTTTATGGAAGTATATCCACCTCTAAAGTCTCTAAACCCATCTTTCTATATTTTCTCATTAGGTTAAAACTAGTTTAATGAAATTGGACGTTGCACATGCGCTGGCCGTTGCTCGAGGACTATTCATCTCGTGGAGTATAAATCTACAGGAGGCACATCGTCACATTTACAAACTCATGGATCTCTGTTACATTCGTCACCCGTCATGCCGACCATACACGTGCAAACGTACATTTACAGTTGCTCTCGGCAGTTTTGCCTACATGAGTGCAAACAAGCGCAGGTTGGATACACATACGTTATTTGGCGCAGGGCCAGCCAGATATGCCAACATCCAGTTTCGTGTGTGCGTGTTTCCGTTTTTCGGCGCCTACACGACTCCCTAAGAGTATACACGTGTACAAAAGGTGAACATGTAGTCGTTTGTGACTATATTTCTAGGAGAAGCTCGTTCGCCTATGTGCGATGTTACACGCTTCCGTATATGGATATTTAAGGTACACTCGAGCTCGAATAACGGAAAGGTAGCACTGGAACTGCCTGTTTGCTTTCCCGACTCCTCGAATACTACCAGTGTCTCATAATTGATTCCAATTAAAGTCAGAATAAAGTAAAAGTAACTTTACAATTCCGCTCTAGTATCATTCGGATTGATTTATCAGTTGATGACGTGACGCGTCGAATAAATAGAAAGGTGATCGATTCCGAAATCCCACGGAAATTGGTATAAATGTCTGCCGTGAGGTCGAATCCGTTTGACTGGAATAGCTTTAGGGTGAAAAAAATCCTGTAATATCCCACGCTACCGACGCGACGGTGATCACTTTCAACTGATAGTCGTGATCGATGCCATGGGGTTTGTTGAATGTGATGGTCATCAGACGATACTACATTTTCGATTCCATATCCTCCTGTTACTTTTTTTTACCGTCTTTATTGTATCGTTATGCGATATCATTTATAATTGTGGGTTAACTTGTATTACTTACCTTGCCTAACAAAAGATTTTCGCACAAATAATCAAGTATCCGCGCACAGTTTCGCTTCAAGAAATGAGGTGTTTTTATAATAAAAGGTTCTTCAAGATAATATAATGATTGCGTCAGCTTGCTCTCGATTAAATCCTTTAGCTAAAACCCTTCTCTCTCCAGTCGATTATTGCGATCCTAATAACACGTCCAATCTGCCCCTTCATGAAACGAAATTGATCCGTCAATACCTTTTTCACAAAAAGAAGCTGGCATTAATATCTTGTAGATTACTAGACGAGAGGGAATTTCCACACAATAGGCAGATTTCTAAAGAGGCAAGATTTGGTTTACAAATTCTGTTTCAATAAAAAAAAAACTAGGATTGTGATAATTATTTGTTTGTGAATAAGTCGAGAATGTTATGAAGACTTTGGTGGGTGTAATTTGGAGGTCATGGAACGAAACTGTTGCCACTTCGTAACCACAAGGGAGGCAAGGGAATGCCTTGAAACACTAACCACCAGTGTTCTCTGTCCTCTAACTCCTATCCGCTTCTCTGGAAGTCAGGCACTTAAACATACTGTAATTGAAAGGAGACGGTTCTGGAAATGTGATAACTCTTTATCAAAGGAACTTCAAAGAAAACCTTTGTTTAAGCTGTTTACTGTATTTACTCAGTTTACATAGTCATAATTTTCTTGAAAATATTATACTCTTGCCTCCATCTTCAGGCTTGGAACTACTCGAATTGAAAGACAATATACGGATTTTGATTGTATACTTGTTTCCATATATTGATAAATGTAAGATCATAATCCTGTATTAAAGAAGGGAATAGAGCATTCCACAAACGTGCATGAAGAAAATCATATCAAAAGAGTTGAAGTGATAGTAATCATGGGATTAATCAAAAATCCAATTACGGTATAATCTCTACTCAAAAGTTCTTTAATCGCATAAAAACGGAAACCAAAATTAATCTGGACTCAGCGGATGAGCTCCTCACACCCTTCCTGTGAGTTCAGCCTGAAACGGAAAGTGGCGTTACATATCTAGCGTTACCGAACTAACTTCATCATCTACCCACATCCTACATCCATCGTTTTGCCTACCTTCTCCCCTTCAAACACTCTGGTTCGTACGTGCTGCATAATCTACCACAGAACAACGTCGATGAGTAATCGATGAATTCTATTCACATGTTAATTATATGGAGAAGGCTAATCTGCTCGTATTTCAATACCTCTCTCTAGCTACTCTATATTCTACTTTTACTAAATTGATTGAAGTTACTGAAGGAACACATGAGGCTAATTCCTCACTTGATAAATGAAAAATTATTTTTAAACACGAGAAACATATTTTATCTGATTTATATAAAAATAGTATCACGTTTTTTATTCGCTTAAAACTGATTAAATCTTCGAAGAAACCCTCTAGTAATACATTCGCTTCATAAGTTATGAGAGTTTTTAAAACTCGGACATTCTGATAATAACTTGTGTGATGGTTTCAAAAATATACTACAGTAAGGGATTGTCTTTTATGAAATTAGATTGATAAAGCATTAGGAATTTATCATTTCAAAATTTATTCTGACGTGGAATTTTCAGAGGTTCTAATTGTGTATGTCTATTTTCCCAGAATGCGAGTAACTTAAAAGGTAATTATGCGAATATTTCCCTGGCTTATTCCAAAAATTTATCTTCGAAAAGAAGCGTTAAAAATATTCCAAAAGTTCTTGTTCTCTAATTTAAAAAAAATGGCGTGATGCTTAGGGTAGATCCGGGCAAAGTTGTTCATGTAAATAAATCAAATATTTTTTTAGCGAGGGTGCCTCTGCCAGAAATCATATACACCCATTAATATATAACAGACTTCACACTCTATCCCCTAATCCCCTCTTCACTCTTTTCTTATAGGATTCCTCTTTTTACCCTGTTTTCAAGAAGCTTCCCCCTTTTCACGTTTTTTTTGCCTAAATGCAAACTGAATTAATAGAACTCAATCAAAAAATGCAACTACTTTTGGTTGAAAGTTCATTCGTTTTAATTGAAATATCCACTATTTTATTTTTGGTTGAAAATTTATCACTTTTGGTTACAAATTGTACTATTTCGTTGGAAATTCATTTATTATTTTGAAAATTGAACTATTTGGTGGTAAATGCAACTGTTTGGTTGATAATAAATTTATTTTATGTTCAACTATTTGGTTAACAATTTTGTTCAAAATTTAATTATTTCCTTGAAAATTCAACTATTTTATTGAAAATTCATCTCTTCCGGCTTAAAAGTCTACTGTTTTCTAAAACATTCAAATTTTAAGGTCAAAAACTCCACTCTTTCGTTGAAAATTCATGTCTTTTAGTAGATTTAAAAAAAAATTTAACTATTTTGTTAAAAGTGCAATATATTTAGACTTGAAGTCTAAAGCGATATATATTAAATTCAATTTGGCACCTATAAATTAATTTTATTTAGAAAAATTTATACTTCTACTTCCGTGAAAATTCACCCTCTTTCCCCTGTTTTGAGAGCATTTTGCGTATAGACTGGCAGCATTTTTCAAAAATATTTATCCAAACAAACTAGATAAAAACCAAAATTTTTTGTCATTTCCCACCCGAAGCCTCTATCGGCACCTAAAATAATGTTTTACAATGAACTAGTCACTTGTTCCATGCATCATTGAAATTTCATGGATTCCTTGATTTAAGGCTCATTTATCTTGTTGACGCTACTGAATTGTGGATTGATGCGGTAATTAATTTCTCGCAGAGATGGATTTAGTAAATCAGCATGTAAACATCTAGGTTAAGAACGTTTCCGTGTGAAATAATGACAGGCTTTACATTCGTGGAAGTCATCTTGCTGCACCGTCATTCATGTGTGCTAATTTATGCGGCTTGTTACGCGGACATAACGATTTTCTTCCGACATTCATGCGCCATTCACGCGTTTCACGTTTCTTTAGCCACTAAAAGTGAGCCTGAAACCCCACACCCATATTTACATACATAACACACTCATCGGTGCACACACCTTTTCACGCGAGCGTAAACACGCACACTAAAGCAACCATGCCCGGGGTGAGATTGCATCTAGCGAACTGGCGAGCTAATGACTGGGCAGTATTGAAACTGCAAGTTGTTCCAACAAAGTAAGGTTGGGTCAAGCATATTCGAGTAATACGCGTACTCATTCCACCGATGCGACGTAACAATTATACCCTGGTTTATGTCTGTTGAATCTTTAGTTGCATACAACCACAGAGAAGACACAGGGAATTGCGTAAGGATAGCTTCATTATTTAGCAGCCAGTAAGGACGAATAGGACACTCCAGTTTCATAGATCTTGATAAACGAAACGATGAGGAAACTTTCGCTGCCTAGTGTACTCCAATTATCTCCTCGGATTCCATGAAAACGTAGCCAGCACATGTAGACCCCAAGGGAAAGCCGTATTTCCGGAAGCTTCCTCGGTTCGACTCTCTTGACTAGGGAATTCGTACGAAGCTTTTACTACCCTGAAAACGAGCATAAAAGATGTGTATGGAAATAAGAAAATGTGGCTTATTATACGCGATCGTAGGCATTTCTTGTAGAATAAAAAACATTTTGCATCATCTTTCCGTATTTTTTCTACTACAGTAAAGTTGTTATGTTTTATGTCTAGATGGTGGTAGCACTAGTGCGAAAAAATTTATTTTCAAGGGAAATATTGATTTTATCTTACTTGCTTCACATTTTTCTATAATAATATGCCATAAGGTGGGCCAATTACCAAATAAAATAAGTCGATTTTTAAAGATCTTTTTAAATTTTAAAGTCGTTTAGGATAAGGTATAAAATATTTTAATGGCATTATTGGCATTATCACTGAAGTTAAGCAGCGTTGGACGCGGTTAGTACTTGGATGGGTGACCATTCAAGAATACTGACATGAGTGCTGTTGGCACATCGTGGGTGTGGTGAGCCCACACTTGTAGTTATTTATAACTACAAGAAAAACCTAGAAACACTACCCGAATCGGGTAGTATCACGCCTACCCTGAAAGGGAAATGGTTTAATGGTATATATATTGCTATACAGGTATAAAAACTTTACTTTTTCTCTGGTAACTTTGATCCGAAAAAAATTTATTTGGTATTCAAATAAGAAGTGTGTCGCTTTTAATTAACTAGAATTTACCAGAGTTGACCTAAAATTCAGGTGAATGCACTTAACTTTGCCAATATTATAATAAGAGTATTGTAATAATAAATATTGATTTGAATTAACTACATATATAAATACATAGGTACTACAATTAATTTAGTTCTAAATTATCATTTTGAGGTCTTAATCTTAAATTTGCTTGCATTTTAAATCGAAGAAATAAGGGAAAAATTTTTACAAGTCAAAAGCGTTGAATAATCGCCAATAAAATGAATCCATCTTCACGACTTAAGTCAGCTGTAAAATAGCATTGATCTGATTTGATAGCCTTGCCAGGTACGACGATTCTTGTAACTTTTTCCACTGTTCAAAGTCTCCATTGCAGACCAAACTTATTCGTTCCTTCGTGTGGTACAGAAAACCCATTGTCCAGGTACTTGAGTTCGGGTTAAAGTCTGATTATGCACGGTCAATAGCTTTACTGCCTAGTTTGCATTCGCCATCCAAGCGGTCATTCGCGGTCTGTCGAGCACCGTTTGCGATGGGGTTTACTGAATCCTGCTCCACCTTCGTCTTACTTTGAATCTGATTCGTTCAAGACGGTAATGGAAAAAACGATTTTGAAAAACCTAGTCATATTTCTTCAGCTTTCTTTGAATCGGTGTCAAATTAAATTCTCTTTTAGAAATTCCTTGAAAATTCAGTTGCCTTTTCCACCCAAAAATATTAAAATTTATAGAATTCTAATTTATATAGCATAGCATTAAATATTTTACAGGTGGGAGTCTTATCTGTCAAAAGGGGTCTATTTAACCATCATCCATCAATCCCCTAATACCAATTATGTACTTAGAGCTATCACTAATACCAGCAATCAGCTATTAATACCGAAGTAATTAAATGTCTCTCAAAAGTCAAAAAGTACAGCTGTGGCTTTTTCCAAGTTCCCTCTGTTCATTAATTCTTTGAATATACTCTCCTGGAACACATTTATACATATTCATGAACAACTCTGCGTGCTCCTTCGTTTCTCGCTCTGAAAACAGAAAAACTATTCTTGGTACAAGAAGGTATTAGTCACTTCTTTATCATTCAGGGTAGATACTTCTTATTTTCCAGATCTAAGAAAAATACACTGTATCTAATAACTCATGATAGAAAATTTAATATTCAATTTCAGATTTTTTGTTCCAATTAATCAATTTGATCCTCATGAATGACTGATTTTAATACATATGTACCCTTCTTGGACTCACTTGAATACTGACGCTAATAAATAGTGGAATCTAGTTTCGAAAGCAAGCACAGCTTCGTTTAAATTTATTAGTTTGAGTCAGTTGGAAGCTTATATTGACTGGCTAGGTAAGAGAGCTGCTTTTTTACAATCCGGCAATTTCGCGCAAGCTGATTAAATTTTGCGAATCTCTTCAAGACCTTCTCGGCAACTTAGCTGGAAGAATGTAACCTTTCGAGCTGCAGACTCGCATATTTTTTACTTATCTCTTTAATATTCCAGGCTTGAATTAATTTCATCTCTTATCTTATTTATTTTTCTGGTGCACCGCGCCTCCTCCGAGCAAGTAAAACGGACCTTGGTAGTCGATAGCAGAAAAGGGTGGCATACCGCATTTACAAGGAGTTCGTATAACCAACCTCATAAATATTCAGGATAAAATATACCCCTCGATAATAACAGGGACCCCCAAATGTGCGACTGCCTTGTTTGATGGAACGATGTTGTCTACATTTTTTTGACAAAGATAATTCTGTTAAATTATAATTTAATTCTAGTAAATTCAAATTAAGGTATAGTAATTTGAAAGAACATTAGGATTTAGTTCAAGTACGTTCGAACTCAGTTCTAGTAAATGCAAATATAATGTATTAAAGAATTAAAAATTGTTAAAGGTCCCCTTCCCTTGTTGCATACGATATTTGTTATAACAAATGCATGATTTTAAATACGCTTGGAACACAGGCCCGGTTTCTGCTTATATTAAATTTGTAATGAAAAAAATTTATGGAAATTTGGAGTGTCAACAAATTCCAAAAATTTTCGGTAATTCATAAATTTACCATAAGATTGCAAAATTTGAAAAATATCCGAAATTTTTGGATGCTTTAAGTTTTTGAAAATTTATGGAAATTTAACGATTTTATGGTAATTTACGGAAATTTAAGTATCCAAAAATTTCCATCGACAATTACCATCCTTAAAAAAGGACAGGTCGACCTTCTCGATTTTCTTTTTTTTTTAATCTCTATTCCACTTTTGGCGGCCAGAACCAATGGACCAGTCTTATATTTTGATGAAAATTTCCGAAAATTTTCGTTCATTCATAGTAATGTATCGGACATTTTTTCTCAAGGGTACCCACCCCGAAAAATGAACTATTTTGCATTGGAGTCAAAATTGGAGTGAAATTTTTGCATTTTGTGCCGACAGACTCTTTTTTGGATGTATTTAACGACTTTGGTTTTGGATAAAAAATGTTGACCTGCATTCTTTCGATAAATTTTTTTACGTTCCGTCACATGTTTACAAATATTTTTAACCAAATTTACCATTTGACCCTTATTTTTCAAAATCAAAAACATTCTTGTTTTTAAGTTCGACACTTTTTGTCGTTTTTTTTTTTTGGAGAGATTAAATGTGGTCTATTCTGTTTCAAGAAAATCGCCTGTTTCGTAATAGTTGTAATCTTTTAATATGAATAGAAAAGTTTGTTTACAACATCATGGAAAAAGGTAAGTAAAATACTATCGAAACTGTATCAAATAACTTTTTTTAATTTTTAATCAAGAAGTAAAACTCGTTCGGAACAGACGGTTTCCCTGCAATATAATGGAAAAGATTTAATTTCTTCACGGCTTTGAAAGAGGGGATACTAACCTTTATCTTGTGGCAAAAAAAAGGACGAACTTCCAAAAAATGGTTTTTTTATTTTTTTAAATGGATGTTAAATTGTAAATCTCGTTAAAAATGGTCGTAAAGATTCGATTGAATGTACGAAAATCTATCGAAAGTATGCAGGTCAACATTTTTTTCATCCCATACGAAAGCAGTTAAGTACATCCGAAAAAGAGCTTTTCCGCACAATATCCAAGAATTTCACCCCCTCCCCTTCGGTAAATATTTGTCCAAATAACTTAAAAAATTTCCCCACATACTGCCATGCAATAAGACAACACTTTGCCCAAGTATGAATCCAATCGATTTCTTGGGTGGGTACACTTGAGAAAAAATGCACCATAATTTTCATTATTCACGTCTGACGTCGTTTTTTACCCACAAGGAAAGACTGATACATAAAACTTCAACACAGCTTCATACACAGTTAAAAGGGATGAAATCATGCATGTGTTATGATAATATATTTTTGTTAATGGTAAAAAATGGTATAACTATGGAGTCAGTTTATAAGAATAGGCAGTGGTTTCGTTTATCATAGACTGGTCACAGAGGTCAGAAAGGTACTAGGCGGATCGACTCTTCAATACCGCGGAAACTGCTTGAACAAATTGTACGCGAAGGGACTTGATTGCGAATCAACACGTGATATGTGCCAGGAAGAAAAGTCATCATCTTGCGTAGGGAAAGATTTCGTTTATCTTTTATGAAGGTTACCCCTATTTCCTCGTGTCCGCTTCACCCTCACGGAGCACTCAATTTCCCGGATGGATACACGTTCTCATTCGGACTGACATTGCCAAAACGGCAAAGAGAAGGGTGTGAAGAGAGGGAGCGGGTGATGCTGAGAGAAATAGAGCAGTGGGGTAGAGTAAAGTAGAGCAGTATAGAATAGAATCCAGATCCAGAGTAACTACACGATGTTACACGATGGTGGTCAGAGAATAAAGGATTGAAAGGAGACAACATTACAGGAAGGAAAAGCAAAAGAGGGAGAAACCGATAAAACGAAGGACAGCCAGAGGAGCACGCTGAGGAATAGCCTGTTCGTGTTCGCCATGCCTCAAACAACCTCTCGACATTTTTCCCAATTTACTCCTGCAGAACCTGCACTATGTTACTCCATACAAACTACCTCAATGTACTTATCTAATGCATTGAACTGGACAGAGAAAAAGTTTTTTTTTTACTTTTCTGTCTCACAATGCTCAATTTTCAAGATTCTTATTAGTCCAGTAACTAGTTAGGTCTTTTTAAAAGTTCTTGTCTGATTTGAGAGGCGAGGTATTCTTTCCTTAGTTCTGGAGTACACGGGCGCGGTGGTTCTGGGATTAAAACTGGAAGAAGTAGAATTTTAATGGAATTCCGAAAAAAGTTATGCTTCTTTCACATTTCGAAACATCAATATTGAAAGTGTGTTAATATTGGTCAAAAGTGGGAATATTCCCAAAATTTAGTAGGGTTTCCTTATTTTCTAACTACAAAAAAAGATCATTTTCCACAAATATTGAAGAAAAATTTTTTCAATTTTAACAGGAAAACTACCAACAGTTGAGGAAAAATTAGCAATTATATTTTGGGTTATTGTCTACTTTATACTGGTAAAATTACTTAAAAAGTAGGAAAATTCCCAAAATGTTATAGTGTCTCTATATTCCCGAAGTGATTGGAAAAATTGCAATACATGATGGAAATATTACGTTTAAACACTATTTTCTTCCTAAATAATGGAAAAATTCTGAATTTTATGGGAAAATAAATTTTCCTTCCCAAAATCAGACATTTTACTCACCAAATTGTTCGGAATATTCCCGACATTTGTTATAGTGTAGTTATTTCCAGCTAAAAGTGCCTATAATAATTGGACCAGAAAAGCCGTGATTCTTTCGGCAATTGCCTAGTAAGTCGCATTCAACTTGCATTATACCGAGGAAGTAGTAACGAATACTGAAGTGAAAATGCTCTTCTTGTACTGATACATAAAGTTCTATTTAATCGTGTATATTACATTGAGGTCCAGCAGTTACGCGAATTGTGAAACTGACAAATATGTGGAATATAGAATATTGTAGAAAGGGTGATTGTATAGAATTAAATCAGCAAAGCAACGATCGAAGGGTTAATTAGCACGGGAGCGCGGAATATCGTTTAGCGTACCACAGTAATTTTCCGGGCGTGTAACGCCTCGCATATACAGCGTATATATGTAAGGTCGTGGTATGCATATACGCTGAATATTTACTATGACAGTCAGTGGTTTTGCCGGGCAGTAATGCGACCGAGCCCCTCGGCTCGACAAGAAGACGAAGCCGAGCTTAGTTCCCGCCCTACTCGCCGTCTGTTTCGCGTTTTGCTACTCACTGTTCAGTCGTAGCGGTCCCAAACTTTTTATTGCGAGATAGATTTTCCTGCGGTTGCACCCAGCGTTCTGCACGACAAACTCATATCAAATTATCTCGCAAGGGAGAGCAGCTTCAATAAATATAAAAGAAGAGGTAATGAAGAGAAGGGAGCAACGTTCAACAGCGAATTGTGTGCTTAATTCATTTTCAGTTTACTTTTCCACATTTTCTGTGCTAAATAATCGTTCGATCTGTTGTCGGTGTTTGTTTTTCTTCACATTTTCTGCTCTCTAATGTTCTCCAGTATTTTCTTTTGCCTCTAGTTACCGCTCGAATTTTCTCGATAGTCCACCCTTTTACTTTATTTTCTTTTATTGTCTTTTCTTCTCTTTCCTTGTCTTTTTTCCCTTCTTTCCTTCCTCTCCCAGCCACAGCGCGAGTTGAGGACAGAATGAGGGGCAAAACGAAGGATTCTTGTCCATCGTGTAACGATGTCCCAAGGCGAGCCTGAAAAGACCACTATCGTGCCTAATTCAACAAAGAGCCACTAGACAAAGAAGAAGAGGTAGAGGTGGGTGGAAAGAAGTGTCTCTAACTTCTCGACAACGTGCATTGTGCGAGGTTCTATCTTCACGGTCATGTACTTTGCTTTCATGAAATTTGTTTGCATTTCCTCCAAGTGTACTGCAGCCTCAATTGTAACATACGAGAGTCTTGTGTTGCGTCGCGACGCTTCGTGGCGAGACAAAAACACAGTAGAAATGTAGGGATTTTTGCAGGTGAAATTAGAACGGTGTTCACTATACCTCAGGCCTCGGACTCACTCCACTATTTACACTTTTTTTTATCTATGCAACTATTTTGCCACTATTTTGAAAAAGTGAAACTTATACTATTTTCTCAAATTGCTCGATAATGCAACTCTTTTTTCACTTTATCTTCAAACATATATTCAAACTTCTTCGGTAGATTGACTAAAATAGCATATCCGCCATCTCCGAAATCGAAATTTCAAAAGATTTTCAAGGTTTCAAGTATGTCGAAAAAAAATCCAACCGTTACAAGGGTTTTTCTAAAAATTTTACGAGATTTCAAAGATTTTTAGGGGTTTTGAAGAATTTAAACTAATTTCAGAGGAAATTTGTAATTTCACGAAATTTCCATGGATTTCAAATGATTTCACGACATTGCAAGAAATTTGTAGAGATTTAAAAAATTGCAAGGGTCTTCGAAAGGGTTTTAATGGATTTTTTCTATAATTCGCGAAAAAGTGCCAGTTTTTCCACCTGTTTTTGGTGTAAAAAGTGACCGATTTTTGGTCGATGACGTGGCGCATGCGCAGTGCCGACCTTTCCGGGCAACAGTGAAAAAAGTGGACAGATGCAGTGGAAAAAGTAAATGGACAGTGGTAAAAGCGAAGAGTAAAAGTGAGGCGCAGTGAAAAAAGTAAATTTTATTTCGGGTGGGTTCGTGCTGCCTCGGGTGTACTCGTGCATCGTGCGCAGCCAACTTCATTCTGTTTTCCGACTCTCATCCCTAACCTAAAATCAATTTCCTGAAAAGTCTCGAGTTGTGTATTTTGTATATACTTTTGTCACATGGCAAAAGCAAAAAAACACCGTCAGTTTCTCCGAAAATACTGTGCTTCGTTTTTTTCACGAAAAATCGGAAATTTTGAAGCCCTCAACTTTATGGGCCAACTATTCAATTGTGAGAACCAGCTTATTATTACTGCCATATTATTGCCATTGTCATTGTTGCGTCAATCGACAAAAAATCGCCTTCTTTTTACACAAAAAACAGGTAAACAAAAACTAGCACCTTTGAACAAATTATAGAAAAAGGATCGTGTCCCACACATTGAAAAAGCGACGATTTAAAACTCGTGTAATAGCCACCCTCTCTCCGCTCGGGTAGCTAACTTCACACTCGTTTTAAATCTCTCGCTTTTTCAACTTGTAGCACAATATACTATTAGGGAATTTTAAAAAATGTATAGAGAACTAGAGGATTTCAAAAATTTAACCTTTTTTAACGGAATTTTAAAAGATATTAAAGATTTCAATATGTTATACAGCATTTACCAGGATTCAAGGGATTGTAGAAATTTCAAAGAATATAGTGCATTTTAAAATATTCCGATGAATTTGATGAGATTTCAAAGAATTTCAAGTAATTTTTACGGTAGGTACAAAATGTTAATTGATCTCAAGGAATTTTGCAATATTTAAGGGATTCTTTTTATATTTGTATCAGTGAGAATTGTGTTTCTGAATCAAATCAGTAAGAATTTTCACTGACTACTCGGTGAATTTTCAATTATTGATCAGTGAAACATAGTTTACTTGAATTTCATTAAATTTATCTACCAATAAATTAGCGAAAACCAACTGAAATTTCAGTGAATAATCATTGATTCCCAGTGAATTTTCACTGATCCAAATATATAGCTAGAAGTACTTTACTGATTCTCAGTGAAATTCTCAGGGATTCAAATTAAGAGAGTTCATAGGATTAAAAAAAAATTAAAAGGTACTTTAAAATATTCGATAGGATTTCCTGCGATTTTATGGGAGGTGTGTATCGTATACCAGAGTTGAAAAATAGTTAACCCCTCAATTTAATATTTAAAAAATTGTATGCCACTATTTTTCTACTATTTTTCGAAATGTATGCTTCTCTTGACACTATTTTAGATTTATCAAGTAAGTCAGAGGCCTGTTTACCTTGGTTGTGATTTGAGTATCCCTCGGACTTAAGTTACGAAATGCCGAGTTGTTTAGTTTATTTTGTTTTGCATTTCGTACCCCAAGTGGTCGGCACTTCGTACCCTTCATCAGAATGAAACATTACCTTTAGACCTGGTGATAGTTAAGAAATGAGCTTTTTGCAATGTAGCTTTCATACTGCCAAGGGTAATTTTTGTTGCAGGTAAACGGTACCTGGAAGTTAGTGTTTAATTCACACTTTCCTTTTTCTATGAAGAATGTAGTAATGCGATACATGGAAACCTAGGCAAAGGAATTAATGAAAGCAAAAAAGGGGCTCCTTAATTTTATTTGGTATTCCTGTCGTTTCTCAAGAAAAAGAGAGTGCATTTTCCTTGGGAAAATCTTCTGCCTGGAACCGACAATACTGGTTACATTTCTGCGGATGAATGTGATAATCAGAAAGGTGGAAACGTGAATGCACATCGACGTCAACCGAAGATCCAATATGCGACAGGTTCCGGGTCTTCGGTTTCGCTTCGAGTAAACAGGAAAATCGAACCTGAGCGAATTGGATGCGAACTTTGATTTCCACGCGGAAAAAAATAAAAGGGAATTACGTCAGTCAGGGATTATTTTAATGAAAAGTGCAGGTGTAGAGGGAAATTGTAGAATGGAAAATGTTTTCTAGCATTATTGTTAAATCTCCAAATATAGAGTGTTCCAACCAGAACAAAAATTAATATTTTACAGGTATAAGTATTGAGGAAACGACAGACCGTTTCTTTCTACAAGTAACTGCTGCTTTTCATCTACACTAATATCATTAAAATGAGAGATTGGAGATAGGCGACAGTCTTCAGAGCCGCACTTGTGCGAAAATTATCTTGGATCTAGAATTCTAGAAATTCAAGATTCGAACTTCCGTCGACAGAAATCATTCGCAAGAAGAATTGTGGGACGGTTTGGTCCTTCTTCGCTTCTTACTTTCCGTTCTGACTATGATATTCTCCAAACTTGGAGAAAATTATTCTGCACTGAAACATGTCCAGCCGACTGTAAAAGTACGGCTTCTCTTAATCTTGCCAGCTTTCGCAAAATTCTTTGCAACCACCTATAGGAAAGTTCATACTTTAGCAGCAATCCGCTTAAATTGTCTTGATAATGCAAATGAGCGGTTGGGTGCAATAACAGCCTACTTATATTTTCAGAAGTCACTTGTTTTTCATTTGTTTTGCACATAACTTCATCTTTCTTCTCTCAATCATATTCTATATTAAAATTGACCAGTAGTCTGCAAAATTATACATCGTTTTTTATTCTTCTTAAACTACCCTTCCTCTATATATAGTCTATACACTACTTTATAATAATTTTATTTTATTTTGGCGATAGGAGTTCAACTAGACTAGATGACAATGGACGAAGAAAGCTAGGAACAAGAGGGTTAGAAAGCGATCGGGATCTGTATTTTTGGAATTTGCAGTATCAGGGGATAACCCGATTCGCCTAATGCCCTAATGCTCTGTTAGGTCGCGCAGCCGTACGGAACGGGGACAAGCAATTTAGCAAATTGTTTATCTCGGTCGAGTGCGCGTGACAGCATGAGCTCCGTCCATTCGTACGTGCGCCCCTGAGGTTTTCGTCATGGTTTTCATGGTTTCGGCATTTTGAAGTACAGGAAAATAGAGAGAAGAAAGGGAAAAGCGAGCGGAGATGACTCGGGAGAAGGAAGAAGGTCACAAACCACCCGGAAACCAGCACGTAAGGCATCCCGAGTAGGGTGGTTACGTTTAGTCGGGTTAGATAGCAGCTAGGTGGATTTCCAGAATTCAGGCTTTTTACTAGAGATCCAATGCACGTTAAATTCTGTCCGCGTAAGTGCTATATGAACTATAGCGGACCGAAACGTGTTTCTGTCTACACATTTTCCTTTCACCTTGTTTCACTTTACGAAGTATAATTTCAAAGTTCTTATCATGACAAATTATTCTCTTTATCATAGATATCACTATATTCCCAAGGTTGCTACGGGTCAGGGAATTCCAGAACGACAGGGAACGTCAGGGAATTTAAAAATCATCAGGGAAAGTCAGGGAAAACCTGACAGTCAGAAAACATTCGATAAGCTGAAGTTAATTTTATTATTTTGTTGAAAATTCAACACTTTTAGTAAAAAGTCATTCTTTCATATTGAAAATTCATTTATTTTAGTAGAAATTGCATCTTTTTTGTTTGAACATCACATCGTTTTGGTTGAAAATGAATCTATTTTGGTTGAGGATTCAAATATTTTGATGAAAATTATTATATTTTCTAAAATTAATTTCATAACTGACAAATTAACTATTCCCTATTTGGTTGAAAATTGAAAAATATTTTGTTGAAAATTCGTATTTAAAAAAAAAATCATCTTTTGAGTTAATTAATATTAATATATTATTTTACATATATTAATATATTTAATTATTCTTGTAAGTATTTGGTTAAAAAATCTTTTTTTTTTTTGGTTGAATATTCATAAATTTAGATAAAAATTTATTTCTTTGGTTGAAAATGTAACTATTTAGTTGAAAATGATTTTTTTTGTTATTTCCAAATTAATTTTTTGAATTAAAAATGTAACTATTCTTATTTTGCTTGAAAATTTATCATTTTTAGTTTAAAATTCATTTATTTTGTTAAAAATTCTTTATTTTAACGATTAGTCTGTTTTAGTTGAGTGTTCAACTTATTTGTAGAAACTTCGTATTTTTTATTTCAATTCAACTGTTTTTGATTGAAAAAAAATCTTTTTTGGTGGAAATATCAACTAAGGTAAATGTCCCAGTAATCGTGATGGTCCCACTAATCGTGAAACTTGGTTATAATTTGAATACATTGTTAAAAAATATGTTAAAAGTAACATTTCATGATGAACCTTATTTATTTTAAATACTTTATAGTATCAAGTGAAATTTTAATTAATTCAAATCAGATAAAGAGCAAGAAAATTTGCGTCACGATTACTGGGACTAAGGTCACGATTACTGGGATGTTTACCTTATTACACTTTTTGTCGAGAATTCATTTTTTTATCGAAGATCCATCACTTGGGTTAAAGTCAGGGATTTTAGACATTGGGATTTTGTAGCAACCCTGTAATCCGCATGGGATAAAGATCTTTGCATTCTCTTTAAAATCTTCTGCACCGACAAGATTTGATGAAATAATTTATGCACATGCTTCATTGAATTCAGATGTTAAAACTAGTTCGCAGTAGGGTTTCAGCAAAGTCACATTTGGGAAGATTCGTTTCGCTTCCTGAAACGGTCTTGATCTTGATGATGCGGGAAATTCACTGGTTTCCTAGATACCTATCGATTCTCACATTGGCTTGAAGGATTTTATCGTGCCGTAACTTGAAATTGCTTGTCTCCGAACGTTATAAAATTCCATGGAAATCGTGAAGCGGACTCTAAAAACAGGAACATTCAAATCGACAAGTGTTCCCACATGCTCGACAATACCACACTTTGGTATTTCTTTGCATAGATTTTCATTTGATGTTTGCCTGCTCTGATAAATACTGTCGGAGAGCGTAAACGATTTCATACCATGTAATCGCACTTGAATCATAAGTTGCTCAAGGGATGGTATATACTCGTACGTTGTAAAAGAACCCAACCAATATTCATTTCATGGACCGTCAGGTTGCATTAGTCTGATAACGTGAACCTTCTTTTTATTTCACAGCGAATTTAGATATGTGCATTCAATGCAGATTTTCCTTACTCGACATTACCGATGAATTTAAAAAATCTTTTGTTAAACCCACTGCTGCAGTTTGAGTCCATCAGTATAAAAAGTGTAATTTCAAATTACCATATAAATCTTTTAAGCCCATTTTGAGACCAAAGTGGTTCTTATTATTTTTCGATAAATTTTCAATCACACTTTTCGAATAGGCTAGACGTTCATTGGATGGAACTAGGAAAACTTGCACGTAAAATTTTCACCACTCTGAAGGAGAAAGCGGAAAAGAAGTCCGAAGCTCTTTAAACGCGCAAGGTACTTCGTGCGAAACTCTACTTCGACGTGGACGTTCGAAGAAGGATGGTTCTCTGTGTGGAGGCACTTTGCTCTGTAAAATGCTTTCTTTTCTCCCTTTGCACTTGCTTTTCTAACTCTCTTCTTACCCTCTTTTCTCTCCGCAGAAAGTATTTTACGAAAAGGTTTTTTATCGCGATATTTTCGTCACGAAGAAAGAAACGCCTTATCGCTGTAATCTTTCCCGCTAAACATTGCGTCAACGTTATAATAATCAAGATTTGCGGTAGCAAATCGCCGCCAAGTACAGAAAAAAGCTACCAAGTTTCTTTATCCAAAATAATCATGTATTTAGGATATTTTTTGGATTGTCGGCGCACTTCCGAACCGATTTCCATGAAACTTGGCAGCTTACTGACCAATCACTAAAAAATAAGTTTGAGCGTAAGTGTATCTTACGCAGAAAAAACTGGGGGTTCAGTAATGCAGCGGCTCAACTAAAAGTTGAATTCTTTAGAACTGACACTCTAATATAACTCTTTTTGAGGGTTATTTTATAGTTAATTGATATCCGATCGGTGGCGACATAAAAAAAGACCTGCAGTCAGTAAACGTTTCAAACACAACCTTAAAAACTGCCCCATCTCATGACCATTATCTTCCTTCCAAGAATGACTAATTTCTATAATTTTGGTTTCTATATTAAATTTTTCCCAGTTCAATGTCATTAAATCGGTATTACAGCGTAAAATTTGCATCATTAACTTGTAAAATCTTAGAATTGAGTCGAGACAGAAAGTGAGTTCTGTACAAAAAGGCTCTATTAGAACTCATACTTTGGGTTTCTCTGAAAGAATTTATCATTTTAGGTTCCTTTTCAGCAGGTGACGTTCCTTTTTTTTGGAGTTCCCTTGAAACCAAAAATCGGTTTTAATAGAAACCCCAGTTTTTATGTGCAATGCCTTAGAAATTGTGAGATTAAAACTGTGATAAATGGAGCTATTAGTCATTCTTAACAGCAATGCTTTCTCTTTGAGACATTTTACAATTGTTTAAACAATTTTAGGCTCCATTTGTAACTTTTCATGGAAAAAATGTAGAAAACTCTAGTCTTTAAAATTTGGTAAAGAATATGAAAATAGAAGAGGGAATTGTAAACGAGGAAATGGAAATAATGATAGGAAAAAGAAATAGAGTATTAAAGGATACAGGATGTATAGGGGGAAACGAAAGAGTACATAACAAGAAAAGAAAACAACAAAGCGGTTCCTTTGTTAGATCAACTAAAAGCTTTGGATAAATCTACCAAAACTTCTGCTTATGTCGAAACAAACAGTTATTTAAATAAACTAAAATATTCCCTTGGATCCACCAAAATATTTGCGTGGCTTAAACAGAAGTTATTTTAATTAGAATGATTTGTAATATGAAATAAATATACTACAATTCAAAACCCAATTTCAGTTATAGGTATTATTATATAATATCACTTGGACAAAAAATATTTGGTCGACCCAAGAAAATTTGTGGGTTTATCAAAGTTGGTTGATTATACCATAGCTATTCGTTGATCCAAGCAAATATTTTGATCAATCCAAGAGAATATTTTAGTTAATTCAAATAAGTGTTTTCGCTGGTCTGAGAGAAGATTTTGGTTTATTTAACCAAAACTTGTAGTTTATCTTACCATAAAGGACCCAGCACCCAGTACAGTATACACAAGGTACCATTCAGTATTATGAAAAACGGAAATTAAAAAGGAATAAGAAATGATAATATACAAATTGCATGTAAAGTTACATTTATAAATCGTTAAAACAAAGATGTTATATAGCTGAATTGAGAATGTTGAAATTCTTAATATAGCGTTAATTTCCTAGGAATAATTTTGATAGATTTTAAAAATTTATAGTTAATTTCACTGTTTACGTTACAATCATAAATATTTTAAAGGCTTAGTCGAAATAAAAATAAGTGAAATGAATGGCAAAACTTGTTTTTAAATTTGTATGTTTTATCAAATTTGGATTCTGTATGACATTTGAAAGACAAAGTCACATAGCTAATTCGAAGATATCAAAATCCATGAATCCGGGACACAGCTGGTCATTTCAAAAAAATTTGGATTTGAAAAAACATATTTTTTGTAAGTTTTAAAACTGGGCCACCCTACTGCCAGTACTGCCCATGTTTATACTCTCTAGTTGAATTATTCTTGTATCTCGGCATAACGAATGTTTCTTGCCCTGAATTCAAGGAAGAACCGACGATTCAGAGGATCTTCATTCGATATTAGTACAATCTCGTTGGCATTGTTGCCATTTATGCGTAATTTAACTCTTCTATAATTATTACTATGATCCGCTATAGGAGCTGTGAATGGATACAAATGTTCCCACATGATTACTCCAATAATGAAACCGTTCTCGTCTGCTACTTCATAAATGCCTGCTGGTAAATGCTCACCTGCACCTCTAAACAAATTTTCATAATGATGAATATTTAGTGTAATGGGAATAGGATGAGTTGCGTCATCTCGATGTGGGAAAGCTAATTCTGTAAAAAAGCCAGTATAAATAGGAAATTATTTCTTGTATTAATTATTACATTAATTTAATAAATCATAGTTTTTATTTTAGGAAGAAAAATTTAATTGATGCATTTAGATAAAGAAAATTAAAATCACTTCAAGAATTAGTATCCGGCGAGTGTGTTTACCATTATTTTAGTTAAATTTGAATTTAGGTAAAATAATAAAGAATCGTACCTTAATCTGTAAACTGTCTTCAGCTTGCACTATTATGAATTCTAAACCATAATTTCTGCGTAGAACTTATTTTCTTTGAACTAGTTTACACCATAGTTTTCTTTTAAAAAGTCCATCATACAAATAAAATATTTTTGTAACGCATGCGTAATATGCAGAATGTTGGGAGAAAAAAAGTTATTTGAATTAAAATTATCTCAAAATAGGAAATTAAAATAATGAAAATAAAAATGCACTCTAAATTATAGATATTTTTATATTTACCAATAGGATTAGCCAAAACCACCAAGATAAAATACAGAATACCAATCACGTTCCTCATTTTCTTGAAACTTCTGAAGAACTTCTGAAGAATTTCAAAAAATGTTTAACTAATGAATAATGCAATTTTTTTGTATTTTATAACACTGCTTCTCCCACACTGAAGTTGTAAAGATAATTCAGATTTATGACATTATTATTATACACAGAAAAAAATTTCCTGAGGCGAACGAGCGAATCTAGAATATATTAAACTCAAAGAAAGTATCCGCTTAGATTAGGTAAAACGTTTAGTTAGTTTAGTTACTTTATATAAACTATTCTCGTAGATTAGTAATTTTGGCCGAGTTGCTAAGTTCGAGAATTTATTATTTTCGACAGATTGTGCACTACAAAAAATCAGGCTGAACCAACTAGAATTCTGGTTGATTCAACTAGGATAGAATGTTAAATATGTCCTTACTATAAATTCTGGTTAAAAGTATCAAAAGTTTCTAGTTGACAATTTTCTGGTTAATGGTACCAGAAATTCAGGTAGATTTAACCAGAATTTCTAGTAAGGTTAACCAGAAATCTTTACTAGGCAGTTTTCTGGTAGCTTACGAATACAACGTTCTGGTCAACATAACCAGATGTTCTGCTAAGCTCAACCCGATATTCTAGTACCCATCGATTTTCGACTATGGGAATTTCGATCCTTTCGATACCAGAAAAAATAAACCAGATTTAATTAACAAGAATTTTCTAGTCATATTAACCATAATTTCTAATTGTAATAACTAGACGTTTTTTCCTGACGCGTCTAATAACTTTAACTAGATATTTTTTTGAGTGTGCATAATTTTATTATCTTTAAATAAGAACAACATTTAGTTGGTATAAACATATATTAACAAGTCAAGTTTGTTGTTTTCCTCGCGTTTTTTGATATTTAAATTTAATTACCGCCTACAATCGAAACACTTGTAAACTATTACTACCCCGACACAAACTCTATTTGAAATTAACATTAGCATGCATTTTAAGTGGTAAAGCTCTTTTATAAATGTCTAAAATAAATTTGAACTGTCACTGCTCCGGTTTAGACTGTCTCTAATTTATTTCGATGATCCCATAATGCACCGGTGCTGCTCCCATAATTCCTTCAGACACCTATTCTTAATATCTCTAGTATAGCTATACTTACAATGTGTATCGACTATATGATATACTTGGTATACGGAAAACGATCAAAGACAGATTCGCTGATTCAGGGATTTTTCTAAATTCCTTCTTTCGTTTTCAGCTAAATGTTTAGCTATAATAATATTATTATAAGGAATAATATCCCAGTCACAGCTCAGTCTTCGTACCGTGTATTTATGACACTCTAAAGCTTGTCGGGATTACATTATACCATCAATGTCTCATACCAGTTTTAATTTCACAAATTTATGTAGTTGTACTTGGCAGATTATTTGAATCGCAGATTTTTTTGGTGAGATTTATATAGTTGAAAAAAATGTCAATTATATGTTTAACAATCTTTTTAGTGAGATTACAGTCTCATACCCCTAACATTGCATTCCCTTAATTGATATAGTGTCATGTAGGAAATTGAAAACCATTGAACTACCTAACAATGCATTATCAAATTCATCAGTCTTCACCGTGAAGGTTATGTAACACAAAGCCTTGGAGTTACACCTAACCTTCCAACATCAAAGATAAAGGACTGCTGACCATGCGTTCGCGATTATATCCCAATTATTTCGTGTCGGTCGACTCGACGACATACGGATATTCAAGGCTATTGTCGCATAATGTCTGACGGCAGCACAAAGCCATTGTTTTCATGACATCACAGCCGATAACGACATAAATAACTGGTTTGTAATCGATTCATATTCCACGCTTCAATAATCCGTTTCCGTAATAAAACAAAATATGCACAAAACCTACCCCTCTGCTTTTAATCTTATCACTCGCAGACATATGCTTTAATCCAATAAAGGTGACATTTATTTCCAATGAATAACTTCCATAAAAAATTCTGATGAATGTTTTCAAAACCGTAAAACGTAAAGTCCCTACTTTTGCATCTGATTTCACATAACAAGCGGAGTCTTGAAAGCACGAATTTTTTCTATTAAGTGTGCAAGCATTCTTACTTTAAGTAGAATCTGCACGGAACTTGTAATGCGGCATGAACCGCGGCACACTCCATCAAGTATTAAAACTTCTCAAATCGACGCCGCAGTAAAAGGAAGAAGAATCCCTCGCACCTGCGAGACTATGCCATTACACATTCAACGTCTTTTACTTCGTTTTAGAGTTCTTTTTTAAACTCCGGTCTGTCACGGTTCTTAAGAAGAACGATACGTGTCGATGTTCAAGTTTTTCTTGGCCTCTAAACAAATATTTAGAGTTTTAAATTTAAAAAATTAATTACATTTGAAATGACACACCAGAACACGTGTGTATGTTTTAAAAATATTTTGAAAGACCCTAAAAAGTGTTCCATAAACTACTTTGAATCGCACAAAAATATGCAAACCTTTAATATAAAAGTTAACTTCTGAACTACTAACATGTTTCAATGATAGTTTTGTTCTTTGTACTGTGTAAGTGCACTTTAGAGTTCGTGAAATAATTTTAGAATAAGAAAAAGGTATAATGAACACAAGACGCGAGAATAGTTCGAGAAACTCATTTTACTTTGCTGAAACACGTTGCTGAAATTAATTAGAAAGGGCAGTACTTCTCAGTTAAGTGTCTATTTTTACAATCTACAGATGTGATCGTTTTTCAACTATTTGTAGGAAATATGTATACTTCAAGGATGTTTTTGACAACTTTTCAATTGTTTTATCAACATCTGCTTGAAAACCTAATAACTGTTTTTCGATAATGAGTTACACCAAACGTGATGCAGATTTTTAATGATATTAGGTTCATTTCAAATCTTCAAATAGTCAGATTTTGCTTTCCAGTTAATTTAAAATAAAAAAATTAATTTTTTTACTTCTGGCAGGTTGGTAACTATAAATAAAAATGTCTAATTTCCTTTTAATATTAGAAAATTGAAGAAAAATGTTAATTGATATTTTCAAAACTATACGAAGGTCTAAGTCCGGCTTGTATCCTTGATATATTTGAACAAATTTGCCTTAGTCCAGTTGTGAATTTTGAAATGCAAATCCAAATAATACGAAATAATTTGACCATCCTAATTAGTCAAAGTATATTAAAAATTATTCGTTATTTCATAAAGTTTTCATGTCCATGGCAGCTAGGCAGGGAAACCTGGAATTTTTAAGACCGGGAAAACCGGAAAATGACAGTCAATTAATTTTTTTACCTGGAATTTTACAAATTTTCACCTACATTTTCCATTTGAAGAATTTTGAAATACGGTTTTGACGACTTCAATAATTACAAATTAAAAGCGTTTAAAATTGAAAATTGTTGATTAAAAACGTTTTAGATTGATCAACTTTACATATAAATTAATTAATGATTTTTAAAATTGAACTGTTGTTTGAGAATTAAAAATTGAGCAATAGTTGATTTTACAAGACGATTCGGTCCTGGTAAAAATTAGACAATTTACAGATGCTAACGTTAAAAAATGAACTGTTTCAATTTGAAAGCCTTCGCAGTTAAATAAATGTAAACGTCGAATTAAAACTTTATAAACCATTTTCCATGTTTATATAATTTCAAATTATTGGATACATAATCACACGATTTTATTCCATTTCAAATCCTATTCAAATATTGTTTCAGTCCAAAATATTTCATTTTAACCTGTTCGATTTGAAATTTTGTAATTAAAAAAATTAACAATTTTATCATATTTAGCAATATTTAACTGTTTTAGTTAGATGACATCTTTACTGGTTTTTTAAAAGATATAGTTTTTGATTGACCTCAGTATCATAATTGTAAAGATTTTTTAATTGTCATTAGGGTCGGCAATATTGATTTTTGTTCTGCACTTAATTGTTGAAAAAAATTTATTTGAAAATAAAAATTAGAATTTTTTTATGTTTCGCCCCGGAATGACGCACTGGACTCTTCAGTAAGGCAATGTAAATCAGTCCTGCCTTAGACATTACATTTTACAATTTAATTGGCCTTAATTCCTTTATGATGTATATTTTCCAAAAAATGTTATGTTTCTGGCTTAAAATTGATTAGAATGATATCATTTTGAAAATTTGTAAATTTATCGATTCATCTTCCATATAGAGCATTGAAAATGATAGCGCGGTTTTTTTAACTGGAAATATTTGAACTGTTCAATTGATAAAAGTTTGAAATAAAGATTTTGCTTCTACACGTCTTTTCATTTAAAATTGTTCAAGTGTGAAGTGTTAAAAGCCTCCATTGTATACGTGTAAATTATTCATTGTTTGAATTAATCATTTATTAAGATTCAATTTTAGAACTTTTAATTTTAAGTGTTCCATTTTTAGTGCTTTAATTTGCAGTTCAGTTTTGATTTCATCAAATCGGTGACTCCGTGCTATACCCTCCAATGTGGGGTTAGCAGTCAAACTCTCCAATCTCGTTTTGTGCTGGCCCGTAGCGCCACGTACGCGTAGCGTTAGGTGCCAACAAAAAACGAGATTGGAGAGTTTAGACTGCTAACTCCAGATTGGACTGCTTAGCATGAAGGTACGGAAATGAAAAAATTTTCAACTTCAAGTGTTTTTTGTCAAGAATTTTTTAATGTCAATGACCGTGAAAAAGTTTTGCGAACCGAGTAAAACCGGAAAATGACCGATAATTTTTTTCATGTATTAAAACGGCCACCCTGCATGGCATAAGAAATATTATTGAAGAATAAAAAATTAAAGTAGCTCCATATAAAATACCTTGACCTAATTCATTTCATTTTGGCGAAATTATCACATTTCATCCTTTTTATTTTTTCAAATTAATATTTGCTATAGTTATAAATTCTTTGTCCTCATTTAATTTGTACTAATTGCCATTTGACAAAAAAATGATCGCTTTACCTGATACTTATTTCTATCTAACATTAATTTCTGCCTGAAATTTTGATAAATATAGTAATTCGAACAAATGAAAGTTAGGTCAAACGACAATGAAGAAAAGTAAACTTTAAAATAATTAGAATGGGATAATTGTAAAAAAATTTTTTTCACAAATGTGTTAGTTAACCCTTAATGTTATCCCCTCTCTGTGATAACATAAAGAATGAGGGGGTCGCTGAAGACCCCAGCAGAAATTTCATTATTGTAACAAGGAGTTTTAATATTTTTGCACGAAAATTTTTTTGGATATACTTTTTTATATCCTTTATAAGATAAAACTAGTTAATATATATATTTAATTTTAACATATGACAACTAATTAAAAACTAAAGAAAAAGTGGGAAAAATGACTCACGATTAAAAAAGGCGGGGTCTAAAAGACCCCAGGGATAACTTTAAGGGTTAAACTCTTGTAAGTTTCAGAAAGAAAGATTTTATCGTAAGAAAATAATGATTGCGTTGATGTGGGTTTTAGAAATAAATGTGGTTTAAGTACTAAATATTAATGAAGAGTAGACTAGTTTGTAAAGAAGATTTATTATTCTTCGTGCAAAACGACTTCTAATTCTTCATCACGTGCAATTGTTGAAAAATGCGTAACAGATGCCATAGAAAAAGCGCAATGGCTCTTCTAGTGTTAAGACTTATAACTCTTCTATGACAAGGAATAAATGGCGCCTCCAGAATCTCCCTGGTCGGCTACAAAACCTTCATGCCGTTGATTGCCACTAAATTGCAAACGCTGCCTTGCTGTTTCTCCATCCTTTCCGCGTTTCCCGTTGACTCGAGAAACGAAGAGAGCAGAAAGGTGACACTTGTATCTCTATTTTTGCTGCAACCAGTTCCGAGACAATTTTCAGCGGCAGTTTCGGGACTCATCCACTATTTTTCAATCCCCTTTCGAACTACCCTCGATCCTACATTGAACCGCAATGACCGCCGATACAATCGCCAGGGTGACCCCTCGTACCTGACCTTCGTGCTAACCGAAACAAGCTTTTTACAGCTGCAATTCCATTAAACCGGAAATTGATTAATTGAGACTGCATGCTCTTTTATCAGTAAAAAATTATTCAATTTAATAGATTGTTTTAGAGAAAAGTGGGCAGAAATCAAAATGCGTTATTCTCCGTAATCTATTGGGATCTGAAATCATGACGTTGTGCGTCACGTGATAGGCAATATGGAGGCAACAACGGGGTCACTTTACCTCTAATACATGCGATGCGAAGGGTTTTTAATTTATTTTGCAATTATTTCGAAGAACTGGGAGTCAATATCTGCAAAAATGGTTAGAGTAGACATTTTAAGAAAGGACAAAAAAATTGTGCACGCTGGACATGTTATAAATTTAGAAAAAATATCAATTATAAGTTGATGGAATCGTCATCCAGTGTGTTGTTTTCGTGAAAAATGGTTTGTTTTCATTATCTAAGGAGAGGGTTGAACATGGCTAGTTAGTCGTACTTTAGAAACTGAATTTAAAATATATTACAAAGGAATATGAATTAGGTTTTTTGTGAAAATTTCAGACCCTCTCATAACGTACAAAAAAGTGGCTTCCATCTAGTTTTTACGATAAATACATTGGACAAATATCCTTGAAAAGTGGACAATTTTCTATTTGTAAGTGCGTTTTAGTACACTTTTCACATAAAAATACCTTAATTAAGTAGAAAATGAGATTTTACTTAAAATAATATAAATGAGTGATATACGGAACATAACTTAATTTTAGGTTATGTGTTCTATAATAAAGACGATAATAATTCATCATTTGGTTATTATATTAAAGTAAAATAAAATAGTAGCATCCAGTTAGAAAATCATTATTTTTTAAAGATATGATGATATGTCTAATGAAGACAAGAAGGCAAAAACGCTTTTTTCAAGTTTATGAGACCGAAATACACGAATCCAAACTTGTCTTCTGGTGCTACATAAATTTCTCATTGATTATATTGCTTTAAACTGAACGAAATGTTAATATAATAATAATTTTTATTATAAAATTCAAATGGATCATGTAGTAAAACCTGTAATACGACGAATACGACCCCGTTATTTTAGTACTACATTTGGCCACCAGGTGGCGTATCGTGGTATTTCAGATCCCAATATTGAGGTCACTTTTGCTTCACCGTGTAATATCTTTGCGAATATTGACTGAATTGTTTCAAAATCTTGTAAATTTATCCTTTTTAATAGTATTGACCAAAAGCATAAGGGAGCTAGGTGATCATTGAATGGAATAACCGGATTTTTTGCAATAAATACCGTCTCGCTCTTCGAAAAAAAATGTGTTTGGAATTATGCTCAGTGTTACCAGCCATGTCCGTTAAAATACTGAAGATCATTTTATATTTCATATTTTAAAGTTTATATTTTTTAGATATTTAACATAGTAATCACATAGGTAAACTAAATTTATATAATTAATAATTACTAATAATTGGCATAATAAAGTTATCATTTGGGGATACTCCCAATGTTTTACAAATTCAACTATTATCTTAAAAAGTCATTTTTTTGGTTGAAGGATAATTTTTTTTATTTGAAAATTTTAATATTGTGTTACGGTTTCAGAATGCATTTCTTTCGGTCAAACGTTGCACTGCTTTCTTATACATTTATCTTTTTTGTTGTAAATTCGTCAACTTTCTTAGTTCAAAATTAACTTTTTTGTAGAAAATTAATCTTTTCTGGTTTAAAAGTCAAATGTTTTCGAAAACACTCGACTTTTTTAGCTAGAAAATTCAACTTTTTTGTTGAAAATTCATTTTTTTTTTCTAAATATACACTATTTTGTCGAGAATGCAATATATTTCAACTTAAAATCTTAAGAATCTTAGACGTTCTAAAATGTTTAATTTTTTTAAAATTTATATAATAAAGAAATTAGTATTGAATTTTTATGTGAGAAGTTGTAGGCTCCGGAAGCTACGATCATGGTTCTTTAAAAGCAACCAATCCCGACGCAACTGGAACGTGTACGTCATCCGCTTGTGCTCCTTCTGTCCTAGAAGGTAAGCAAGAGCGGGAAATTTACGCGAGAAAACATCGGGCAACACTGTTCCTTGGAGTCAGGTCTCTAGCCGCGGATGATCTTACGCGGCAGACGGGACAGTTGGAGATGAAGTTTCACCTCTGGATACTTTTTTAGAGCTACCAATCTTTTTAGAATGTTATGAGGAACAGTGTTGACGGACCAGATGAAGTGATCCCAGAAGAACAGCCTTTTGCATCCGGTTCGCGATGGAATGAGCCTGACGCTGGCAAGCCGGAATCTTGTTGAGTTGGCTAATAAATGAAGCTTTCATACCTCCAAGACAGCCGATTATGAGAACTACAAGATGGACTTTGAAGCCTTGGTACAGCCTGCTCAGCTCGAAAAGAAGTGCTTGATATTTCGCCCGTTTTTCTTCCTCCTTTGCCGTGATATTACCATCGGCTGGTGCCGAGAATTCAATCACGTAAATGATCTTGTTCTTCAGATCTTGGAGGACAATATCAGGCTTCGTAGCACTGATACGTTGAGTGGTCGAGAATGAGAAATTCCAGTATATCTTACACTGGTCATTCTCCACAATGGACTCGAGTTCCCCCTGGGCGTATGGCAAGACGGGCAATAGATCAACACCATAGAAGTGCCTCAGATGGTAATATAACACTTTTAGAGCCGCATTGTGTCTCTCTATGTACCCGTATCGTGCATATTTTGAGCATCCACTGAGAACATGTCCAAGTGTTTCTGGCTCTTGCTTGCACGCTCGGCAGTTGGTATCGCCTACAGGTATATTCATTATGCGCTCGCGGTAAACTAAGGTGTCTATAACGCCATCTTGACAGGCAAACAGAAATCCCTCAGTCTCCGATTTTAATCCAGCAGACTTGAGAAACATGTTGGACAGACCCATCGAGAGCTCTTCTCTACGTATAATGCCGTAGAATTTACCATGAAGGGGCTTGTCAGCATGTTCTCTTAGTAGAAGCGTATGTTCTGCTTCCTGTACACGACTTTTGAGCACCAAAGGTGTTAGTGATGTTAGGCCATGTGTAGTGTCGCTGGAATCAAATGGGAGGCCAAGCTCCTCTGCGGCCCTATCTGCGGCACGATATAGAAACGCCGCAGCATTGACGACTTCATGTTGATGTACTAGTCGCATAAGAAAATCTGTGCTGTTTAGAACTGAGCAGGCTGTAGCCAGAACCGTTCTGCGATGAAGACACTCTAAGCTCAGCAAGCCTCTACCCCCTTTATCTCGAGGGAGATATATTCGAGGTACGGAAGATCTAGGATGATGACTTCGATGGATTGTCATCATCTTGCGTGTGCTTCGGTCAAGTTGCTTCAACTCATCGACGTTCCATTTTACTGCACCAAACGTGTAGAGCAGTATAGGAACGACCAGCATATTGGTCGCCTGGATCTTATTCTTTCCAGATAATTCGGAAGCCCAAATTTTTCTGAGAATTTGGCGATACCTTTTTCCAAGGGCCGTTTTTAACGCAAGCACATCATGGGTTTCCGCTTGCGGTATTCCAAGATATGTATATGTTTCTCCAATACCAAGATGTTGAATGGTATTTCCGCCGATGAGTTGAAGATCCTGATCGTGACCCGATGATGTAGTTTCTAGTCTTCCTTGGTGTAGGTGGACGCAGGCACACTTGTCCAGTCCGAAGCTCATGCCAATCGCTTTAGAGTACCTATTTACCGCCTCCACAAGGATGTTAAGGTCCTCTTTCGAGGAAGCAATGAGTTTAAGGTCGTCCATGTATAAAAGGTGGTTGACCTTATATTCTCTTTTGTTCGGCGGGCCACATAGGTATCCAGAGCTTTTGCCTCGGAGCACAATAGATAGAGGCAAGAGGGAGATGCAGAAAAGTATCGGACTTAGAGAGTCTCCTTGGAAGACTCCCCTCTTATATGTGATATAGCTTGTAGTCACTTGTCTTTTGTCAGATGTTATGACAAATCTTGTCCGCCACAAGAGCATAAGCTCTTTTATGCATCTCACTATTTTTGGATGCACTTCCATGCATTCAATCAGCTTAATAAGTAGCTCATGGTTCGTGTTATCGAATGCCTTACGGTAGTCAATCCAAGCCATGGACAGATTGCGTCGATACCTGATCGAGTCCTGGGTGATACACCTGTCTATTAACAGGTTCTCCCTGCAACCTGCCAGACCTCTCTTGCATCCACGTTGTTCAACTATTGCACTCCATACCGGCTCGATAGATGTTAATATCCTCTCTTTGAGGATGCCAGTGAATAGCTTGTAGCTGGTGTTTAAACAAGCTATGGGCCTGTAGTTCTTTGGACTTGACAAATCTCCGGTCTTCGGAATCAATACCGTGCGTCCTTCCACTAGCCACTGCGGGACGGGTTGTTCTCCGTTTAAGAAAGTAGTAAATATACGAGCTAGATGTTGGTGCGTAGAAGTAAACTTCTTCCACCAAAAGTTGTTGATTTTATCTGGCCCTGGCGCTGAAAAGTTCTTAGTTCTAGCGATAACTTTCTTCACTTCTTCAGCAGTAATTAGTGGACACTCTTCCTCTGGACCTTGTAACCTTTGCCTTTGGCAAAAGTTACGAAAGAGTGATATATCTGAAGCGTCTTCATTTAGCTGATAAGTATCTCCATATACTTGTTCCCAGAAGACTTGAATCTCTTCTCGACTAGGCGGATTTTTAACGGCACGTGACGTTTTATTGAACAGACGGGAAGGATGAGTAGAAAATGTGGAATTTTCCTGAATCCACTTTACTCGCCGTTCAAGGCGCTGTTTCGCTGTTGAAAGAGATCTTATTTTTTGCGTCCAGTGCTGCTTGATGGTCAACAGTTTACACTTGTTCAGCGTGTGATTTGCTTTCCTTAAGTTTCGAGCAAGTGCCCTAACTTTTGGAGTGAATTTTTTATTTAATGTTATGTAGCTAATCACGCACTGAATATTTGATGCATGCCGTCTCGCCGTTTCAATTTTGAATTGAAGCTGTGCAATACGCTCGCGAGTCTTACTCAGACGTACTGAAGTTTCGTTACTTCTACTGTCGCTAAGCAAGGACACCGCCTTCTCGTAAACAACACAGTTCAGATTCCAGAGATTAACATCTTCGGGGAGCAAATCGGGGAGAGCAGTATTAGCTTCAGCTAATTTGTCCATCCTGAGAAAGACTTTTTGGTGGATAGATCTCCTATTTCTCATGTTAGCATTATCGGTTATCTGCAAAGTTGGTCTTGCTGGAACGGGTGGAATGTTCGATGGAGGATGTTGCTCTTCTTCGTCTTGTTGATAGAGAGCTTCATATCCGTTTTTTCGCAAAAAGGATACCTGATCTCTTAAATACTGAGGCGTTTGATGAGCATATTCCGGGTGCATATTGACCCAACGGTCATGTAACCTCTGCATGAATCCTCTTCGCGCCGGTGAGCTTCTTTGCCAACAGGTAAGGATGTCTCTCCTGAGTTGGTCAGACCATTTAAATCGATGTTCTCGCGTTTGTCCGGGGCCATTGCCTGGTCGTCGCCTCGGTTCGGTCCTATTGCCACTCCCAAATGAACCATGGCCTCCATCCGAGAGAGGCCTATTGTGGGTGGCACTGCGCGATACTGGTGTCGTAACCGCATAATTCATTGCATTGGGGAGTTAGCCCAAAGCAACGTGGCTGACTGCAAGAGCCGGAGCTCTCGGGCGATGGGGTCGCCACATCCCTACGCCTATTTTTTTGAATGATTATTATTATTATTATTATTTGAAAAAGTCAACCGGGAAAAATGTAATTTTTGACCGCGTAAAACGGGTAATAGCCTGGAATTTCTTCTTGTTGAAGTTTCAGTGTCCACCCCGGGGAGATACAGATTTTCTTACCCGAAAAATATATTAAACCAGCGTTAAATACGTGAAACACTGATTTTTCCATGTTTTCTAATTACATTAGAAGATTTACCTTTAAACTAATATAAAATGCATTGAAGTTTTGCGTATTTTTATTATTCTTCATTACATACTCCAGGTATGTTATACTCTTTTTAGTAAAATATTTATGTTGTAAACTAACACATCTGGAAAGGGAGTAATAGTGAAGAACATTTCTACAGAGAATTTTTTAACAAAACTTGTTAAACAGGTGCCGTCAGCGTTTTTGTTGTTGTTCGTCAATCCACGTCGCATCATTGCGTGTCCCAGAATGTAAAGATGGGGTTTCTGAAAAACGTGAAAATGTTAACGAATTAAATACGTGATACTTTTTGTCATGGAGAAATTTCGACGAAAAGATTAATAATAATTCGGTGCCTCGCTTTCTAAGTGTTCGTAAACTTAAAAATACTCACTTATATGAAAATCGTATAACGAAAACAGATTCTGCAAAATTACCGACGAGTTGTTTAAAAAGTTGTTTAAAAAACATGAAAAAAAAATATTTTTAACCTTGAATACTTTCAAAAAGACTTATCCTATCACCAATGAAAAGGTCGGATAAAAAATCGTATTTTAAAATACTTTTGACAAAAGAGTTATTCCTATCAAAAGTGACCTCAATATAGAGAATCACCCATATGAATCTCGTAGACTTTTAGATAGTTTCGGCTTTTAGCGGAATTCCTTGGCATTTGGCTAAACGATGGCCAATAGACGAATTTTTGTTTCAATTATCAATTTTAGTCTAACTGCTGAAGTTAGAAGCTGAAGCTGAAGTTAGCCCAAAAGTTTGCTCTCAGTCTAACTTCCTGACGCTCGGTGAGGCGTTAGAATTGTAATGGATTTTAAGTCGATTGAATTCTTCAAAGATTTTATTATTTAAATTATCATTAAGAAAATTCGCCTGGTTACCATTATTCTAAAAATAAACTACTTATTTCAACAAGGCAAGCTCAAGTGCCACCGAGAATTGCACATAATTCCTACTTTAAGCTCTCTGAATTGGATTATCAGTCCGAAACAAAACTAAGAATCAGCAATTATAGTTATATTACAAAATAAAATATGAGGACGAAGCGTGAACTTTCCCAGACGTTAAATGAAGAACAATTTACTTTCCTAATTTCTTTTTGTGACACAAAAGACATTATTAAAATGTAAGGGCCCAAGACCAACAGTCGGTACGGATAATTTAATGATGTCGCCAACATTTAAGGGACGGAAATTCTTATTCACAGAATTTTAGAATATTCGACAATAACTTGCAGTGAAATACAAGCGACACTGCTGTAGTTTTATCTAGTTGCCCCATGAGCCTTAGGCAGTTAGGCTAAAAACCGAATTTAGGTTAATTTCCTACGATCATCCGGCAGTTAGACAAAAATTGATCATTGAAGCGAAAATTCGTCTATCGGCCTGCGTTTATCCAAATGCCTAGAAATTCGGCTAAAAGTCGGACTAGTCTAAAAAGCTTCCACATATATACGTCATTCTAGTAAAAAATAGAACAAGCAAATAATGCGATAATTGAAGAATAATATCATAATAAGTAAGTAATGATACTTTTATTTTTTTGTTCAACGCCGTTATTCAAACTACTCTATCGTCAATAACACTTTACCGTGATTACCAGTGTTATAGGGAGGAGTCGTTAATCCCGTAGGAAAAATCTTTCTTGCACGAGTCTCTGGAGAACTGCTTAAATCCAGAGTCACATTACAGTAATTAAATTACTCCGGACATGCGGAAGTTCCAGCCTTCAAAGAACGCAAGAAAATAACTAGAAAGCCTCCGAGTAGATTCCGGAAAAGGGGTGGGTCTGCTGACGCCCTGTGGGAAAGAGAGATGTGGGCAAGGGGTGAGAGGCTGTTTGAGAAAATCAATAAACGCGTTCACGTCGCGTGCAGTTAAGTGACTAAGAAATTAATATCTTGATGAGGTCGAACCACCGTTCTTCGAATGAATATTATAAGGGAAAAAGCATCAAGCTCTTGAACTCGAGATTTCAATATTGAATAGTGCACTTGAAACCTGTCTGTGGTGCACACTAGAAGTCAAGTTCTCCATATGCAGATCAGCATAACTATACAGCCGGTAATAACTAGTTAACTACATTAGCTCTAATTTATTATTAACGGGCTGGAAAGCATGTGTGTTTTTGCGTTGTGATGTATAAGGAAATGTTAAAAATAAAAGAGCATATATATATATATATATATATATATATATATATATATATATGTATTGCGATTGAAAACAAGATGCTGTTAGATTCTCCTTGAGATATAGTTAGAAAACTACTGGAGAGGGGATTTCTTATACATACAACCTTCGTTTGCATGAGGTTTCTGGTCTCGAAGCAAAAGAGAGAGATTTGAAAATTTGCTTCGGATTCTAAGATGGATAGAGGAATGTAGTGGTATCCGATTTCCTTGTGAAGGAAAAATGAAGCAGCTCCTTCGACGGAATAAGCAAGTGGACTTTCAGGAATGTTTGAGGATAGATTTATTCTTCCGCGAGGAGGGATTGCTAGGTATATATAGCTTTTCAAATAAAGGTCCCAAGTGAAAAGGTTTGCCATGTGCATAAAGGTGAATGCTCTATACAACTCTTTCTCCGTACTGCATATTAGATTCTATCTAGTTATTGATAAACAAAATGAATAAACATATGATATTGTCGATGACTCGGTGTTATATCTTTTCTTTTCTCACTTCTGTATGAACCTTTAAAGAATTATAATGGTATCTGCAAGTCGTTGATTGGGACATTTTGCAGTGTAAATCTCACGTGTTGCTAATTTTAGTTTTCAAATTTCGTTTTGAGGGCACGTTCGATAAGTGCGATTACCTCATGTTTATGCTCAAGTAGTTAAGTTTCGCGTGAGGTTACTCGCGAAAAAAGGAAGCAAAAGTTATACCCGAACCGAGCCTTTTACCTTCACGCGAGACGGTTTCGTTTCTTCATTTCGTTTCCAATTGGTTTTCCTCCTGCAATACGTTTCTCAAATAGTTAACTGCTCGTAACTGTCCTTTTTTCGACTGGTTTTGGATTCGTTACGGGCCGTGCTTTTAAGGATGAAAAGACTCTCTCTCTCTCTCTGTCCCTCCCTCTACATTCTGAATCGATAGCTCTAGATGCGGGTCCGCGAAGAACGAAGTTGTATCCTAAAAAAGAAAAGGGATGAGATGAGAGGAAAAAAGAAATAGGGGAACAAGAAGAGACTTCTTCGATAAAACTATCCACTGGACTCCTATAGGGACGATTCCGACCTCTCACACGTTTCAAGCCATTCAACATAGTTGAACGGCAGAGGGGAAATAGCGATCGCCGTAAAGGCGCTCCCTGAGCAAAAATTAAATATCTTTGCAACAGCTATAAAATGCGAAACTTTACAAGATTGTACGCCACCCTGTGAAGCTCAGGGTTCGAGTGGGTCCATGGAGTGCGGCGATAAAGACGCCAGCAGTGCTCCCAGCTGACCAACGACCAACTATCTTCGACCTTCACCTCCACTTTAGAAATCACGACATCCCATCTTCGACTCGCCGCAAAATTTAGATCCAAATCCAATCAGGAACGAAAGGAATAAAGAAGTCCTTTCTTTGTGACAGTAAATCCCTTCAATAATAAAAAGGGTGTTTTCAACGTGGAAAACAACTGTGGAAATATTATAAATTTGAAAAACATACTTCTTAGGCTTTACACTGTAAAGTCCCTAAAGCTTGAATGAGATTTAAAAACTAAACACTAATTTTAAATCTTATAAGCTTTGAAATTGACTTCGAATTTTCAAAGTTATGGAAGAGCCTACAAAATCATTAATATCTTTATTTGAGGGATGAGAGTTTTAGATGATATTACACTCCCCCTTGCATGTCTAAAAGAATTTTAAGAGAAAAAACTCTCCAGAGAATTTTATATTCCATCCACCATTCGCAAACAGGGAATTCTTCGTTCTGCGCTTTTCAGTGCAGTTGTCTTTGGCGCCCTATTCGTCAGATTTGAAATATTTGAAGACAAGCGGAGAATCAATCATTTGACGGGAGGAGCGAATATGAAATAAGAATCCCTTCGCTCCTTGCGAGTCATCCTTCGTATCATTCAGCCATGACACAAATGGTAGCATTATGCCTGAGCTACCGTTCATCGCCTCTACTATTGGTGGTTGTCGGGGTTTGCACTTCACCTTTCAATATTTCAAACACTTATCGTCCGCGGCTTGAGGGTTGGGAATCGGTTTTGATTGCAGGTTGCGAGAACGTTGCCTGCCTCCCCAACCATCTCTTATGCGTTGTATAATAGTCGCATTTATATCATCTCCATCCCTCGACGGTTTTGACTTTATAATTTAATGTGAATGCCCCCTGCATCGCGAAAGGGTTTGTGAATCTCTCTCACGAATCACGAAACACTCCAAATGTGGCTGCATAAAAAGGGTGAATGGAATTCTCTAAACTGATGGTATACCAATGGCATTAAATTATCAAGACATCAGCTTCTTATTAATTTTTACTAATGCTCATTACACAATAGGTTTTACTTCTATGAACACATCAGGTGTCGTTTCTTGTTATTTAACACCTGGAAAAAACATAACTTCTCAACTTCTAGGTTTCTTGTTAATTTCTCTCGGTGGTTGATGTAGACATCAAGATTGATTCTTAATGTTCATTGATTGAGATATATGAATTTCAACGTTTTTCTCCCCAAGAAGATTATCTATTTTTCTGAGCTTTCCTGGCGAAAATGCTGAAAATATCGACTGCGTCGATCTCTGTCGGAGTTTCTAAAATATAAGTATTTTTCTTCAGCTTAATCATCTTAGTGTAACACCAACAGCCAGGAGACGTTCGAGCTCAGGAGAAACCCCTCGCGAATCTTAAAATAAAGGAAGCAGTTTTAGAGCACCCGGTAGAAAAGATATGATATTAAATAGCCAAGTACCCCAGTACCGCAGGCATATTACAATATAACGTTGAGTACAACACGGAACACCGTCCTACTTGCAAAGTAGATAACAGGTGCGATGCTTCCGGAGAGAATCGTGACCTTTTGGGAAAAAAGGACTTAATTTTATGCGATCATAGTACACACAGAATTTTAAATTTTACTCAAGTTGCAGAGAGAAAATTTTTTTCTTCTTATATGTTTCACTCTTAGTTACAAAAATAGGGATAATGCTCAACTATTCGTCTGGGAATTTGATATTATCTTCATTATTGCTCATCCTTCCCGAAATTACCTGAGCTCTTAAAATCCATTGTATGATCATATTCAATCAATATCTGTTATAAGTTAGATGGCTAAGTTTATGACGACACATTCCTGGCTCTGAAAGTCGTTCGAAAAAGGAATTCCATTAAATTTCCGAGATAAAATGATCTTTTCAGGGAGGTTGTGAAAGACTCAATTTTTAGTAGAGTGAAGATAGTGTGTCGAAATTCCCTAAAAATGCCTGAATACTGAGAAATAATTCTTCTAAACTTTGTGGCAGTTTAGAAATCCTTGCACAATTATATATGGCGGATGATCATAAGGCGCATCAATATTTCTTAAATCTAGTTTTGCTACTGTTTATTTTACTGAAATTTATTTGACCGAACTTGAATTGTTCCGAATTACCATTGGACAGTTGTGACCGAATTGAAATGGTAATTTATCATTAGGGCAAATGGTAATTTGGAAGAACAAAGAGCAGATTAAATGGTAACGCGAAATAATTAAAATTATGAAGAATGGTAAACCAACAAATTTAAAATAAAGGTTTAGTACATTGAAAGTAATTAGTCGTCATATAACACTGGAATAATGGAGTCAAGTGACAAAGAGGTTCAAAATGTCTTTCAGAATGTTAGAGTGGCCCAGTGTAACAATTCTCCCGGCAAGTGTTCGGTGAGATGGAACTGGTGTAGTGTAGACTGTAGAGCGTAGACTGTAGAAGGTCGCAAGGGAACCACAAACGTGTCACATCACTGTCTCTGGTTGTCGCACCGCCTCGTTGAACCGGTCATCCCCAAATGGTTGCCCCTTTCACTACATTTCTAACGTCACATACTGACAATTGCTTTGAACAGAAGCACCAGTTGTAATGTTCATAGTATTTGCTTTAATGAAACAGGCGTGTGTTCACAATAGAGACCTCTTGTCGCATGGTTTGTTACACTAAAGAACTCAGCGCTTTTGATCTTAAATCATAAACTACCATCGTAGGAGTTAAATTTGAGTGAAGTAATACTACACTCAATTGCAATTATATAATTGGAATTTAACCATAATCTTAGTAAGGTATTCTATCCTTCTAGTTAGAAACAAAGTTAGTCTGCTTCAGTAATGTTTCAAAATGATACCTTCTATTTTAGTCATATGAGAGCATACATGGGAAGATGTAGTAACTCTAACTGTGTCTAGCTATACATATAGACATTTAGAATCCTTTAGTACATCGATACTTCCACCTCTCATCAAAATTGTATTGTGTCACATTTTTAGCGGACCTGTCCTTACCTTACCTTAACTTAAGATGTAATAACCATGAGAGCTTTCGGTCCCAAAAGAATGTTGTGATGCTAAGAGGCCTGAAAAGGTGTTGATATTTATGGGCATTTATCTAACATGTAATCCGAACGAAAGGAAAAACGTGAATTCTGGTAGCCACCTTGATAAATGGGTATCTACTCTTTCATTTCGACAATCGGCAACGTAAATTTTACACTTGATAGGCAATTGTTTTCTGGAGCTTGTGAAATTCCGAGAAGACGTCACGAGTTTGTAGCTCTAATCTGTTTTCGGTCAACGTAAATTATGTTCGTTTAATCGAATCCGCACCAAAGATTTATTTCCGCCTTATTGCTACGACTTGCGTTCAGCCTAGCGTGTCTTTCTAGTGCCTCCATTCCCTTCCTTCCTTCCGCGCGAGCTTCATTCTGAGCAAAAACTTTCCGCGAAACTCTGTTCGTCCAGCAGAAACTTTTGAAAAATCGTTTCCAGTTTCCGTCGTGATCTTGGATATCGAGGACGATCGCTTCGGGGCATTCTCTGGTCCTCTCTTTTAAAACCCTTGTACGTGACTGCACGAAAGAGGCAAGTTCCTATAGAAAAGCATATAACAATCAATCATTGCACATGCTATGTAAATATTTTTAAATGTACTTTGTAATAGAAAAACTGTTGTTTTATAATCCCGATATATGTTTTTACGATCACTCAGAGAAATTTCCTCTTAAATTTAAAGTTAAGCGGATTTTCATTTGTTTCAAAACGATTCTTTTTACAACAAACATTATTCGTTTGCGAAAAACTTAATCTAATCATCCGGCCAAATTATTCTGTTTGAGTAAAAAAAAAATATTTACGAGGTGCGAAACAAAACACGTCAAAAAAATAAAACTTGTTTATACAATTTTGTGTTATATTAAAAAAAATGAACAATTTGGAATAGAAGTAAGCTTTTCCGGCCTTTTTATCCTAAAAGATTCACTTAAAGTATTGTTTATACAATTCATAAATAATTGAAACAAATATTTTCACTCATAAAATTGCTTAGAAACTCAAAACCTCTAAAAAAATATATTATTTCGTGATTTTTCCAAGAAGTACTATTGTAAACTTGTGCAAACACATAACAATTGTTTAAACAATTAACAATTAGTGTTAAAATGAATCTATACTCATAACTTACCGATTGAGAATAATGTATGCAAAAAATGATGAAAAATTTATGATAAAGCACCATTTTTATGAGTTCTAAGAATATTGTTGATTCTACTTTTGTTTACGAGATGTGATGAGTTATACTAATTAATGATCAGTAAACTGAAAAAAATTAAAATCTCATCGTTTACCGCGTTAAAAAAAGCTCTATAATATGTGGATCGTTAACGATCTCTCTCTCTCTATATATATATATATATTTATTTCGACTAGAATGAGGGAAGATGAAAAGAAGGGTTGCGAAGTCACACAGAGGTTAGAAAAGCTTTTTCTGTTCTCCAGGAAAAGCTAAATACGGGTTAATCCTGAAAACAGAGTTTCCCCGCAACAACGGGGATGACACTTCGAACCCTTCTTAGCAGCTGTTAGTAGGTCGTGCCTGTCTGGAATATCGTGAAGGTTTTCATGACCTCAGGCGACGTACGTTGTCTGCTAAGAAGATAGAAAGTTAATTTTCTGATGAATTCAAAGCCTTTGGGAGTCAAGGCAAACAGAGTAGAATGAGAAATTTTTTTAGGAAGTAAAAGTTAAGTGAAACCGAAAAGAGGCAACTTTTAACCCAGATAGATACTTTTTTAATCCTACCAAAATGGTAGCGGTACGCCAAAATAATGTTTGTTTGGAACAAAATTTATTTTGTTTCAACAAAAGTAGACATTAAGCCGCAGAATGTGGACGCTAATTTTTGAAATCCTAGATTATAAAACTTAATAACTGTATTTTACAGCTCGATATCTATAGATTTCTGTTCCAAATTTTACAACCCAAGATCATCAGCGCTATAATCCATTTTTCTCAGTCTTTCAAAATTTGTTAAGAATTCATCCTCAAAAAAAAATTCTTGAAATTATTTTTCGGATACCAGTGGAGGGGCCTGATTCTACAGCCGCCTATAAATTTTTCCCGCCGAACGGCGTTAGCCCCTGGACTTTTTTCAAACAAGTTCTGAATTTTAATTTTTGAAGTAAATATTCTCACAGGGAATTTAATTGCGCATCTTTTTTCTCCAGACCCTGTGTTTTAGAACACATTTTTTGCTGTCTTTTTTTGTTTCAACTCACTGAAATTCAAACAATTCTTGGAATTCCTGGATGAAATATACAGGAAGCCTTTTTTATGATGTTATACGACTGTTAGAGTAAGTAACATATGAACATGCGAAAAAGTTGTTCCGAAAGGTATAAATATGTTTTCTACTACTGAAATAATTACTCGACAGTTCATTTTGAACAGATTTTAATTTTTTTGAATGACTGCTAATAAATGATACAAGTGAAAGCAATATTTTTTGTTATTAAAGAAAAAATTTATTTTTTTATCTAACTTTTTAAGTGTGCCACTGTTTTAAAGATTTTCAAATTCAATTAAACTGCTCTGAAATCAGTATTATTGCTATACAAAAATAATTTATAATGCATTGGAGTAAGAAAATTTTTTTTAATGATTTTATAAAGAAAAATCGATGAATAAGAGTCATTTTTTCTGAATTTGCAATGATTAGTTGTTGAAATTCATTGTTTTTTCATAAAATATGAGATAAATTAGTATACAATCAAGATTAATTAAAAGTTTCTGCTCTTTTTCAATGATCTAAACAATTTCGGGATGCAAATACACAGTTTGACAAAATGTCTGAATGAATAGGCCAAATTTCTTTTCGTACAATAAACTAAAAATGTCTTTTAAATAACTCCTTGTTGTCATATTTAGTAATTTGACTGAACTTTACAGTTCTTCCATGAATAGACTCAATTAAGAAGATAAATTGAAAAACTCGGCCATAAGCTCACTTCCGTTAGCTTAAAGATATGAATGCATGTTTTATGCAATGTCTCAGGGAAAAACTTATAACTTTTGTTTAAACAATAATTTTCATATGTTATTTATCATACATGTCGTAGAAGGTCATGATGAATATTTCGTGTAAATTCCATCAAAAATTACAAGAATTGAATGAATTATGGCGCGCTGAGGACTAAAAAAGACAAAAAAATTGGTGTTGTAAAAAACGGGGTTTTCGGATTTATTTTGAAAATGACAAGAGGTACGACTTTTTGATCTAGAGAATGACGATGCTTAATTAAATTTTCTATAAGGGCATATATGTCTGGAACCTTTCACTTTTCAATGCAAAATTAAATTATACAAATTTTGTAGGCACAGTATTGGAAATTTTACTATGTTAGCTAAAGGTACTTATTAATGATATTCTGTAATTGAAAATACGAAAACTATTGTCTTCAAATAGATATTAATCATTAACAAATATTTAATTTCCAAAACTTTAAAGTATATTTCGAGTAGTATCGTGGTAATAGCAGGCGTTTTTAAATTCTGTACGCAGACGTTTTATTTTTTCGAAATACTATTTCTTTGAGAATCAAATCCGCACAATAGTTTAGGTTGGTTCCTCTCCTTTATTATTACTTAATGAATAAACATGATTCTGGTTCAATTACATTGAAGTGCTGACTGTGTTTCATAAACTTTTTTTTATCTCCATTGTTTTAAAGCATAAAAAGCATATGAAAATGTGGATCGAGTTAAGCTAACTTCATTAAAAATAGAACATTCAAACTTATATTACTTTCGATCCAGAGTATCAATGTATTTCTAACCATTTCTATAGTATACTTTACACGATAATAGATACCCCGAAATAAGAATTTCTTCTTAATTTACTAAAATTACTTAAATATCTGTGAAGGACATGAAAGTGAAAGATTTTAGACATATGCCCATAAAAATATCTACTTTTAAAATTAAAATTCGAAGCTTTTATGAAAAGTTTCCAGGATCCAAAGCCATTCAGCAAGAAAAATATATAGGCAGTTATAAAATCCGGCCTCTCAATTATTATTTGTATGTCCTTTTCATTTGAGGGGATTAAGGAGTTTTAAATAAATGGCGTAAGCTTAAATTAGAGATGGTGTAATTAAGATGGAGGATGGGTAAGCTGAGCTTTGAATACAGTCTGTAACATGAAACTTCTTAAACGATTCGGTACTTGGCTAGAGAATTCGGACAAGGTGGAAGAGGAGCGGTGGCCTCTTTGCTCCTCATTACTCATCTGGCTGATAGTGAAGATATATGAGGAAGTAGGTTGGGTTTGCTGGAGGCTGTGATATGTGTTAGGGCAAACCATTGTCCCGAGTAGGTCGGAATTACGACGCTTACAATACGACGATTGTTTCAGTTCTTGGTGGCATTGAACGGCTCGTTCTCATCCCCTCGAAAACTATTAAATTCGTTATTAATGCTACCAATGGCTCGAGCGGCTCGTGTTGTAATATCGCCGTAATTGGACGAGAAAATATTATTCCCTCGACGTTGTGTTAGCTCAGGCTGTTGCGCGAGGTCAGCAGCGGTCAACACGAGCAAAAAGTTTTGCTTTGAACTGGAAAATGGGGAATCGAATTAAAATTGAAAAAACGTTCAGTTGTCAGACATTCATGGTGGTGAAACAAAGTATTTGTTTTGAAGTTGGGGACTTTGTCGTTAATCTCAGATTTAATTTAGGTTCAGCTGGGTATCAAAATTTAATATCAGAAAGTTAAATATGTTTTTCGTTTCTACTTTTTCAGGCTCTTTGCTCTGGAATTGAAATTCAGAGGCGCGAAGATCTGCAAAAGTGATCAAAGACTTTAGAGTGTGTCCCTTTGATGAGTTCATCCACGCAATTTTCATGGAGTGAATGGGATACTCATTTGAATCCGCGTATTTAAGTAATTCTACGCCAAAATAATGTCATTCGGAGCATCGGGTATTCGTCGTGTGCGTGTTTGTCGCTTTGTGACAGCAATGTGCGTGTTTCAGTGGTGGCCATTAGCTAGATTACTAATATAGTCGTCAAATGATGAGCATCATAAAATTATAGGGATATGTTTGTCGTGAAATTAGTAGATGAAATTACAAGTTTATAAAGAGTACATTTTGAATATGTTGCGACTCAAATAAAAATTCCATTCGGGCTTTGATACTCAATAAATTAGTGAATTTAGAATCCGAAAATTCATTCCGTATCTTGTTTGTTTGTTTTAGACTATCATTTTGTTATGGTAAATTTTTAAAATTAAATTATTCTGCTGAATCAAATGAAAGCAATTTTAGACCAAAGAAGTATTTTACCTCACGGCTTCACTTTTGCAGGAAGACCAGCTATCATTATCCTTATCTCGGGTAGCACAGGTACTCGTAGGAGGACTTTTCTTACCACGTTTTGCAGGAAACGAGAGCCTTAAGTGCTACCCTTTTAGTCTCTCATCCTTTCCCACAGACAAGTGTTTTCACACGAGTTTACTAGGCACCAATGAAAATTGTGTAAAAGGATACCGTAATTCGAGAAGAGTGGAGAAAAAGTAATAAGGTACGGATTCCCTCTTAAAGCGATCTTCCTGGAGGCTTTTAGAATATGCTAAAGCGAAGTTGATCTTCACAGTATTTTATTCATATTTTTCAACTTTTGTTTTTAATACCTGCTGCGTATTAAATAATACAGTTTTAATTGCATGAGCAATTTAAATTTTAGTTGTAAAACTGACTTTAAATAGGGGCATAATGTTGGAGTTCTCGCAAAGATCTACTGTAGGCCGAAGGTGGCCGCTGGCCCGAAGCCAACCTCACTCTCTCGAATTATGAGAGGATGGCTGCAGACTCGCCAGTGCAGTGCTGAGAGCTGGACCTGTAAGCGTACTTTACGGGAGGGTGGACTTTGGCTTATTTTCCGTATTTAGAATTTTATTGCAATCCCCTCACCCTTCCCGAACTCTTTTACTTGGCTCGCCAATTGGGATCGTGAAATACAGCAGCCATTCGTTTCTCTGGAGCTGGCTATTTAAGGCTTTTTAAGCGCATCCAATAGATCTCGCAGGTCTGTGACGTAAATGTTAGAGCCTACCACACAAGAGAGAGAAAGAGGGTAAGAATCCGAATTAGTTGACAAATAAAGCGGCTTAATTACCTTGAATTAGAATTAAATGGTTCACTTTTATTTCATTTTGTTGAAATAATAGGCCGGTGTAAAGTTGCTAATGTAAATCAATCCTCTATTTATTCAAAATTATAGTATTTTCTCGCGAAATATCAATACTGATTTTCAATCGAGTTTCTTAATTTACATCAGAGGAGATTTATTTCATTCTATTTCACAAAAGATTGATATACCGGTAAATGAAAATGAACCCTTCGCGTACAGGATGGAATTTCGTGGTGAAATTTTACCCGCGAGACAAGCGCAAGTGTTGGAGAGGGCAGTAGTTTTCCAGCCTGAGCGCACAGAGGAAAGGAGAGTCTGTTAAGTGATACGAATGCTTTCAGGGTTTTTGCGGTTCTCCTAAACTATATTTAATGCCCGAACACCGTCTTTGGGGGCTGAACTTAAATCACTGCTGTGCGAGAACTTGCCTGACGTGTGGGCAGTATATGAAAAAGTGAACACGCTAGTATTTTCCTAGACAAATATATTGTAGAGATTTATATGTAAAAAGAGATAATACATCTTTCAAATTTTTTGTATTTACCCGTGTTAAGTTCTGACGTCATGTAATGAGAATTAGGGCTCTAGCGCCCTTTAAAGAATTAAATATTGATCAACTCAATCTTAGTTTCTAAAGTAATTATTATTCTTTAGCATCAATGCAAGTAATTTATTTTTCATTAAAATGAGTCTGTAAGCTGTCCCAAATGATCGTCAAAGTAGTTTTGGTATAAAAATAACAAAAAATAAGTTTTCTATGCTTTTAATCAAATTTAACCCTTTTTAAATAATATTGTATTCTCCTGTTGTAAATGCATGTTCACGGTGGGCTTGGATTGAGTTCAACCCAAAAGGGCTTGCACCTCTCGTTTTTCTTCTGAAATCATTACAGTGTGGCCTTACGATTATTTTTAGACCAAAAAGAAAAAAAATCGCTGGAGGGATTGTTGAATAAACTCAATTTTTTATTTTGATTTTCAGGTTATTGTATATATTTTTGTAACAATAACTCCAATGTGGTGCTTCTTCTGTTTAAACTCGATAGTTTGGCATCGAAAAAAAGTATCTAAACTTTAAAAATCTTTGGAACTTTGGGACCCATTACAATTTTAGAAAAACTTTGAAAAATTACAGTTTTTATTAGTTTTATAAATATTTTTCCACTTCCGAGCATGCTACTTTAAATTTTTTAAGACAAAAATTAAAGTTAATTAAATTCCCAGTAAAACAAAAAAAGAAGATTTTATCTTATGTAGTTTAGGAGATACAGCCATCAGAAGTTAGGTTTTTCTAAAAAATTTCACAACAAAAAATTTAGTTTTAGTTTTTACGAAATAGCATATTCCCTTTGCACTCTAGACAAAAAAAAGCCTCAATATATGTTGAAGAATACTTACCTTCAAGAAAATTAAAAACACATTACAATATTATATTTTGCATACGTCCGAAGTTATAGCGTGTTGAAAAATACCAACTTTTATTAAAGTTCGCTAAAATGTAAATTTTTTTCAAATAGCGAATTTCTACTGTATGGTGTATACTTTCAATATTTTTCTGATTGTTTAGTTTAAAATTTTGTATACCGGCCGCTGTCAAAGGTTTCCTTTTTCATAGAATATTTAAATTGTTAATATTAACCATATAATAAAAATAACGTTGTTCGTTCGTAATTCATCTGCTTGTTTAATTATTGTCATGCCTGCATTATTTTCGATTCAAATCGAAATAAACTGCTAAAAGAAAACTTATTTTTATGTATATATTACAGAAATTATTGAAGTTTTTCAGGTTTTTGAGTGGTTTCATGTACTTCTATTATTATAAGAGCAATTTTCAACGCGAAGTGCAAATTAAAAAAAAAAGAATTTAATTAAAAAAGCTATAACTTCGGACGTATGCAAAATATAATATTGTAATGTGTTTTTAATTTTCTTGAAATTAAGTCTTCTTCAACTTATATTCAGGTTTTTTTGTCTACAGTGCACAGGGAATATGCTATTGCACAAATACTAAAATTTTGTTTGTGAAATTTTTTAGAAAAATATAATTTTTGATGGCTGTATTTCCTAAGCTACATCAGATAAAATCTTCTTTTTTTTAGTTTTACGGGGAATTTAATTAAGTTCAATTTTTGTCTTAACAAATTTAAAGGAACATGCCAAAAGTGGAGAAATATTCATAAAACTAATAAAAACTGTAATTTTTGCAACTTTTTCTCAAATTTGAATGGGTTGTGGAGTTCCAAAGATTTTTAACGTTTAGATACTTTTTTTCGATGCCAAACTACAGAGTTTAACCCGAAGAAGCACCACATTGGAGTTATTTTTACAAAAATATACACAATAACCTGAAAATCAGAATAAAACATGGAGTTTATTCAACAAGCCCTTTCGGGTTGAACTTGTATCCGTTCTTACACTAATACACGGAAGAACGTTAACACTGAATCAAGAAAGTATTGGTACGAATACGGACGATGCAGTAGTTTCTTGATACTAAGAAAATTTGTCTTGTCTCAAGAAAATATACCTAATGAAGAAAATGAAGTTTCTACAATCTAATACATTTTCTTGAGAGAAGAAATATTTTCTTGATTCACTATTAATTCTTTTTCCTTCAGTTACTTTTGTCAAACTATTATAATGTAATTTTACTATCATTAGTAGATTAGTAGATTCCACTAGTAGATTAGTACAATGGTCGACCACAATGCAATTATTGGCAACCTAGCTCGATTAAATATGCTTCCATTGAAAACTAATCACAAACAAAAGTTGTTGAGGTTAAGAGTGTCCTTTTGCAGAAAAGTATCATTTTTGTAATAGTTACGATAGATTTTCCTATAAAATTCAAGATTTCGTCACGCTACCTGAAAAGCAAGTAACTAATATTTTTCGAAAAAGTCATACAAAATGGTTAATGCTTTTTACGGAAAATGTAAATAATTGTTTGGCAATATTGTCAAAAACAATTTTTGACCGAGTCAATCATTATGCAATTTAAAGGTCAATCACTGGGCTTTGAAAAATTAGAAATCTGTAATCTGATGTGGCCAATGACTATATTAAGTGGCCAATTATTATGCCGATTGCCCTATTAATTTTGCAATCAAAAAATACAATTTAAAAATTATGAATGGAATTTTCAACAGGTCGAGTAACAACTATTGTCGGAACGGCGAGCGTAAAAAACTGTATATCCTTGATTTCTTTCAAGATTGTAACGTAAGAGGGCTCTGCGAAGCAACATGTAACGGCGATGTAACGAAAGCGTCAGTGCTACGCTTGACCGGAACGGAGAAAGACGTAGCTAAGTGTGTATTCGTTTTCAGTGTTCTTTTTAATAAAGTTGTGACGTAAAATTATTTGCCCCGAGTGATTTTCTGTGTATGTGTACTCCTTCCTCAACGAGTAAACTTAACATTTGGCGACCGTGACAGGACGTTTTGGGAGTGAGTAACTACGAAAAACAGTCGTGCGTCTGAGGGTAGCGTACAAAATGGACGTCGCAAAGAAGTCTCGAACGGTGCAACGCATTCTCTTCACCAAGTGTTTGAACAGTTTTATAGAGAAGTGCGGGAGTGCTAATATTTCGTGGGCCGATCGTCATGTTGCTTTACAGCTACTTGAGTCGCGATATTCGGAGCTCGAGAGTGCAAACAACAAGTGCGTCGAGTTAAGTCTAGAATCCGAGGCGACTGAGAGTGACATAACGGCCGAAATAGAGACACATGAAGAATATAAACTCAAGTTTTTGCAAGCAAAGACGAAATTGCTCGATTCACCGTCGGGAAATGTTACGGACGCGGTTCAGTCGGCGCAAGGCGTCCCGCGAAGTGACAAGCCGTTCAAACGCCCGATATTGGAAATTCCGAAATTTAGTGGCAGTGTTAATAAGTGGCTCCAGTTTTGGTCACACTTTCGAAAAATTCATGAGGACAGAGCCATCGCTGATGAAGACAAATTGGAATATTTGAAACAAACGATGGAAGTTGGCTCTAAAGCAGAAAGCATCGTGAGTGGTTATCCGACAACGTCAGAGAATTACATTAAGGCGTTCGACAGTTTGAAGAGCCGTTTCGGTCGAGACGACTTGCTGATCGAATTTTACACTCGAGAGTTGCTTTCATTAGTTTTGCAAAACGCGACCAATCAAGGAAAGAAAGTTGGTGTTTCGTGCATCTATGATAAGCTTTCGGCTCATATTCGCGCGCTGGAGACGCTCGGCGTCACAACGAACAATTGCGCGACTATGCTCTATCCACTCGTGGAATCCTCGCTGCCAGAAGAAATTCTGCGAACGTGGCAGCGTTCAGAAACTATTAGTGAAACGGGAGCCGACGGAGGAGATACGACAGACCGTCTCTCGAGACTTCTCAATTTCTTGAGAATCGAAGTAGAAAACGAGGAAAGGATAAACATGGCCATGCATGGTTTTGCAATCTACGCCGAATCTGGGAAGAAGAAGACGCCAAAGGAAGAGGGGAGAGGCAAGGTGTCAGCATCCGAGGTAGCAACAGGCAGCGTTCTCCTAGCAAATGAAGAAAAGCGTAAGAAATGTATTTTTTGTAATAATAATAATCATGAAAACGCGGCATGCGAAAAAGCGAAGACACTTTCGGGTGACATGATAAGTAATTTAATTCGTGAAAACGATTGCTGTTTTAAATGTTTAAAAATTGGTCATACAGCGCGAAAGTGTAGAGTAAAATTGAAATGTTCAAAATGCGGTAGGCACCACTCGACTCTTGTTTGTCGAGGTAATTCTCGTAACGCGGATGTAACAAGTGTAAGTAGCGTCGGGGAAACGACAAACGCTAACAAAGAGCAAAATCTTGCTACTTTTTCTTACTCGCCCGATGTATATATGCAAACTATGCGCGTTGTTCTGTACTCCGAATTAAGAGAAAAGGAAGCTAGAGTAGTCATTGATAGTGGCTCACATAGGTCGTATATTCGCAGTGACGTAGCAAAGTTTTTAGGTTATACTCCTATCGCGACTAAAGAAGTGAAACACTCATTGTTCGGCGGGTTGAATACGGATAGTCAGCGACATAATGTTTTTTTGATTCGTATGAGGAGTCGTGACAAACAATACGCATGCAATTTCGAGGCCATGGATCAGCGTATTATTTGCGAAAATATTCCGAGTGTAGAGAAAAGCTCTTTTTTGGACGAATTGGAAAGAAATGATATTTTACTTTCAGACTTAGCGCCTGAACGCGGAAATAACGATAATACTATTGACGTATTGATAGGAGCGGATGTTGCTGGAAAACTGATGACGGGTAAAAAATTCGAGTTAAGCAACGGCCTTGTAGCGTTTGAAACTATGTTGGGTTGGGCTCTCATGGGAAGAAATCCCGTGGCCGAGCGAACAGACGCAGCTACTGTCGCTCTGTCTATGTTTGTAAATACTGCGAAAATTCCAGACTTGTGGAGTCTCGACGTTTTAGGTATCAAGGATCCGACTGAAAAGACAAATCAATTAGTAAGAGAGCAGATCGTGGAAGATAATTTTTTGAAAACGGTAGTATTTACTCAGGATAAAAGATATTCGGTAGATTTGCCTTGGATGGATGACCACGCGCCTATTTCTGAAACTTTAGAGTTATGTAAAGGAAGGTTGAACAAGACTGTAGAGAAGTTGAAGCGAGATGATTTGTTTTTTCAGTACGATCAAGTATTTAGAGAATGGCAGAACGGAGGCATTATTGAGCCAGTAGTAGAAGAGGCGAGCTCTGTGTGCCATTACTTGCCTCATCGCCCAGTTGTCAAAGCAGAGAGTACAACGAAAATACGACCGGTGTTTGATGCGTCAGCAAGCGTAAAGGGTTTTCCCTCCCTAAATCAGTGTCTTGAAAAAGGGCCAAATTTAATCGAGTTGATACCTTCGACGCTGTTAAAATTTCGGGAACACGAGCTAGCGGTTTTGGCTGACATTCGCCAGGCATTCTTACAGATCGAGATAAATCCTAAAGACCGCGATTATTTGAGGTTCCTTTGGGTTGTTGACGGATGGTTGAAAATTTTTCGGCATAAGCGGGTAGTATTCGGTCTTAAGTGTAGTCCGTTTTTATTGGGTGCCGTTTTGAAATTGCATTTTTCGAACTTGTCGCTAGCTGCGACTGAAGGAAAAGGGTCATGGTCTCAACAAGTTATCGAAAAGTTATCTAAATCTTTTTACGTGGATAATTGTGTAACCAGTGTAGAATCGGAAGAAAAATTACATGCATTTATGGCATCAGCGAAAGAGATGATGGCGCTTGGCAGTTTTGATCTGAGATGCTGGGAATACACGCGTGATGGAACGGGTAAAGAGACGACGTTAGTCCTCGGATTGTTGTTTAATAAATTACGTGATACGATTTCGGTAAATCCAGCTTTATGGACAGATGATAGTGACGTGGAAGTCACTAAGCGTTCGATCTTATCGGTCGCGCATAAAGTCTTTGATCCGATCGGTTTTACTTCGCCCGTGACTCTATTGCCCAAATTGTTGCTAAAAAGTCTGTGGAAGCAAAAAATCGATTGGGATATTCCCGTAGATGAAGAAACGCGAAAAACTTTTTTACATTGGAAAGAACAGTTACCGTATTTAGGGAAGATTGAGATCGCGAGAAAATTCGGCACAGGTGAATTCTCTATTCATACCTTTTGTGATGCCAGCAAATCGGCGTATGCTGCTGTAACTTTTTTGCGCGTAAAGGATGGAGAGAAGGCAAACTTAGTTTTTCTTGGTGCGAAAACACGTGTTTCCCCAGAAGGTACGTCGATCCCCCGGTTAGAATTATTGGCTGCGTCCATAGGTGCTCGACAGACTAAAGAAATCTTAAATGCCCTTAGTTACACCGACGTCCCAGTGTTTTACTGGTCGGACTCGACAACTGTTTTGGCCTGGATTCAGCGGGATATACAGTGGGCCGTGTTTGTGTGGAATAGAGTGAAGGAAATCAGACTCTTTACTTCGGTGGGAAAGTGGAAATACGTACCGGGTGAGCTAAATCCTGCCGATTTGCCGTCACGCGGATGTCAAGCAAAACAGCTGTTAGACTCGCGATGGTGGGAGGGGCCCGACTGGCTGCAACGCGAGGAGGCCGACTGGCCCTGTTTGAGACAAGACGTTGATGAGGATGAGGTTGGGGTGGAAATGCGGAGGTCGCCTCAAATAGCTATGTTGAATATAAACGATCAGGTGAATTTTGACATTGTGGACAAGTTTTCGTCGTATAATAAAATGATTAGATTTTTTGCGATAATGTTGAAATTTAAGAATTACAAACTCGGAGGCGAGTTGACTAAAGGGAAAAAGCTAACGTTTAAAGAGATTCACAATGCTGAAATACAATTTTTGAAGGTATTACAGAATAAAAGCTTTTCCCACGAGAATAAAGGAAAATTAGCTACTTTATCGACTTTCGTACATTCTGATGGTTTAATTCGTCTCAAGACAAAAATTGTAGAACGCGATGATAGTTTTAGTTTTCTGTGCCCGATCTTACTTGATTCAAATGATCGAGCGGTTAAGTTGCTTATAAGAGAGACTCACGAGAACATGTGTCACGCGGGAGTACAGACAGTTATGTGTCAACTACGCGAAAAATTCTGGATTCTGTCAACGCGTAAAGCTGTACGTTCTATTGTAAAGAAATGTGTGATTTGTAATAGGTATAATTCAAAGCCTATGCAGGTACATCCAGCACCTTTGCCTATTCATCGTGTCAAGGACGCGGCTGTATTTGAAGTGATCGGTGTTGATTTTGCGGGTCCGGTTTACTTGCGCGGTCAGAAGAAGGCCTGGATATGCCTGTATACGTGTGCCATTTATAGAGCAGTTCATCTAGAATTAGTGACCTCTCTGTCAACCAATGATTTTTTAGCGAGTTTCCGTAGATTTATCGGACGCCGTGGTAGACCGACTATTGTTTATAGTGACAACGGAACAAATTTTGTCGGTGCTGATACTGCTTTTGAAAAACTAAACTGGGAGACCGTCGCTAAGTATAGTCAGGCTAGGCAAATAGATTGGCGATTTAATCCACCTACTGCGTCATGGTGGGGAGGTTGGTGGGAACGTTTGATTGGGATGATGAAAGTTATTCTGCGCAAAGTCTTAGGAAAAGCGTGTCTCACTTACGAAGAAATGTACACGGTGTTATGCGATTGCGAACTGACTTTGAATTCACGTCCTCTAACCTATGTATCGGAGGAACCGAGCGATCTTAAGCCTCTGACTCCTGCAATGTTCTTACATGATCTCAGACAAAGTGAAATGCCAGATCTTGACATGATTAACAGACTTGATCTTAAATCTAGATACCAACGTAAACAAGAGATCATGGAACATTTGAGGAATAGATTCCGTAAAGAATATTTAGGACAATTAATATCTAAGTTCAATTCCAAAGAGTTTCGTAAACTTGAAGTCGGCGATGTAGTACTTGTCGGAGATGATAGTCATAAGCGAATTGATTGGCCTCTGGCACGCATTGAGAAATTAATCGCGGGAAAAGATGGTGCCGAGCGTGTCGTCTATTTGAGGACGAAAAATGGAACTTTCAAGCGTCCTGTACAACGTGTTTATCCATTAGAGCTGAGCTATTCTAGCAAAAACACAGCTAAAGATATGCGAGATAAAATTTCTGATCAAACTGCGAGCGAGCCTGTTGTAAGCTCGGAGGATTGTCAAGTTAAGAGTTCGAAGGAAAAAGAGTATAAAACTCGTAGTGGCCGAATTGTTAAGAAACCACGCTCTTATCAAAATTGAATGGGAATAGTTGAGTCACAGACTCAAGGTGGGAGGATGTCGGAACGGCGAGCGTAAAAAACTGTATATCCTTGATTTCTTTCAAGATTGTAACGTAAGAGGGCTCTGCGAAGCAACATGTAACGGCGATGTAACGAAAGCGTCAGTGCTACGCTTGACCGGAACGGAGAAAGACGTAGCTAAGTGTGTATTCGTTTTCAGTGTTCTTTTTAATAAAGTTGTGACGTAAAATTATTTGCCCCGAGTGATTTTCTGTGTATGTGTACTCCTTCCTCAACGAGTAAACTTAACAACTATGCTGGTTCGTTTTCCAAACTTTTTTCCGGATTGAATTATAATACCCCGAAAAAGTTTCCCACCCATACTAACTTCTCACTTGAGAATATTTTATTGATCGGACGATATCTTCTGTTTGTTCTGCTGATTTTAAAATTCAAATTATTGAACATTAAAAAAATGTTACTTTATTATTTTGCTTTCATTATGCTAGCATTATTTGCTTCATGAAAAAAATTGTTCTCCAAGAAAGCAGAATGACAACATGCTTCTTTGGTTCAAGCTGGAGAAATTCCAAGTTAAAAATATTCGACTTTTTTCAAAATGTGTGTATTTTACTCATTCCAAAAAAAAACCCTGTTTTGATGCACATTTCCAAAAAATTCTAAATTGAGCAACAAATTTTCTTTTAAGTTTCTAGTCTTACATTAGTGCTCACTAGTAGGCACCGTACATATAAAAAAAATTACTTCAAAAAATTTGAATTTTTAAATCCAAAGAACGAACAGAAGATATTGTCCGATCGAAAAAAGGGTTTTCACATAAAATGTTGGTATTGGTGGACAACTTTTGTGGGGTATGAAAAATCATTCACTACAAAAGTTAAAAAACGAAACAAATTCCAGATTTTGCATAGAATGCAAGGTTCATTCCACAAGTTAAAAAATTCATCTCCGACAAAATGTGCCGGAATAGAAAATTAAGAATGTTCACTAGCTATCTCAAGCTCAAAAATAAGCATTTTCAAAAATGATTTATAAAATTGAGGAAAATATTCTCATAGTTAATTGTAACTGATCTTGTAAGGGAATTAAAGGCTAACTTTAGAAAAAAATATTTCAGGTTAAAATTGTTTATTTAACAATAGTTACTTAGAGTTTTATGTTTTTGGTTTCTCTTGAGGTAAAAGTTGCAATTATTAATTAATCCTCATGTTGTTTGGCTCAATTTATTCCTTAAAAGATTCTCTACAAATCTATTTTGTACGTATTTATTTGAAAAAGTTTATTTAAGAATTATACCATTTCTATTTTTATAAACAATATTTTTTTGCAATGCATTTTTTAAAATAAAAACATACCCAAAAGATTTTTAGTGAATTTTTCAAGAAATAAAATGAACCCTACAATATCAGGATTGAATAAGAATTGCAACTTTTACCTAATACAATACGGTAATAGGGTAATAATTAAATATGATGAATGCAAAATTTATTAGTTTTTAACTAATATTTCTAGGTGTCTGATTAATTTCTTTCAAACTTTTCAAATTTTTTATTTCAAAGATGTCATTAAAAGTCATGTGGCCTTGTCTTATGTACAATAAAGTAAGCTTTATCATTTGGAGGGGCCTTCGTAAAATGAACGGATAGTAGTTAAATAAGGCCATTAACTTCATCTACAGATAATATTAAAAATATTACACTTGATAGCAATTTCACTGAACTTTAATAACCTAGAATATTTTAAATTCTTCGGTTAAAGATATCTTATTATGCAATACTCCCTTATTTCGAATAAATATGCCACGATAGTCGAGTAATAATATTCAGTCGTGTCGTTCACCTTCTCTGCCGGTTCGGATCCGACCATTGTAATCCTCCTGATTTCATTTCCTTATTCCCTCGTGCGAAGTTATATCGAATCATTGAAATGAATCTCAATTCCGATTTGAGCACTAGTCGAGGATAAATCGCATGCAACTTTCTTTTACAAAAGCTGCGGCGTGCGGAAAAACTTGTAGTCGAAATGGGGAAAGGAAAATGAAATGTAAGGTGTCGGGTATACTGACGACATCCTCTATTCTAACACCAGAAAGTTTGCGAAGCGACGGTGGCGCCTTTTGCACAATAGCTAGTTACGGAACAATGTTCGAAGTGGGGGAAATTTGGCCGAATTTAATTATGAGGCGCCTTGGAAACCGACAAACGACGGGAATTGAAGTCTGTCTCGCGACAGGGCTGTACCCGCGGGAGAAATTGAATACGGACTAATTTTACTCGTAATACGACCGCCGAGTCCCCTTTTTCTTCCTGGCTCGCCTTCTTCCTGCGGAGACGACATTTTTCCTTTTTTCATTGGTCTATTAGGACTCAAGGGAAACGAAAAATTACGATTTCCTATATAAAGCCAGAGTGGGACTAAAACAGTTTTTTTTTTAATTCTTGGTAGAAAAATTTGTGCAGTCACTTTTTTTACTCATTTTCTCGCACTGCGTTTTTTGTTATATGTGCCTTTAATTTTAAAATAAAGGCTCAGAATTAAATATTTTAGAAATAAAATGTTAAAACATTGAAAATTTCACTTAAAATCTTGATAAATTAGATAATTTCGAATTAGAAGCCTCAAGATTGTGTAATTCAAGCAAGTTCGAGCTTTACGATGCAAATATAATGCTAACAAATGATTTAATCTGAAATGTTTCTAATTTAAAAATCTTCAGTTTTATGATTCCTTAAAATTTTTAATGTTTGAAGCCTTTAATTATAATTGTACCACTTTTAATGTTTTCATCTAAAAATTTAAATAACCGGGGAAAATGTTCGCATTTCGGAAAATAATCCTGAATTGAATAACCCAAATTGCTAATTTGAATAGCTGAGTTAAAAAAAATGAATTCAATTTCCCAGAAAACTCTGTTTAAAACGGGAAGATTCATCAATGATGAATCATCATTCATTAGAGTTTATTTAGAGCAAATGGTCAATCTCCCAAGGTTATATTATCTGAATTATTTTTATCAATGTAGGTTACGATACGTCCTTCTCTTTTTATTCACTAGCATTCTTTTTTAAGAAAATAAATTCGACAATCGTACAATCCAGTTATATCGTACAATATTCTTACGTATTTGAGTATTATAGTATTCCAACCCAGCGAAATGAAATCTTCAAACAGCATACATTTTCTTGCTACTTCAAGAAATGTCATCCAACAGACTGTGAATAATTTCAAATTCATAGCTAATTGAAAATTCAGTATAATTCGACTCGTTCCAATTATTTGCGGAAGAAAGTTTCTGGGAAGTTCTTAGTGCCTGTTACTTAAGTAAAAGATTCAACAGAAACCGAAACTCCATTTATCCACCCACCAAGAGATCTCGATCAGTGTGAAGTATGAGTATAATAAGATCAGGAAAGTTGCGTTATAGATGTAAATGGATAGAGAAATGTTGGAAAGGAACATGGAATAGCGAGTACAGTATAAGCTGAAGGATTCTGCTTTCTTGGTCTCCTTTCCCATATTAACATATTTAATATAATTATTTACTAGGGACTTGGCAACTATAATAAACTCAAAATCTTGTCATCTCTGCATATCAGACTTCGGAATCCATTCTCTCGTAGTTGCTTCTATTCATACATGATTCTCATTATACAAATATTTTCTACATGTCGGATAAATTTCTATCATGCTCTTCTTCATCGTTCTCATTTTCCGCTTAATTTCATTTTCCTTTTTTATATAGGCAACCATTCCTGAAGCTCGCTAATCACACAGTTCGCTTTTTTCATAGATAAGCCAGTGCAGTCATTCGTCTTGCATCACACAGAATTAAATGAGTCTGTCTGTGAGAAGAGATCCGAAGGCACGCGTGGTGTGGGACACCAGGCATTTTCCATTTATAAGAAAATACGTTCTGAAATTCCCTCTGGGAAGAAAGCGCCGACTCGGTGCGATCTTTATTTGTACTTATTGCCCAGAAAATAAGAACGTCGCATCAGACTGTTTTTCAAGACACCTTGGTGATTTCTGCCATCCTTTCTTCCTTTTCAATATTGATTTAGTGATATTATCAGAAATGCCACCGACCTTTTATTTTACATTCTATTTTATATTAATTTTGAGCATATCAGCAAATACTTGCATTTTTATCCAAAAATATGAAATTTCTACAAAATGAGATAACTTTCCAAACCGTAAATGGAATAAATATATTTTTACTTAAGAACACACTCTTAATAAATTAGAAAAAAAAATTATCCTGTAAAGTGAGTATAGAAACTTATTGGGTTCTACCAATTGAGATCCCGTTTTAAGAGAAGAATGGGGAAAGTTTTCTGAAACAGTTCAAAATCGGAAATTCTTTCAAAAAGGGAAATAAAAGAAAAACTGATGTGAATTCTGCAAGCTGTAAAATGCAATTATCAACTTTTAATTTAATTGCAATGAAAATAAAACTGAAACTGATTAATACATTTAATATTTTATACCCAAATACTGAAAAAAAGTATTTCAAATGTTGCTTTAGGCAAATGAAGTAGCAAAAAAATAAAAAAGTCTCAGTTCGAAGCGAGCAATTCAGCATTTGTGGCTGTCAATGTTAAGCATTTTTAGTAGAGAATATTTCTAACTTTTTAAATTAAAACATTGAAAAACGAAATTATTATGAGCGTAAAATGATCAAAATTAGCTAATCGCAAGTTCTAATTAAACGGTGATAATATTTAAACTAGTATAACTAGATAATATCTATCTTAAAATATGGATGGTGATAATAGAAATTTCGATGGGAATTATCTTTCCAGTTTTTGCTTCGACGAGAGGGAAAATTTGTAGTAATTCCATGGGATAATTCAGGGAATTTTCGTAGCTCGCGTTTTTGCTCACCACTGCACTATCCTATCAACATACTAATGGCTCCGCGGAAGAGACGGTGACAGCTGTCACAGATATTCACTTCCCGAGAGCAGACCTGAATCTCACGTGACACTGCTACAGAAATTAGGGAGTGGATTTCTAGATAACTCAAACAAGTTGCCAAAACTGCTTTCAGGTTTAAGCTTGTTTAAGATGACTCCTTCGAAAAGTTCAACATACGCATTCATTACTTCAGTTCCGACGCTTTACGACTTGGAGTTCGAACACTTTATGAGATTAATGAAACTTATAATGTTTGAGTACTAAGAGTTCACAAAACTTCATGTAGTTTTGCTGATTTAATGTAAATTCTCTAAATTAAATCATAATCCGCCTGCCAAGCACAAATAACGGATGTAGATATTTTATTTAATATTAACTATCTTTGGCCTTTTCATTGATATCTAAAAATGCAGCAGATGAGCAGACTATTAATTAGCTATTGCATTTTCTCATGTCGTCAGCTTTCATTTATCATGAGAGTATCGTTCTGTTTACCCGCGTGCTATACGCTTAAAAAAAGAAGATATTCCCATGCATCTTTTATATCGTCGGCATCATCAATCAGTCTCAGTTCATTGGAAATCAACAAATCTTTGACCTGCAAGTAACCAAAGCTATCTTGCAAATCTTCGTTGAGAACGAAAATATAATTTATCGTGGATCTTGTGATATACTTTTGTATAATCTGAAACTTAATTGTGACCCAGTTATAAATGCCAAAACAAAACCAATAAGAATTAGTGCCTCTGCGTTCAATCAAAATTAAACAGTAATGAATAATAGCTACACAATTACAGTGAATCGTTACCTTCGTGTCTAATTTGAAAAAATATCTGAAACCCGGGTTTAAAATGCAATACAATTACAATATGAAATTTCCAAGTAGGAGAATATAAATATTTATGTGAAATGCACGTCCAACTTTCCATTATGCTAAGCAAACTGAATTTTTCGTTACTGGACTATTATTTGCTATAAGATCCTAATAAGGAGAGAAGCCTTCTAAGGCCAGAAAAACTTGACGAGCGTTGAAAAATATATTCGTAAGCTTTTAAAATACGAGCTCCTGTTTGTGGTGTAAATCGATGTGGGTCGAACAAAAGACGGAAATGTCTGCGCTCATCGGCTTACCTTCCGTTCTTAGTTTCCAATAGATTGTCCGAACTTCACTTGGGGATACTTTTCCCAACAACGTAGGGAAAGCCTGCGGTAGGCGGCGTCAATTAGTGCTTGACGATGAAAAATGAGATCCAACTCGATCAAAAACTCACGGTGAAGCTAGTCATGCCGAGGAAGTTAGCGTTCAAATTGATTTAATAGACGCTAACGATTTCGCGATACTGTAACCTTCGAAGAAAACACTGAATTATGTCCCTTTTGCAGACCTCAGGATTCTTGACCAAATTAAATATCCCCTATAAAAGTGCCCAATTGGGATCTCGTTGGGATTCCGAAGAAAGTCCCTCTAAAGTACACCCTGAAAAATATTTACCCTAAATTAAAGAAATCGTTTTTTTATCATAATTTCATAAATTTAGCATAAAAATTATTTCAAATACAGAAAAATTTATTTCATCTTGAAGAATGAGCTATTTCGTGTTTTTTTTTGGTTTAAAGAAATTATTTCTCTGTTTTCTTCAATGTAAAGAAATATTGTTTTGACTTAAACAAATTACTAAGGGGACATCCATAAACCACGTGGTTTCTTTAGGGTGTGGGGGGGTTCGACGATATGCCACGTTTGTCTACATGGGGGGGGGGTCCCGAGTCCGAGCCACATGGTGTTACACTCAGGTGTTAAAAAAAACGCATGGCTAGAAAACAGAAAAAGGTTTACTGAAAACAATAATAACTCCAAAAATATTACAACACAAAATAAATCAATTTTAACCCAAATAGTTGATTTTTAAACCAGAAAGATTAACTCTTCACTCCCAAAAAAAAACGGATTTTCAACAAAGTACATGAATTGTTAATTAGGGGCCTTCCATAAACCACGTAGCACCCTACTGTGTGTGTGTGGGGGGGGGGGGTCTACGAAAATGCCGCAGTGGACTACATGAGGGGCCGGTGGGGGGTCCAAAAAGTGGCAAAAATTGGGCCTCGTCTTTATGGAAGCCCCCTAAAAGAAATTAAAGAAATATATAATTTATTCATTATGTAATTTGAAATATCTGATAACTATTTATATAATAAATGAAGTCGCATCGACGAAAGTTCGGATGTTTTGCCAATTATTATTTATGAGCTATTTCAGTTTTCTTTCTTGGTTTTATAATTAAACAACTTTTTTTAAATACACGGAAAAATTTGTAGCTTAAACCGAAAATTACAGAAAAATTAAATCAAGGAAACTTAAATATATTTGAATACAGTCATTTTTGTTCTTGAAACAGCCAACTGTAACTTCGATTCAAGGATTTTCTTATCTTTGAATTAGCCATGTGACGCCATGAGTTTCAGATGTCATACAAAATCGCATATCCATGTACAAACATTTGGGTTAGTAAAAAATACGGAGAAATGAAATAAGTTTTAATCCAAGTTTTTAAAATTGCAAAAAATTAAAAACTAGTTTCCATATTTATTCCACTTATTTTCATTTCAAATAAGCCCCTATAATGTGTTTAATTTTAAGGTAACCTTTTTAATCAATTATAAAGTTCAAAGCTCTCTCAAAATTAATCCTATTTCATTAGCGTCATATTCAGAGTTCCAAAATCGTTTATAATATCTTTATTTTAACGATTTATTTACGTGATTCATTAATAAGAATAATTACAATAAATTCTACTGCACATGCCTGCTTTAAATCTTTTACAATTATCGTTGGTTCGTTTCTAACAATGTTTGTAGCTAGATCAAGGATAAGTATCGCTGATTTAGCTGAACAAAAAATTTTCGTCTACATGTTTGTTTAAATGTCCGAGATAGTTCGAACTTCGAAGCATTAAAGTGTAAATTTTGTACTGTGTATCTAACATAATGCAAATAATTTCAAAATATACAAAGATGTGATTATCAAGACGAAAATCAAGGTGATTCCTATCTCACACATTTGAAATATATTCTACAAAATTTCAAAACGAGATTTTTTTGCAGAAGAGGAAAACATCGTAACAATGACGCTTTCAGATGCAAAGCAGCTTCCAGGTCGATCGAATGTAAATACAAGTAGCCGTAGAGTTTGACAGTAGTGTACTTAGTTCTTGACGAGGGTGAAGTCGAAGCTGAGGAGCGAGCTCTGTTGTTAGGACGATCTGTCGGTTCGTTGGCCAAGTCCTCCAACTTAGTAATTTCAGGAGAACATTTCCTTGTCGAGTTTGGTGGTCATGTTCATCAAACGTGATCAATGGAAATCTCCTAAGCCAAATGGCCAAAAGGGTGAATGAGAATCGCACTATAAATAAGGCTAACTTATGGTCCTTTTATACGACGTCAATTATATACTTCACCCTCATAAAATATGAATAATTGCTAAGGATTACTGGTATGCAAAATTTCTCCAGGCTTCCCACACTGCACGAGTCAGCTCTTCGTGAAATACATCCGGGAATGAAATTGCACTGAGTCTGCATAAATGCGCATTTCGTTCGATCAACCCTTAAAAAAAAAGATTCACACATTTTCAATGGTCGGAAAAGTAGATAGTCGGAAACGCCCCCTACTTTACTCTCTAAATCTAAATCAGATTTACATTAATTGTCACAATAAATCTGAATAGTTCTCAGCTAATTTACTGGGTAATATTATTATTATTTCAATTATAAAATTATTCGTGAACGATTTATAAGTATGTTTTTGCAATAGATAACCTATTTGCAGGATAAACTTGGAAGGGTAGTGAAGGAAGGCAATATCGTGGTCTCTTTTCGTAATCGAACTTTATCGCTGAAGCCTATTGAAATCGTGAATTGGTTATCCTGAGATATTGTCTCACGCTCAACTGGTTCCGCCCAGCCATGACTCCGTTTTCTCCGTCCTCGAATATTCGAGATTCTGGAGTCCGCTATACAGAATTTAGACAGCCCACATCGCCACAGGCTCCCTAGAATACCAGATAGCTTGTAGGAGACACGCCCTGCTCTGGCAACGTATGACAATGAAGCTCGCGATTCGAACGCATCGCACAATCCCACCTCATCAAGTATTTCGAGCTTCGAAGCCACGGAAAGTTGAGCCAAGCTGTGAACTTATACCCCGTTAGGCAATTTCTAACGAGACCAAGCCTTATCAGCACTTCGCCCGAGAAGGCTAGCAAAGCCCAAAAATTAACAATTTAATGGGTTCGACGACAAATTTCTATTAAACTCAGTCATTAACTTCCATTTAGACAAGTGCTAATTTCAAATTCTCCTTGGAATAATCTCTCCTTTTTGCTGAATAATATTAGATGCAAAAAGAAATTTAAAGTTACCTGTTGCCTGGATTTCCATTACATGTGCTGAACCACCATGGCTCACAAGGGGAACCTACACTCTTCGGAATTATGTTTACACTCCCCAGTTAGGGGTCATTACCAAACTTGTAGTATGCAGAAGTAATAAGATGCGCTTTTTGAATATAATTGAGAAAAACGTCTTTTAAAAAATCCACGCACGTTCCATGGACCGCAATGCTTTCAACTCAATGCTCTTTCAGCATTCGGTTAGATCAGGTGGCAGTGTCCCGAGTTTGTAACCCGAAAGTCCGGACTCAATTCCTGCTCTTGGCGTTTTTTCACAATTTTTTTTATTTAACATTCTGTTTTATTACAGTCAGTATTACAGTTACTTTTACACTCACACAGAGAAAAATTAAATTCGAAGGGTGGCCACTGACCGGAAGCCAGGGAATTAGCCTGGAATTTTGAGCACCGGGAAAGATCCGGGAAACAGCCTAGATTTTTTTCGAAAACTGACAATTTTTCAGATTTATTCTTGCTTTTTCAACAAATATCTTTAAAAAAAAATATGATTGGAATTGTGCTCAGTGTTACCATCGAACTCGGTAAAACTACTGATCATTTTATATTAAAAATTTTAAAGTTAATGCTTCGTTCAAAAATGAATGTTTCTTTTTATACTATATATTTAAACATTTAAAGCTTATGTTGACGGATCATTCAACTGTTTTGTTGAAAATTCGTCTTTTTAGATAGAAAATTGGTGTTTTTGGATTGAAAATTCAGCTTTTGGTAGAAAAGTTGTATTTTTGTTGCAAGGGAATTCCTAGTTTATTGAAAAGTCTACTCTAAATTTTTGCTTCAGACGTCATCTCTTTTTGTTAAAAATTATACTACTCGGTTGAAAATTCAATTATTTTGTTGAAAATACAACTTTTGGACAGAAAATTCATCTTTTGGTAAAAGATTCAGTTTTCTTGGTTGCAAATTAAACTGTCTTCTAAACAATTCCTCGTTTCATTTTGAAAATTCAACTATTTGGTTGAAAATGCAACTATTTTTGGTTGAAGTTCAATCTTTTTTGTTCAAAAATTCGATCATTTGTTTGAAGACTCATATTTTTTGGTTGAAAATTAACTTTTTTGTTAAAAATTCATCTTTCCGGTTTTAAAAGTGAAATGTTTTGTAAAACATTCGACTTTTTAGCTAGAAAAGTCAACTCTGTTGTTAAAAATTCGTCCTTTCGGGATGAAAATTCACATTTTTTGGTTGATAATTGCACTATTTTGTTTAAAATGCAATTTATTTCCCTATTTTCTTTCAAAATCACGCTATTTCCCCTGTTTTGAAAGCATCTTGGTCTGTGAAGTAATAAAACAATTGGTATTGAATAATTATTATAAACGCTTGCAAGTCAACCGGAAAACATGTAATTTTTTACCGGAAGACCGAGAAAAGCCTGCAAATTTCATTTAAGTTTGCGTGGCGTTCTACCCAGAACTGGAGTGATGGCTACAGTGGCGTTTGGATTGGGGCTGGAGCAGTTCAAGGACTCAGTCCGGGAAGGCAGCGGAAAGGGCTCGCAATATTCATCGTGGATCCCGATTCCTTAACTACCAGTTCTCAGTCCGGGTTTACTGAACAAAATCCTGAATTTCTAGGATTCACTTTGAAATTTCCGGTTCTCAAAACTTTCTCCGAACTCCGCATTTTTCTCCATGTGCTATTACCGACAAAGCTGAATATGAAAAAGTACTGTTAAATGGCGCTAGGTACGAATAATATTCTTTATCGCTGTATGTGGCTCACTATTGACACTACATGCGGCTTCGTTGGCTCACAGGTGTCGGCACCCTATAGGTCTTTGTATTATGTTTAGTAATGTTTTATCAAATCACTGATACTGAATCTACTGAAAGTTTGTTATAATGGAAGTGTTTTAGAGGAAAGTAAGAGACCACTTGGGAAACTTAAGCAAGAATTTTCCAGGATTGGAAGCTACCTCAGTACCCCGAAGCTTTCCAGGCGATGTTAAATCCACCCTCCATTAAAAGGTCGTAAAGCCCTCGCGGATAGCTGCCCTGTGCGCCAGCGTTCCCTTGAGCATTCGAGGGAAATAATAAAAAGGCCTTGCGCCGATGAGAGGGCGTAACTCGTTTTCGAGATTGCGCTAGCACGAATGCGAACAGAACGCGATTTCAACTAAGAACGAAAGAGCTGTGAAGTTACGTTTTCCTTTCTAGCGTAACATACACTGATGACTGTTTAATGAGTATTCGATATTCTTGTAATTGGGTTTGCCAATGCCCTTCTTATGAAACTTGCATCAGAAGAAATACTTACGTAATGAACTTTAGATTTTCACAGCCTCTAAGTAGATACAGATACTTTATTCAGTTTCAATAATTTCAGAGCGCTAAAGTGATATCAGAGCAGAAAAATTGGAAAAACTAACTTATTATAAAAATATGAGCATTAGAATTGTTTTGGCAATTCGACTGCTGCAACTTATAGTTAAGTAAATCGTCAGCCAGCTTTGATCAAATTTTAATTGTTTTCTGTCATAAAGTCACTCAGTTGTTTTTATGGTTGGTTGGAAATTTTGATCATCATGAACATTCACTGTTCTGTATGCTTTCTTAAAAATCTTAGCTTAAATTTTGTTTTAAAGTGATATCCCCAAATTGATAAAAACTATCTTGTAAAGCAGTTTGAAACTTCGGCGTGGAAAGTGACGAGCGATAAATTTACATACATAAAAGGACGTCAATAAACATTTAAGTATAGAGTACTCGAGCATGTGAGTAAATAATTCACTATTCTACTAAAAGCCGATTATTTAGAAATATTATCATCGAGATGCGGCAGCACACTTCGGAGCTTTGAGCTCAAAGTTAAAATCAAATTTCCTTCGCTTTGGCAAACTACAACTCGGTTGACTAGGAGGAGTACTCCCTTCTCGAAAATTTAACCGGATGATGCATCGCTAAATTGTTTAGGTGGTAAAAAGATCTTAATCAAAGACCCGTAGCTCTAGAAGGGGGAGACACAGTTGGTGGACGTTGCGAATGGTGCGATACCATAAAGCAAAATGTAATCAACTCTATTTTGCACGGGGTAACACTGTCGCTCTTTTGAATGTTGAGTCGGAGCTTGGTTCTACTTGCATTCACGAAACTTCATTCTGGATTCACACTATGATTTTACATCCTACCCGCCATAAGAGATTTGCCTCGTCTAACAAAATTACCAAGCAAGATTAATATTTCAAGCCGTAAGCTCAACTTATATCAACACTTTTCGTTTTCCTGTCAGTCAGATGCACCATTTCCTTTATTATTTTCTAAAGTCTTACTTAGCAACGAAGAGAAAATTACTCTGATGAGATTATAATCTCGAAGGAGTCAATACAAAAAAACCTTGTAGGATCGCAGAAAATGTAAGCATGTTTCTGTAGAAAGAAATATTTGGTTGGGACAGCAAAACGATTTTATTTTGCTACAGGATAAGGTACAAAATTACTAATTTATTGTTATTGAGTGAAATTTACTGAAAAGGGAGATTGAAAAGCATGACAAATTATTTGAGGTAAGTTAGGAATGTGTATTACAGAGGGAAAAGGAGAAACTTGATATTGAGTTGCAATGAAATCGTTCTTTGAACAGTTTTAAGTTCAATAGAAGTCGATAGAGATTTTCTTGCACGCGACGGTTTTAGTACGTCGTCCGTGTAGTGAGGGACTTCAACATAGCTGCGACATCCTCAAACGGACCGTAGAACTTCAAACTGCCTCCTGAATGGGAATTGTTTGAAATCAAGACCTGGTCATTGCCAGAGCGGATATGGAAGCCTTTGAATGTCTTTTGAGATGCTGCACTACTTCTTCCAGCTGCCGCATAAGTGTCGATAAAAAGTAACTTTTCATATTCTTGCTATGACCTTGACGCCATTTCCCTTCCTCTTGCAGGAAAGTTCTAGGCTGAATATTCTAGACTAAGACATTTTGAAGTGTCTTTTTATGGTTCTTATTTCTTTAAATTTAAAATTTCATAACTTTAAAAACAGAATGTGGCAATGGCACCAATAGTGGGCCATACTTCAGTAGTGGCCCTTATTCTCTACTACTCTCTTGAGAGTATTAAATAAGAAAAGAAATATTAAACTCGTATCTTACATAAAACTGCTTGACATGTAAGGCTAAATGCGCCATCAAATTTTTGTTAATAGTCAAAATTGAGTGGATCACTTTTGATTCTTTTGCACGTTTACTTTCCAGTATACATTTAGTAGTTTTGCAGTGCATTTTGAGTAGGTGTATCAAAAGATATAAAATATCTAGAACGGAGATAAATGCATTCAATCTTTATCCATCTTGACAATAACTTTTTATAGAGCTTTGAATATAATCCTAACTCTGAAGTGGTTCACTACGGATTTCTTGACCCTTGTATTACTCAATTTTAATTAATTAAGCTAAATGGTTAGATTACGTTTTAGCTTCAAATTTTTTGCGATCGGAAAATTTGTACTGAAAAAGACAAATTTATATTTTCAATAATACTAACAATAATCGAGTAAATTATTCTAGCGATCGTGTTGAGACCGATGACCTCTTTTGAAGAAATAATTGAAAATGGCCTCTTCAGCGAGCTATTCAATCCTGGCTGTGCGTGCACATGGATTAAATTGAGTTGTGTTACTCTTCCTTTTTCACTCTCGTCTCTGGGATAATCCACCTCTTTTATACCGGCTTGTTATGAAGGGAGGTTATGGTTGGTATAGTGAAAATCATTCGATGAATAGTGGCTTAATTAACTAAATATATATTAGCGAAATTACATGTTCCGGCATTATGAATCTTTTAATTTCAATTGAATGCAATAGCAATTTCAAATTGCATTGAATGGAATATTCAATTGCAAATGTGTATTTATTGTCCTATACAAAATTTAATACACGACCTGATTGGATTCTGGTATCAAAGCCATGTTTGGCTTCACGAGGCTTGTCCGTCCAGTAATTAAATTATGTCTTAGGAGGTTATGAATACTAAACGCAATATAAAAAATGTCGTTACAAAGCTGAAAGAGCAATAAAGACTTTATGGCTGGTACTTCGAATAAATCATTTTTGTTTAATTTTTATTGCGTGATTCTGAACTTAAACACGATAGCCAGGCCGAAACGTTTTTTATTTCGGTTGGGCGCCCGTATTTCTTAGAGCAACGTATTCCACAAATACGGCAGTTGTACGTCTTATCAACGTCATCAGTCTGACTTAAGTCGTCTGTAAACACAGCTGATCAATTCAGTTTGATTAAAGTCTCGAGAAGGACATAAAATTCTTAACGAGACAAAATAATTACACCATGGCGTGTTTAAAAAAGATACGTCCGTAAGATTCGAAGTCACGTAATGTCGATTCATGTTTCTGTATATTAATTTAGAAAGCTCCACACTAATGATCTTTTTAGGACTGATATTAAGCCTTATGGTTAAGGATCTCTTAGCATATATTTTACTAAACTTCGTCACTATGTGCAGCACCTTCTTGTACTTTTTGTATTAATTATCAGCTAAACCGCTTAAGAAGTTCGAATTAATTGGTTATTTCACAACAGGCAAGAAGAAGTTGGCATAAGATGTACTCTCTCACACTAAAACTTTGGATATCAAATTGTTGCAGATATTTCGATCTAGGATTTGAACTTTTGAAATTTGGTTATGAATTTTGAGTTTCGAGTTTTGAGTTGATCATGAATAGAGATATCAAAACGTTGCATCATTTTGATCCATTTGCCGTATCAACTTGATACCGGGTAGATTTGTGTGATGGCAAGGAGCGGATTTCCGTATGCTTCTGAATGTTTGGATTGAACTCAAGTTTCATGGTTCTTATTTTTTACCCTGCCAAGTTCATTTCAACCAGTTATCTCTTCAAACTTAATGCAATTAAACTGCGGCCACGAGTCTTTCTTTTGACAACTGCAAACTTCGTGATTTACTTTCTGAATGTTTGGCTCAGAAGCATTCGTGAAATCGGGCATAAACGTATAAAGTATTTTCTTTTCTTTTTCTACACCCCCTCTCCTTGATAAATTTCGAACCGACTTTTCGGAAGCCTTTCGTAGACATCCTCTCACACCCTGGTCCGCACAGAGTCTGGTTGGTAGTCGCTATCAGATGGTAAGATAATGTAAACTTATGCGAGGCACGCCCGCCACCCTAGAAACCCCTCGTTCCTGAGCACCAAACTTTGCAGGGTTTAAATATATCACCCCTTCTACCATTACGGTTTAACCATATGCTCATACCATTTCCCCCCGTCCCGTCCTAGTCTTGTGCGGAACATACTCCGCCAGTGGATTACCACCCCCTTCTCAACGCGACTGCCCAACGTGCATCCCCAGAGCTATATGCGGATTTAGATGCTCTACGATTCCTGTTCTTAAACCTGAGGCCATGCCATTTGTACCTTCGCTGAATCGATCGTTAGATTCGCACACGTGGAATACATTGAGCATTTTTCTTCTTATCCAATTGCTAATGTGTATTAAAAATAGTTTGTATTATCAGGGCAACCGCAGGTCAGAAAAACCTTTAAACCATGGAGAAGTGGAAAAGTCGGAAGTTTTCAAAAACAATCATGGAATTTCTATAAAAGAAACTTCAGAAAACGTATAAGAACAAACGGACTACAAATAGACCGACAGACATATATGTACGCAAAACCCGTTTTTTCTGGCTCAGGGGGTGTCAAAACGTCAAGAATTGTCGAAAACTGGATAAGTCTAAATTCCTTACCTGTCATCATAAATTATCAGAATGTAGAAATTCAAATTTCGCGGCCAAACTATGGGTGCTATTAGAAAATCGTTAAGAGCAATTTTGTAGATCTTTTTAAGGCGAGAAACTATGCTGTTGACCGATTAGCCCCATTTTACGGTATTCAATTTTTAGTTAAAGCAATTTCATTGTTTTGAAAACGTCTAGAATTGAATAATTTTTGATTGGAAATATATAAATGAGACAATTTCAATTGCTCACTCGTGTACTATTTCACAGTTGACAATTCGCAATGCTTTTGTTTCAATCTGTCGCATATTGATTGCCCTAAAAGTCAAATCTTTAAATTTTGAACGTTTTAATTTGGAATTAACTCTGAAAAAGTTTAATTTTGATGTTAGGGGATATCAAAATAAAAAAATTTTAATTTCAAAGCTTATCTTTACCGGAAAATTTTTTCTGAGTCTTGATTGGCCAGCTTGTCATCTCATAATAAAACAATAAGGTACCTATGAAGTTAGTGACCTAGAGAAACTTGGCTGTTTCATAACTAAGATGTCCCCAGTGATCAACACCACTCGAGTTGTAACTGTGTATATTATTCGTAGGGGAATTATAAAGTTTCGATTGCAGCTTTTGCATTTGGTGTATCTCGAGATACAGAATAGACACAGATAGAAATACCATTAGCACACTACTCCTGGGAATTGAGTTATTAACCGTTATCTTTACGTTTCGATCAATTCGGTCGAAACGATAATCCTCCCAGGAAGTGCCTTAGTATCCCTGTGGTTATGTCGTATGATGCAGCTACATATAATTTTGCGCTACACCATCCTCATCCTTTCCCTAATAATATTTAGGTTTGATGAGTTGTCACACGAGAGCCTATAGATTTATCACGTGACAGGTATAAGTTTTTATCTTCGAAAGGTTTTGAGCAGAGAGCAATCTTTTAGACTCTTAAGCATCAAGCTATTCTTGATGAGGTACTAAAAAACTCGGCATATATATATGCTAGATTACATCTTTGAGATCGAACTCTATTTGAATATCAAAGTTAATACCAATAAATGTGATCCTATGTGTATATATATATATTTGCATCAGAAGAGCGATGAAATCCACAGAGACGATACAGCAGGAAATGAAAATTGATTCTAAGACTCGCTCTCAAACGATTAAGAGATTATCATGTGGCAGCCTGCCAGTATTTGCAAATCTCGGGTCTCAAGAGAGAGGAAAGTATATTTGTCCCATCTTCGTTTTCATGCAATATATTCAAGTTCCTTTTGCTGTCAAAGTTCTCTCTGGAAACAGTCAGAGGCTTGAAGTAAAAGAAATTGAGAAGATGAAAGTAATGTACCTTGGTTATGAAAAATAAGAAAGTGGGCGCGGAAAAAGTGTATACGAGTGTTGATAAGAAAAAAGAGAAAAACAGAGACAGCATTGTAAAATGGAGGAATATAGTGTCAACGTAATATTCTGAGGCTATGAAAAATAAATTAAAGGAATCTAGCAAACCGAGGGTGAAGGACTAAACTTTTCGGCCAAGCAGGGATCAAATTAACTTGCATCGTCGTTATATACTACATAGTCTCAACGTCCCAAGTTCGCGTTTACATCGGAAACGCTCTACCCGGTAGCGAATTAACTTCGGATACTATAGGGATCCTAGAAAACGAATTATCCCAACGCAAGAGGAAACTCTTTACGTTGAGAACTTGCATTTCTGAATCATTAGTTAATGTTCTGTGCCATGATCCACGAAACATTAACGTTGAAAATATCTTAAATCAATTGACAACTAATTTCCTTAGAATATATATGTATAAAATTTGAAATTTGATTTTATATTATCATTGCGGATTAAAAGAAAAATCTGCAAGAGTTGGTGTTGCTAATTTCGCGTTATTGTCGAGTTTCAATGGCGCATCGGTAATATCTTCCATCTTGCATCGCATCTAATAAAATCGATGGAACGTCTCAGTGGAAAATTTTTCTACCGCAGGCAATACGGTAATGGAATTTCCGAATGGTTGCACGAACATTAGTTCAGTTTGTAAAATAAATAGCAGAAATTAAATACAATTTCACAAACACTTTAACAACTCTAGCGGCTGTAAATATAATGGTAATAAATTGTTTCAGCAAACCAAAGCAGCATGGCTTGCATTGATAATGCTAAAGCTTTGTTTGAGCTATTCATTACCTTGCGCAAAGCAAAACGGATATTACAGAAGGTTTTACGACTACACCGTTGCTAGGCATAAGTACTTTACGTTTCTAAGGTGTCTTTCACTTAAAATACAATAGAATATCTTGACTCACAAAAAAACAGTAGCAGCAAAATTTTAATCTTTAAAATCCGTAGAAAAGAGAAGCCCCGTTTGCCGTTACTTGCTTCGTTCAGTAATGCAGAACGCAGGTGTCCCATAAAATACTATTACTCGTCGTAACGCACAATCGATCCTAGGTTCAATCTTCTCTTCTGGGTCTTAATAAAAAAGGAAATAATAAAAAAGAAACGTAGAAAAGGAGTACCAGAAAATCATAATGCGGAGGAACAATTCCAAGCATTTTCAAATCGTCTTGCTTTGTTCCAATTTCAGTTTCGCTTAATTAAAAGCGCTGTTGCAACAACTGTAATTAAAGTTCGCATTAATCCGAAAGGAATATTATTTCCTTTTCTTTATCTAATTTTATGGAATGTTTTGTCATCTGAATGAAGAAACAAATCCGAGATGTCTCTTTAAGAATAATATTATTAAATAAAGAGAGATAAAAGAGCAAAGAACATTCGGCACGAGGAAGGGAGTACATTCGTAATATTTTTATTAAAATTTCACGACATGAATGCACGTAACCTGGTTATAAAACTATATTACGAAAAGTACAATTTCTTCTTCTGGTAAGAGACTTGGTTATTAAAAATGCTACATTGGTAATGAAAATATGAGTAGAATTTGAATTTAAAAATCATCTTCAAACTGGGTTGACCACCAAAGGAAATTTCAAATATGGTATAAGGTAAATGCACCCATTTGCGTCCTAACCTGATTGAAAAATAGTAAATGTAATGAATTTGCATACTTATTGATTCATGAAGAGTATTTATTTTATTCTGTTAACAATACTCTACATGTGCGTCCCTTCAAATATGTGTTCTTTTGAAATTTAGAAATATAACACGAATTTCATTTTTCATGTTGCGCGCCGTAAGTGGCCATTTGTGCCCTAGTCCACAGAGAGCAAATTCTTAGTAGATCGGACTGTGAAACGGACTGTCAATTTTGTCGTTATTGTGGATACGGAAAAATAATTACCAGTTAAGTCAAGTGTCGTGTGCAATCCAGGTCAACAAGCTATTCAAAAATCTGATTTCATCATACGAATGGTCAGTGAATTATTTATTTCACACAATAGTCGCTAGGTAGTGCAACAACATTTTGATGTACATGCGTGCGTCCGTATGTTTAAAATATTCGAAATTATTCAACTGTGACTGTGTTTATGCTGAAAATTGTCGTAAGTGATGTGAAAGATATTTCTCTTGCGATATGCACTATTTTTTCCTGCGGTACAGCCTATAAAGTGACATAAGTTTTATCGGAATAATTCGAGTCTATCATAACCTTTGAAGAGCGGATGCAAATAGGGTCCTACAAATTCTGTCCCTATTTGCGACCGAACGATTTATTATCACGTGCACGCAAAATGGTGCAAGTACCAGTTTGCGTCCGGACGCAAATAGGGGCAACCCATGGACGCAAATACATCCAAAAACGAATCAGGCGAACGCAACCACGTACAATTACATCTTTGTGTGATTTTCGAATTTCCCGGTGTAATTTGTAGAAATTTGTTCAAACAACAAATTTTTTCTATAAAATAATATGTATTCTTAGATCAGTACTAGTTTTTTAGCGAATCGAAATGGATTACACTTGTTGATTGGCCTTAAATTCTGCCGTAACCCTTACACGGACGCAAATAGGTGCATTTACCTTACTATATATCACAGAAAAAAACTGGGGTTTCTATTAGAACCAATTTTTGGTTCTAAAGGAGCTGCAACAAAAAGGAACCTCTCTTGCTGAAAAGGAACCCAAAATGATAAATGGTTTCTAAATGAACCCAAAGTATGGATTCAAATGGTTCTAATAGGGCCTTTCTGTCTCTTCTGCCTTAACTCACATCAAAGAATTTAGTAGTTAATAATGCACAGTTTACTTGATAATTCGAATTAAATAATATTGCACCGGGAAAAGTTGAATGAAGAAACTAAAAATCGTAGACATTAGTCATTCTTGATTGGAAGATATCGCACATGAAATGTGACAGTTTTTAAGGTTATGTTGCAAATCTGATGTTTTCCACTGCGCATGTACAAAAAGCATGTGATTCAATTTAATTTGTTTAAAAAAAAATAATAATAAAAATTGCTAATATTTATCTCTGTGGCTATTTATTGATTTCAAATAGGCCCGCGCTTTTCGGCACATGCGCAGTTGAAAACGTCGGCACCCGCCGATGGCCACCTATTGGATGTCAAAGAACTAAAAAGGAACCCTTAATAAGAGTTCCTTTAGAGCCTAAGTTCTAAATGATGCCAAGTTTTACTTGAGCCGGAACATTACTGAACCCCCAGTTTTTTCTGAGCTATACACATACACATATTATATAGGGCAAATATTTTAGATAATCTACGGGTAACTGGAAAGCTTGGCTAGGTTCACCAAAATTCAGCGGTAGAAAATCGTCGCTAAGTACAAAAAAAATACCAAGAATCATTATATGGAGTAATCATCCTTATCTGGAATAATCGTTTCTTTTGGACCTTTTGTGAACCTTGGCAGCTGACTAACCAACCATTTAAGAACAAGTTTAGGCGTGATTGTACGTTAATGTCTTAGGAACTGTTTTTGAAATTTTACGTATTTAGCGTAAAAAATGAAAATTCAGAGGTGACAAGAATAGTAAAATTTTAAAAACTATATTCAAGAGATCAAAAAATCTTGCAATATGTATCGAGAGTATGTTACCATAGACTTCTTATTAAAATTTGATGTAATTCGGTTGAATAGATTAGGCTACAGAGGTGAGCACAGATGAGAAATTTAATTTTTTACAATTATTCAACAATGATGCATTTTTTATTTAAAACTTTTTGCCTGATATTTGTCCTAGAAATTTATAGTAACATTTTCCCGATGTATATTTGAGAAAAATACGATATCCATATTAATTTGAAACTTTAGTTAATAATACCGACGGCATGGCATTAGCAGCGCGGTGAATCTCGACACAGTAAGAGGCGCGGATGTTAAGCCATTTCTAGCGCGAATAGCTTTCTGATGGGTTTGTCGCCGAGAAGGATTGTGTGAAATCAAAATTGGCCAAGTAATTTGGGAAAAAACATTCATAATAAAATATATAAAGAAACTTTTTTATAAGTCGCCCTACAGAAAATTTTAAATACATTTTAGGAAGCCATATTAGACATTATAAAACTTGGCGGGATTAAATGTTATAAGCAAAATGGTGTTAATGAAAAAAGTACTGAGTATAGGACATTTGTAGTATAATGTAATGCCACCAAGTTCTATAATATCTAATTTCGCTTTTTAAAATTTACTAAACATTTTTGTAGGGCATTAAAAAAAAAGTTTCATATATTTCATGAGCAATATTTTTCCCCAAATTACATGGCCAACTTTGATTTCTGGGATTTCATGTTTTTTTGTAATTGAT